>CM054061.1:313383819-313917137 GCA_028641055.1 Alopecurus myosuroides
GATGGATGAAGCTATGCTCATATTTACTGAAATGCGTGGACAAGGAGTGATTCCGGATGTAGCGACCTATTCAACTGTAATATCCAAACTTTGTAAAATGGGTAGGCTGACCGATGCTATGGATAAATTCAGTGAGATGATTGCTTTGGGAATACAACCGGGCGATGCTGTTTATCGGTCCCTAATTCAAGGTTGTTGTACACATGGTGATTTGGTTGAAGCGAAAGAGTTGGTTCTGAAATGATGAGAAAATCTATTCCTCGTCCTAACATTGTGTTCTTCACTTCAGTGATAAACAATTTATGCAAAGAAGGAAGGGTTATGGATGCACAAGATATATTTGACCTGGTTATACAGATAGGTGAGAGGCCAGATGTGATTACATTTCATTCACTGATTGATGGGTATGGCTTACTCAGCGAGACGGATAAAGCACTTGGAGTACTTGATGCCATGGAATCAGTTGGCATTGAGCCTGATGTTGTTTATAATACTCTTATTGATGGATATTGTTAAAATGGAAGGGTCAGTTATGGTTTGGCATGTAAGAGAGTTAAACCTGACACAATGCTTGATGGGCTATTTCATGCTGGGAGAACTGATGATGCAATGAAAATTTTCCATGAGATGATCGAAAGTGGAATAACAGGGTGCATTTTCATATATAATATAATTCTTGGAGGACTTTGTAGAAATAATTTCGCTGTCGAAGCAATCGCCCTGTTCCAGAAATTAGGTGCAATGAATGTGAAGTTCGATATTGCAATATTCAATACCATGATTAATGCAATGTTCAAGGTTTGTAGAAGAGAAGAAGCTAAAGATTTGTTTGCTGCAATATCAGCCAGTGGGTTGGTAGCTAATGCTTCTACTTACAACATAATGATAATAAATCTTCTAAAAGAAGGATCAATGGAAAAGGCTGACAATATGTTTTTATTAATGGAGAAGAGTGGTTGTGCTCGCAGTTCTAATCTGTTAAATCATATCATCACAATGTTGTTGGAAAATGGTGATATTGCCAAGGCTGGATATTATTTGTCTAAAGTTGATGGGAAGAGCATCTCACTTGAAGCTTCAACTACTTCATTGATGTTCTCTCTCTTTTCAAGGAAAGGGAAATATCAGGAGGACCTGAAGTTGCTCCCCGCAAAGTATCATTTTATTATGGATTGGTTAAGTAATTGATCAATTTGCATATGTGATTAAGTTCTCAGATGCGAGAGTTGAGTTTATACTCCCTCCGTTCCATAATATAAGATGTTCTAGCATTTGCCCACATTCATATGTATCTACATGTATGTAGACATATATTAGTGTGTAGGTTCACTCATTTGTATCCACACCTAGTCATCATTTTGAGATACATAAAACGTCTTAGATATAGGAACGGAGGGAGTACTTGCAACAAGGCCTCCTGCCGACATAAGAAAGCCAAACTGCCTGCTTGTAGAAGAGAAGGAATGAAAACATTTACTCGATGAAAACTTATGGCTCTCGTACACTGCGGTGTACATTCCTCTATAGTTATGGCGCCCTCAGATCTATGTGTTGCTCTACTACAGTAAGGTTTCCAACGTCCAAAGATCCAAGCTGCAACCTGTGCCTTCTCCATTCATTTTTTTCATCCTCTGCTGCCTGACGTGCTATTGCAGATCAGAACCGCACTCTCACAGAGCGGAGATGCTACCGCAGGCTTGCATCCATGCACCAGGCTTACTTAGCTTC
Organism: Alopecurus myosuroides; assembly: GCA_028641055.1. Lineage (NCBI taxonomy): Eukaryota > Viridiplantae > Streptophyta > Magnoliopsida > Poales > Poaceae > Alopecurus > Alopecurus myosuroides. The sequence continues at coordinate 313,385,548 of CM054061.1, forward strand.
AGGTACACTCATACCTATGTTTCTTTCTTCCTCCTTTTCCTCTTCCGATCTCAGGTCCTTTTTGCCTTGCACAATCTGAAAATAGTTGAAGGCGAATCATTCTCATTTTCTTGCTCAATCTTGGATGGACACCATCACTTAGATGTAAACTAACAATTCGTTCAGTGTGATGTCTGTGGCACTAAGCAGCTAAAGAAGAACTTCAGGCATCATCAGCGAATGCATGAAGGTTCATGTGTCACTGAGAGGATTAAATGCCACTTTGAGGACTGCAAGTGCTCATTTTCAAAGGTTTGATTTGCAATCTTACATGTTGATTTTTTCTCACTGATGTGTTCCTCTGCAATAAACTGCAAAATTGCTCTTTTTTTTCATTCTCAATAAATTTGAACTTCAGAAATCCAATTTGGACAAGCATATTAAGGCATCTCATGAGCAGAGTAGACCCTTCATATGTGGATTCTGTGGGTGTGTCGAAATTTCATACAAGCATGTAAGGGACAATCATGCGAAATCCAGTGTTCATGTGTCTTTGAGGTAAGAGCAAAATAACCACTCCTGTACTTACCCATGCCTTTCTAGCTAGTAGCAAAATGCATGAGGATTGCTATGAAAGTTAAAACCTGGTGCATTGCTATAGATTTTTTTTATTACATGGGTTGTTTAAACGTCTGTGTCATCGAATAATGAAATAAATCAGTATCTGGAAATATAAATGAATCGAATCAATCAACTAACCAAAAGATTGTGAATTTGTTATACATGCACCTAACTTTGTGCAAATAAATTAGTACCTCAAAACATGAACCAATCAACTCAACTAATCAAAGATCACAATATATGTCTACTGCATAACATGTATGATAATTGCGGTAATTAACATATTGGCAACTTAAGATGTAATCTTTGAGGATAATGGACCACCACCAACTCAGTAAAAGTACTCCATACTAGGAACGATGTTAACAGCTTTATTTTCCATCAAATCTTTGCAGGACGATTTTGTGGAATTAATGGGCAACTATGACCGCATCCAGGCGGGCGCTAGAGGAAGCCCATTTCTGTGGAAACTTTGATCAGAAAGAGGGTAGCTGCTCCTGTTGACACTCCTGCTTACGATGACGGAACTGGGTATCTGAGATGGCTTCTGTCAGGTTGATTTTTCCTGAACTGGAGAGGATTAGAAAGATGCAGTGTTTTCTGGGATAGTCGAGCATGCTTCTGTACTAGTGTTATTGTTTGTGTATGTATAGCTGAAGTAAATAGATAGGCAAGAACAGTATGTAGTAGATAAGATAGCTAAAATTGGCCAGCAAGCCTTTTTTTCCCTATTATCAAGTCGACCCACGGGCTGTATGCAATATGAACCAATGAATATGCTATTTTTGCTTTAGTAACGAGGAAGACCAATCATGTTGTCAGATCTGTTTATTTTTCTGTTAACTGGAAGAAGAGTTCCCGTTAAACCAGGAGTGCAGCGATCTTTCTGGCTTACCAAATGGGATACAAAATCCAGAGAATGCTCCCACACAGATATTGGCATGATCGCGCCAATAGCCAAAGTGAGCAATGGCATGAGCAACCTTATTACAATCACGGCAATGAAAAATAAACTCATAAACATCAAAGTTTGGAATGCAGGAGCTTCTAGCTTCACCAAGACGAACTTTGAAATGAGAGAGATTATATTCCCTAGTTGACGAAACCCTCACAATAACTGAGTCCTGACTCAAATGTCTGAGGGGTTTGTGTGGTGTTTTTTTCTCAAATGTATTGAGAAACTATCTTGCAGAAACAACCTTGGTTAAATTGTGACTTCAACTCATGACCCAGGCCAATGTTAAATCCCTGTGTCGGAAACCAATTCGTCCTAAAACCTAACCCTAGCATCAAATTCCCCAATTCTCTCCTTTCTCCCTCGTTCATGTCCTCAATCATGGCAACATCGGCCCCTTCTTCATTACAGCCCCCTTGATATAAAATATCCATTGTTTTTCTGTCGGGGGGATACCCCCGAGTAGGGTAAAGGCAAGTGCTAAGGGCAAAGATCAGAAGAGACGTTTGGCAGAGTAGCGGTTACCCGGTACTCGCTACCCGGTCGTCCGCTATTCGGCCGTACACACTGAAGGCCAGGAGGAAGAATCAAGGAAGTTATTCTCGACGGGTAGGGGAATTGGTCCGAGTAGAAATGGCGGTTTCCTACTCGGGCCAGAAGTCAAAGGAGCCGTTCTAACACAGGATCCCGCGTATCCCGGGTCCGTACTTTGGCACTGTTCACGGCACTGTTCATCTGCAGAGCGCGTGCCTGACCGCGACAGTGTGTCAGCAGGGCGTCGCAGGATAGGGGGGAGCTACTCTGTGTTCATGGCAGTGATAACAGATCGGTTCCTTGGTTTTGCACAACGACTTTACACATGAAGACAAGCTAGGAAGCCAAAGTGGTCAGCGGGAACCCGGAAGTACACAGTGTGCACATAGTGTCGACATCTTGGCTGTATCCGGCTGGGCGTCAGTATATAAGGTGCCTTGCCTCCTCCTGCGCGAGGAACGACACGACTAAGAACTACAGTAGCTTAGAGAGAAGAGTGGCTACTCGGTAGTGAGAAACACTTGTACTGTGGCTACTCGGTGAGACCCGAATATAAAGAGAGAAAGGCAGGAGTAGGGGTTTTACCTCCACACGAGGGCCCTGAACCTGGGTAGATCTTGTTGTTTGCAGTGCTGGCTTCACACTCACGCGGCTACTCGCTGCGTGATCCCTCCCTGAGCGCCTCCAGCGTCCATCGTCCCCACAACTTTAGCCATCCTATGGCATCTGCCGTGACACCACCACGACAGTTGGCGCCCACCGTGGGGCAACCAGCGGCGCTGGCTGGAGTTTCCGTTCGGACGGGATCGATTTCGGCTACCGGAGAGCGCGTGGTCTGTGGCCTCGTCTACAGATTCGGCTCCTTCGACTTCGTCACCGAAAACGCCGGCGATTTCGCGGCAGGGCCATGCCGGAGGGCGGCTCGGTGATCTCCTTCGGCACGCATCTCGTCTACGTCGCCACCGTCATCGACCGCGCGTACCCCGGGGAGGTGCATGTCGCGGAGGATCCTCCTGCCGTCATCGCGGCACGCGGGAGGCCGTTGGGCCGCTCTGCGGACGTCGCGGAGGTGATGATGACCGGCCCTGCTGCTGACACCGGGAAGGGCGCGGCTGCTACCGCCGCGGGCGTCATCGAGGATCTCGTTGGCCCGAGTGCAGGCGGGAAGACGCACAAGCCTTACAAGAAGGACTACAACCTTGCTCCCTCCACTACTCCGACAATACCCGCGTCCGCCGTGCGGATGGGTATGCCGCCTCCCACTGATCTTGAGCTCTTGTCCATGAAGGCCCAGCTCGACCGGCAGCGCCAGGAGCTGCTCGCCGAGCAGGCGGAGTTGGAGAAGATTAGGCTAGAGCTTAGTCTAGATCAGAACGAGTACAACAAGGCTCACGGTTTTACACCAATTGTTAGGAGAGCTAGCAAAGTAGGTGCTACGCGTCGCAACTTAGGCGCCGAGATGGCAACGGTTGTAGAGGCTCCCAGTCAGTCCGCCACCGCAAACACCTCCACCAGACCCAGATACAGTACCCCCGCCAAAACCCTTAGAGCTGCTGAGGCTGTAGCCGCAGAGTTGCCGCATCTCAACGGCGACGCGCGTGTTAGGCAGCAGGAGAGGCTCAATGAGCTGGTGCTAGAGGCTGCTAGGCAGAACGAGGAGTTCCGGAAAGCCAATCCGGGTGCTGGAGCTTCTCAGGTGGTGCACTCGCATGCGGCTAGATCTAACGACCAGGCTTCATCTCCGCATCCTAGTCGCGAGAGGGACCGAAGTGGGCACTCCGGCAGAGACAGGCAGATGCAGGTGTACGACCCGGGTGTCGCCGCGAAACAGCTCGCTGTGCCGCGACAGTCCGGTCAAAAAACACAACGCTGCAGGAGCAGGCTATCAAGCCCAAAAAGCTCACAGCCAGCCGCAGGATGGAGAGCCCCCAGGACCTTCTCGGCATCAGGCTGCTCAGCCTACTCGGCAGAGGCCACAGCCACGCGCAGTCGCGCCAGCCGCCAACCCGGTGGAGCAGCCTGCAGTCGTGCAGGTGGACATATATGATGATGGCTACTCGGCCATGGGGTTGGCTGGCTATGACATCCTGCATCGCGTGGGTGAGCGCATGCTGGAGCCTAGTGACGCCAGGCACAAGCTGGACCGGATTTCTCTATCCGCGCAACTTGAGAGCAAGGGGCCGCCTGGCCCAGAGTGCTTTGGTCCCCGCATCATGACGGAGCCATCCGTGAAGCAGTTCCAGTTAGCAAGGGGGACCAAATGCTATGACGGCAGCACCAAGCCGGAAGATTGGCTCAATGACTATGTCACAGCCGTGCACATTGCGGGCGGCAACCGGAGGTGGGCCGTGCGGTACATCCCGCAGATGCTCGAGGGACCGGCAAGAACCTGGCTCAACAACCTGCCCAAGCACAGCATCAACTGCTGGCTTGACTTCGCGGAGGCTTTCGTCAGCAACTTCACCAGCACTTACCGGAGGCCGAATAGGCCGCAGCAGCTATCCGCTTGCAGGCAGCGGGAAGAGGAGACGGACCGAGAGTATCTGACTCGGTGGAGCACTCTGAGGAACACCTGTGAAGGTGTGAACGAGGCACAGGCCATCACTTGGTTTGCGCAGGGCTGCAGGCATGGCAGCATGTTGTGGCAAAGGCTCCAGAGGGAGATGCCGAGTACTCTTGCCGAGACCATCCGGATTGCGGATCAGTACGCACTCGGCGACCCGACGCAACCCCTTCTTGATGCTCCTGAGCCGAGAAGGAACTACAACATCAACAGCAGCAAGCGCAATGAGTTCCGCAACAAGCGCAGAGGTGACCGGATCGACACCCGGTACGACCCAGAGGAGGTGAACGCAGTGGCTACCGGAGCTAGGAGTAGCCAGAGGCCGAAAACTGCTGGAGCTCCATACGGGCAGAACCAGAATCAGGGCCAAGGCAACAAGAAGCAGGGTAGCGGCAGCTCGGGTCCTGCTCCAAACTTCGTGTTCAAGGACATGAAGGATGGCCCATGCAGCTTCCACACTCGGCATCCCGCAAGACCCGCCAACCACACTACTCGGCAGTGCAGTTGGTGGGAAGAGATCAAGAACGAGGGCCTGCCTCCTCCTCCTCCACTGCCAGCTGCGAATGCCGCTGTACAGCCTGCCCGCGCACCTGCTGCTTGGCCTCCAGCCTTCCCGAGAAGAGAGAATATGAACCAGGTGGCTTTAGGAGCCAACCGCTACTTCAACAATGATGGCTACCGCAACAACAACAACAACTACTACTACACCCGCAACAACAACAGAGGTAACAACAACAATGGCAACAATGATGGCGGAGACCGCAATCGGTATCAGGAGCACCACGAGAGCTACATGATCTTCACCTCTGAGCCTGTCGACAAGAAATCCCAGCACAGGCGTGCCATGGAGGTCAATGCTGTGATCCCTGCTATTTCTCACTATATGCATTGGTGCAACCAAGAGATCACGTGGTCCCGAGTAGATCATCCCAAGGTGATGCCCAACCCGGGTAGCTACGCCTTGGTGCTGGATCCTACCTTCTTGGGTCCCGAGAAGAATGTGAGGTTCAGCAAGGTACTGATCGACAACGGCAGCAGCATCAACATTGTGTACAGAGACACACTCGAGAAGCTCGGTATGGCCGAGAACATGCTGCTACCCAGCAAGACCAATTTCCATGGCATTGTGCCGGGAGTTTCTTGCAATCCGATTGGCCGAGTGTGGATAGATGTGCTATTCGGCACCAGGGAGAACTGCCGCACAGAGAGTCTGCAGTTCGAAGTGGTTGATCACCAGAGCCCCTACCATGCCCTACTCGGCAGGCCTGCTCTGAGCAAGTTCATGGCTTCTACCCACACTGCATATCTGAAGATGAAGATCCCTGGTCCCAATGGCGTGATTACCATCGCTGGTGATTACAAGAAGTCCATGGAGTGTGCCTCTGCTGGCTCTCAGCTGGCGGAATCCATGGTGATTGCTGCCGAGAAGAAGAAGATGTACGAGGTGGTGGCTATGGCGCAATCCGCGCAAGATGGTGCGACTGGCGTGCCGAGTTCCCAGCACGGGACGGCGTTCCAGGCATCTCAGGAGACAAAGAAGATCCAGGTTGACCCTGAGTTCCCCGACCGCGTTGCCATCATTGGCTCCGGATTGGGGGAGAAACAGGAAAGCGAGATCATCCACTTCCTCCGTGAGAATCGGGACGTGTTCGCCTGGTCCAATGAGGATCTACCAGGTGTCCTGAGGGAGTTGGTTGAGCACTCGCTACATGTGCGTCCTGACGCCAAACCAGTGAAACAGGCTATGCGCCGTTTCGGAGATGAGAGAAGGAAGGCCATCGGTGACCAGATCACCAAGTTGCTGATAAGCAATTTCATCATGGAGGTGCTGCATCCGGATTGGCTAGCCAACCCGGTCATGGTCGAGAAGAAGAAAGAGGATCCCAAGGCTGCTACCGCATGGCGTATGTGCGTCGACTACACCGACTTGAACAAGGCATGCCCCAAGGATCCTTTTCCGCTACCTCGCATCGATCAGGTGATCGATTCCACTGCTGGTTGTGAACTGCTGCCTTTCATAGATGCCTACTCTGGTTTTCACCAGATAGCCCTCAATCCTGCTGATCAAATAAAGACTGCTTTCATTATCCCGTACGGGGCTTATTGCTATCGTGTCATGTGTTTCGGGTTGCGGAATGCGGGTGCCACTTATCAGAGATGCATGCACAAATGCTTGCATGATCAACTCGGCAAGAATGTGCAGGTGTACGTAGATGACATTGTCATCAAAACGAATAAAACACATACTCTGCTTAGTGACCTTGAGGAAACTTTCGCTAACTTGCGCAAGTATAAGATGAAGCTGAACCCGAGTAAATGCACCTTTGGCGTCCCGGCTGGCAAACTACTCGGCTTCTTGGTATCCAGTCGGGGCATTGAGGCCAATCCTTCAAAGATAAAAGCTATTGAAAGCATGTCTTTGCCGAGATCCCTGAAGGATGTGCAAAAATTCACTGGGTGCTTGGCATCTCTGAGCCGTTTCTTGGGCAGAATGGGCGAGAAGGCCCTGCCTTTGTATCAGTTGATGAAGAAAAGTGACAAGTTCGTCTGGACATCGCAGGCGGATGTGGCATTCAAAGAGCTGAAGGCAATGCTGGGTAGCGCTCCCATCTTGGCTAGTCCGCTACCCAAGGAGCCAATGCTGCTATACATTGCTGCTACTAACCGGGTAGTGAGTGTGGTGATTGTGGTGGAACGAGAAGAAGAAGGCAAGAGTGTGCAGAGGCCGGTGTATTATCTCAGTGAGGTGCTGTCCAGCTCCAAACAGAATTACCCTCACTACCAGAAGATGACTTACGGCGTGTACCTGGGTGCCAAGAAACTGAAGCACTACTTCCAAGAGCACCCCATCACAATGGTGAGCTCAGCTCCCATCTCGGATATCATGGGTAACAAGGAAGCAAGTGGCAGAGTAGCCAAGTGGGCAATCGAGCTAGCCGCGTACGCTCCCGCGTATGCGAGAAGAGAAGCCATCAAGTCTCAGATCCTGGCAGAATTCCTGGTGGATTGGGATGAGGTGCAATATGAGCCTCCCACTCCGGTATCCAACTACTGGAAGATGCACTTTGATGGCTCCAAGATGAAAGAAGGCCTTGGTGCTGGCGTGGTGCTTACGTCACCCAAGCGAGATCAACTCAAGTATGTGCTGCAAATCCACTTCAAGGCATCCAACAATGTTGCGGAGTACGAGGCCGTGGTACACGGATTGAAGGTAGCAAAGGAAGTTGGCGTGCAGCGTATCATATGCTATGGCGACTCGGATCTGGTTGTGCAGCAAGTCTCCGGCACTTGGGATGCTCTGGACGCCAACATGGCGTCATACCGCTTCCTGGTTCAAACCATGACAGGATTCTTTGAAGGTTGCGAGTTCCAGCACATCCATCGAGCAGAGAATGAAGCAGCTGATGAGCTGTCCAATTTGGGATCTTCTCGGCAGTACATCCCGGCTGGGATTGCCTTGGAGCATTTGAGAAAGCCATCCATCAAGCCATCCCCCAACTCGGAGTCCATCTTCGTTCCTTCCCTGCCTGACGAAGAAGCTGTCCCAATGGAGATTGACTGGGAAGGTGCAAAAGGAGACCCGGGGACTGCCGTATCCATCCCGGGGACTGGCGCCTGCAACCCGGGGGCTGCCCCTCTCTACTCGGGGACTGCTCCTCCCTACTCGGGGACTGCTCCTCCTTACTCGGGGACTGCCCCTCTCAGCTCGGGGACTGCCGCATTCCTTGAAGAAGTCCTTGCAAACCGTTCGGGCCTGCAGAGAGTCAACCCCAACACAGAAAAAGAAGCAGCAGCGGCTGTCCCAATGGAAGTGTACGAACCAGTGTTTCCCGCGTGGGAGACGCCGAGTTGGGCCATGCCCATACTATCCTTTCTAAGGGACGGTACCCTGCCAGAAGATGAGGTGACTGCAAGGCAGATTCAGAGAAGATCCAAGGGCTACACCATCTTCAGAGAAGTGCTGCACAAGAGAAGTGCCACTGGCGTGTTGCAGCGCTGTGTGGAACCGGAAGAAGGAGAAGAGATTCTGGTAGAGATACACCAAGGAGAGTGTGGGCATCACGCCTCTTCTCGGGCTTTGGTCAAGAAGGCTTTTCGACATGGCTTCTACTGGCTCACCGCTCTGCAGCAAGCTGAAGACATCGTGAGAAAGTGCAACGGTTGCCAGAGATTCGCGAGTAAGATCCACATGCCTGCTTCCGAGTTGAAACCATTCCCATCACTTGGCCGTTTGCTGTTTGGTGTTTGGATATGGTCGGCCCCTTCAAGCCGGCTAGAGGCAACATGACACACATCTTAGTCATGGTGGACAAGTTCACCAAATGGATTGAAGTGAAGCCTATTCGGAAGTGCGATGGAGCTACAGCCGTGAAATTCTTAAAGGATGTGATCCTGAGATACGGCTACCCGCACAGCATCATCACAGATAACGACACCAACTTTGCTGAGGGAGCCATGGTGAGATTCTGCAGAGATAAGCACATCCGACTAGATGTCGCGTCTGTCGCGCATCCCGCGTCCAATGGGCAGGTGGAAAGAGCAAATGGCATGCTGCTTGCAGGCATAAAGCCTAGGCTGATTGAGCCACTGCTGAAAACACCGGGGTGTTGGCTAGACGAGTTGCCAGCGGTGTTGTGGAGTCTAAGGACTACCCCTAACCGGTCAACCGGCTACACGCCATTCTTCTTGGTTTACGGGGCTGAAGCCGTGTTACCAATCGACCTAGAGCATGACTCCCCCCCGAGTAACCCTCTACACTGAGGCGGAGGCGAGAGAAGCTCGAGAAGACGACGTTGACCTGCTAGAAGAAGCAAGAGAGCTTACTCTGTCACGTTCGGCTGTTTACCAGCAAAACTTGAGGCGTTATCACAGCCGAAAAGTGAACCCAAGGGTTTTACGAGAAGGAGACATGGTCCTGAGGCTTGTGCAGCGCACAGCCGGGATGCACAAGTTGTCCCCTCCGTGGGAAGGGCCGTTCATTGTGAGCAAGGCTTTGCACAATGACGCCTATTACCTCGTCGACGTGCGTCCATCACAGGAGAACAGGGCGGATAAAGCTGGAGAGGAGTCTAAGCGCCCCTGGAATGTGGCTCTACTTCGTCGCTTTCATTCATGAGCAAAAGTGTGTATGTACTCTCTTATCCGAGTAAAAGATCCTACTCTGCAATCTGAAATTGAACTCGGGGACTGCCCTCGTCCAAAATTGCTCTAAGTGTTTCTACTCTGTTGTCTCTTTGTCTACTCGGTTGCTGCGCTTAGAATTTCAATAGCATACAAAGTAGTGTGTTTATACTCACCGGACACTCTGTGACTCTGCTGCTGTCCGCAAACCGGCTTCATGGCAAGCCAGAGAACAAGCCAAAGAGTCAATGAACACATGAAAAATTGCAAAGGAAAGGAAGCGTGTGGCAACCGAATAGAGCGTTTTTTACTGTCTGTTGTTATCCTTTTCGGCTATGTGGTGGGTAGCGTTACTATGACTGTTTCCTAAGTGGCTAAGTATTTGAAACCTCAACTTTGAACTCTTGTGACTCGAATACCAAAAAAGCAACAAGTTGCAGGTAAGAGCTGAGATGAAAAGGGAAGGTGGATGAAAAATGCAACTCAGGGACTCGCATGATAACGCAACCCGACATCAAGCCAAAGCTGCTCAAATTACTAAGTATAAAAACTTCAAATGAAATAAAACTGAGTAGCAACGGGAAGATAAATTGTTCAGTACATCTGCACCCGACATTCCGGGGATTTGATAAAAGTTTCAAGCATAAGTGTGGCAGGACATAATCAGGTGGAGGCAGCAGCATTTTCAGTGTTGGTCTTGGTGGCATCAGCTTCGGGGGTGGCCTTGGCAGCGTCAGCTTCCGGGTTGGCGACATCCGCTTCCGGGTTGGTGGCAGCCTGATCAGAAGTGGCTGTGGCCACCGAGATGGGATCCATCGCTGAAGTGGAGGCAGCAGATTGAGCGCGGAGTCGCGCCGTGTCATCGAGGGCTGCGCCTGATGAAGTGCCGAACTCAAGGGCTGCGGTGTCGATGGTCATCTCCACGCTTTCGGCTTCTTCATCGCTATCCGCGACGGCCGCGCCCTTGCCCTTCTCGGACTTCTCATCGGTGCTGGCGAAGAAGCTCAGCCCGTCTGACACAGTGGCCTCCTCATCATCGTCTTCATCCTCGTCGTCGCCCTCGCCTTCCACATCCGTGTCGGGCTCGGTGAGGCCTTCGACGTAGCGCGCGGTATCCGCGTAGGATGCGATCTCGTACGCAACCAACTGGCGGCGAGCCACGCAGTCGGGATCCTTCTCCCACCTCGAATCCCGGCGCATCTCGAGGATAAGGTTGAGATCAAGATTATCGTACCAGCTGCAGACGAAGAGGAGCAGCATATCAGCACCTGCCCGAGCTCCGGATGCCCGCCACTTCTTCAGCTCGGCTTTCACGCCATTCAGCTTCTCGGCGAGCCCACAGATGGTTGCTGGCGCAGAGTCTCGAGGCCAAAACAAGTCATGGAGTTTGAAGGCAGTGCGCACCAGATCGGTGCCCACGCCCCTTAGACGCTGGAGCTTCCCCTGCATGTTTGTGAAGCTGTCTTCGATCGAGGCTTTAGTGTCCATGGGCTCGCCCTTCTCGGTGCGAGCTGCTTGGGCCTTTGACAGAGCAGGTTTGCAAGCCGAGCTGAGGTCGGGGAAAATTTCTGAAAAAGCTATCAAAAAGATTAGAGACAGAGGCAGAGAAGAGAAGCGAATCAAGCAGCAGAGAAGCAAAAGGAGACAGCGAAGCGCAGAGAAGCGGGTACTTACTATTCAGCTCGCAAAGTAGCGACTGCAGCTTATTCTCCCATGACTCCTCATCAGCAACGTGCCTTTCTTCCACCCTCCGGAACTGGGCCAGCTGGAGCATGAGATCTGAGTTGCTCTTCCTCAGCGTATCACACTCCATCTCAAGAGCCCTTTTCTCAGCCTTGGCAGCTGCTTCAATCTTGTTCTTCTCGGCAGCTATCTTGTTCTTCTCGGCAGCTATGTCAAGGGCATTTTGGAGGGCGGCTCGCAGCTGGACTTGGAGAGGTTCCATCTCGGTGGCGTGCTCTTTCTTAAGCTCTACTGCCTGGCTCTCCAACTGCTGCTGCACCTCGGCGGGTTTGAGGTAGTCGAGATGCTCTTCAACAAATTTCTTGTGATCTTCTGCGGAGAGAGGAACAAGGTTAGCAGAGTAGCGAAGAAGAAAGAAGAAAGACAAGCCGAAAATACGGCAACTCACCTTCCATTTTCTTGATGGTGGTCTCAGCATTCTCAACAAACACATGGCAGTGCTTGTGCTCATCTTCCAGCGCCTTAAACTTACCTGCAGGGTAAAATCAGTTAAAGCAGAAAGCATAAGCGGGCGTAAACACAAAACGCATGAACCGCGTAGCTAAAAGCTTACTTTCGATCTCGGAAATCTTGAGAGTACGAGCCACGACCTCCTTCTCTGTCACGGCATCACTTTTACGTTCTGCTTCTAGGGCCTCAAGGCGCCTTCTTGCAATGCTGTGATTCCAGAGCAGCGACCGGTACAGATTTGTTCTCTTCAAGAGGCTATTCTGAGAGGTAGAAAGAAAAGGAATCAGACGAAATTTTGAAGATTCAACCCGAGGAGATGGCAACTCGGTTGAGTATCCGTCTACTCGGCCCGAATCTCGGGGACTGGGTGATGGATAAGAAGAAGGAGAAGAGCAGAAGAGAAGAAAAAAGCAACTCGGAACAGACAAGCAAAACTTACCGCGTAGGTTTGCTCGATGTCCTCTGCAGCTTTGCGGTGGACGAACAGCTTCGCGGCAAGCGTACTGGTGGAAGACGAGATGGTCATGGGATTGTAGCCCATGTCCGCCTTGTTCCAGTCAATGCGCCAGTGGTCCAGCTTGCCCAAGGCAAGGCTGTGCCAGGGCTCGTTGCCAAGGACGTCGCTGTTCCAGTCAGCTTCAATGAAGCCTACCCGGTCGATCATCTGCTCAAGCCCCGTGGACGTCACCTCGGTCTCCTGGACCTCGCGCGAGAAAATTGAAAGGGCCCTGTCCTTGTTCTTGACTGGCGGCTTGGAATCCACAGCCTGGGCCTGTTTGCCTCTGGTAATAGCAAGTTTCTTCTCGGCCGCGCTTAGCGGGATGCGGTACTGCTTGCTCGCCTGCAACATGTAAGGCGGGTAGGCAGGCGGATCGCGAAGGCTTGATCCAGCAGGTATGCCTTCAGTGCTGTCGGAAGCACCAATAGTGAGCTGCCCACTCTTCACGGCAGGCTTCGCCTTTGGTTTAGGTGGCGGCATCGCGGCAGAATCTTGCGCAGCGCCATGAGGAGGATTCCTGCGGACAGCAGCGTCTGGCTGAGCAGCTGGCTTCTCGGCGGTTTTCTTCTCGGTGGGCTTCTTCTCGGCGGCTGGCTTCTCGATAGCCTTCTTCTCAGCAGCTTTCTTCTCGGCCGTATCTTTCTTGCCAGCAGCATCGGGAGCAGTTCTATCTGTGGTCTGCTTGGCTGGAGAGCTGGCTGTGGTCTTGGTCTTCTTCATGGGAGGGGAGCTTGGCGCAGTTGGTGGAGCGGCCTGCTGGGAAGGCGGCGCCAAGGACTGGCTACCGGGCGCAGCATCCGGCTGCGCGTGGCTCTGCAGGTCCGGCTCCACATCGGTGGTCTCAACCCGCTGCTCGGCAGCGGGGTCTTGCGGTTGATCTTCTTGTCCTTCTACCCGCGGCTGGGCCGCGGGGTCGTCTTGGGCAGCAGCGTCAGTGTCCTGCTGCTCCTGGTTTTCTTCCTGCCGCTCAAGGGCGGCATGATCTTGTTGTTCGGGGCTTTGCTCTGCGTCCTCCCTGACTGCGGTAGCTGGGGGAGAAAGTGGTCTATTGTCATGAGCAGCATCCTGCGCTTCCTAGTCTGCGCGGGCCTGCTTCTCCTGGTTGGCGTCATGGGCACCAACATCCATGTCTTGGGCGTCGTCCTCGTCTTCTCCTTTCACAGGAGAGGGCGCACGCACCCTGTCCCGTGCAGCGACCTCATCCTCTTCAGAGAGATCGATGAGCGCATCGAGGTCGATGGCGGATCTCTTCTTGGACTTGGACTTGGTGGATGCGGCAGCAGCATTAGCGTCCAAGGGGGCGCTGAAGAGAAGAAAGAAGTCCATAAGAGGAGTGTGAGAAACAGAAGAAATCGAGAAGCAGTAGCAGAATAAGGAGTTCCGAGAAAGCAGCAACAGCGAATTGCAACTTGGAAGAAAATCGCTTACCCGGCACGAGAAGGGGGTAGACGTCTCCCCTGCTTTACCTTCTTCACGGTCTTCTTGGCTTTCTTCGCGGTGGGCTCTTGAGCACCACTACCCGCCCTCTTGCGAGTGGCGGGAGCAGCAACTGCAAGCGGATCGACGTCAAGGGCATCCTCGTCCTCGCCCTCCTCTTCAGCATCAGCATCAGCATCTTCTGTGGAGTTGAGAAGAAGAAAACAATCAGGAAACATGAGGGAATCGGGTTGCGCTACTCGCGACGATAAAGGTGAACTCAATCACCTTCATCGTCGTCTTCGGACCAGTCCCTAACGGACGCGTCGACATGATGCTTATCCGTCTGGGCGGCATGAGGGATATTGAGTTTGTCCGCGGTGTCGTAGGAGACCTCGTCGTCCTCTGTCCGATCTGCGTGCCAATTGGCCTCGAAGCGCTCCTCGCTCTCAGCGAGCTGGCGAGAAAGGCGCTGGAGATATAAGCAGGCAACACGAATCAGATGAGCGGCATAAGGGATTCTACCCGGAACGGGATGCTAGCACAAAGCATAATAAAGTAAAGTATCCTACTCATTGAGGTGTGCAAACACAAATCACAGGAAGCCTAACAAATAGTAGTAAGTGTCCTACTCGGCGTGGCGTGCAAACATAAAGCACATGAAGCCTAAGCAATACCGCTAAGCGTCCTACTCGGCGTAGCGTGCAAACATAAAGCACATGAAGCCTAAGAAATACGACTAAGTGTCCTACTCGGCACAGAGTGCGAATACTAAGCACCCCAAGCTAAGAAGGCTATCTACTCGGAATCTGTATGCAAGAAACAGGGAGAAAAGTACTAACCTGCTTGATTGGCTTCGTGCGGCTGTACGGCACAAAGCCGTACTGCCAGTTGTCCCTGAGGCCGGTGCTCATGATGGAGCGCGCCCAGACGGCCACATCCGCGTTGCTGAGCTCAAATGTGGTCGTCCGAGTGCAATCTCGGTTGCCGCCCATGTAGCACATGAGGTGTGCGCGGCGCTGCAGCGGGAGCACTCGCCTGGAGATCCAGCAGGCGATGGGGTCGTCGTCCTTGAGTCCATTCTCCTTCAGCTTGGCGAGGCGCGCGTTGATCTGCTTTATGTCGCCATCTAGCGGGGGCTTGAATCCCCAATTCTGCCCGGTAGGAGGCGAATTGGTCCACCGGGGGAGGTTGATCCGGTCCACCAAGGACTCGTCTTCCTTGACAGAGATGTTCTTCACGTAGAAGAACGTTCTCTGCCATTTGCGCACGGAATCAAGACCTTCGATGCGCGGGTGGTTGGTCCCGCTGCGCTGCACCATCATGGCGCTGCCGGTCTCGGTCACGCCGCGGCTGCTCTCCGCGCTACCCGGCTTGGCCTTGCTCTGCTTCCTGAAAAAGAAGAAGCGCGCCCAGGTCATCGGCGTGGGGCGCACGCCCAAGAATGCCTCGCACACCACGGCGTGGTATGCGAGCATCACTACCGCATTCGGCGGCAGGTGGTGCGGCAGGATCCCGAAGTGGTCGAGGAAGCCGCGGAAGAAATCAGATGCCGGAAGCCCGAATCCCCGCGCGAAGTGCGCGAGGAAGACCACGTGCTCGTCCGCCTCCGGAGCGGGGACGAGCTCGCCAGCGGGAGGCCGGCAGCGGACGCCGGCAGGAACTCGCCGCGTGTTCACCAACCATTGGCACTCCTCTGTAGTGACGGTGGATCCAGCCCACCCGGCGCGGGCGCCGTCATCACGAGCCATCGAGCAGGGAAGGAAATTTGGTGGTGATTTGGTGGAACTCGGCGGAAAATATTAGCCTTTCGGCGCTACGAGGGGCACGGTGGCGAAGAGCTCGACGGCGGCGGAGAAACGAAGAGGCGAGGGGAAAGTGAAGGCAGGAAGAGGAGAAGGGAGTTACCGAGGGGGTATTTATACCTCCCCTCGGGTTGCCGTTACGATTGAAAGTAATGGGATCAGTTACGCCCTGAGATCGTGCGGCGTGGGGTGTGTGGGCCGGTTAGAAACGCACACAGCGCAGAACGCGCGCGTAACGGCCACAATTGATCCCACAACGCGATCGTGGGTAATAACTGCCCTTGATGGGACATAACGGGCTAGTGGGCCCGGGCCGTGAAAACTGGGCGCGTGGCCTGTCAGATCCCGGGCACTGAGGCGTCGGGAGTACGGGAACGTGACACGTGCCCAGTTGTGCTGCCGAAAGCCGGATTTCGCTCTGCCACGCAGAGATTCTGATTGGAAATCTCGCCAAGTCATTTTACTCGGCGACAGGGAAGAGAAGTGGCCCTATTCGGAAAAGAAGAAACTTCAGACAGAATAAAGAGCTACTCGAGTTTATACTCAGCAACCTAAGGCTCAAAGGCAAGATTGGTTTTTAAGCTGGCAGAGCCCAGTGAACAAGTTCGCAGGACTCTACCAGCTTCGGGGACTAATGTCGGGGGGATACCCCCGAGTAGGGTAAAGGCAAGTGCTAAGGGCAAAGATCAGAAGAGACGTTTGGCAGAGTAGCGGTTACCCGGTACTCGCTACCCGGTCGTCCGCTATTCGGCCGTACACACTGAAGGACAGGAGGAAGAATCAAGGAAGTTATTCTCGACGGGTAGGGGAATTGGTCCGAGTAGAAATGGCGGTTTCCTACTCGGGCCAGAAGTCAAAGGAGCCGTTCTAACACAGCATCCCGCGTATCTCGGGTCCGTACTTTGGCACTGTTCACGGAACTGTTCATCTGCAGAGCGCGTGCCTGACCGCGACAGTGTGTCAGCAGGGCGTCGCAGGATAGGGGGACCTACTCTGTGTTCATGGCAGTGATAACAGATCGGTTCCTTGGTTTTGCACAACGACTTTACACATGAAGACAAGCTAGGAAGCCAAAGTGGTCAGCGGGAACCCGGAAGTACACAATGTGCACATAGTGTCGACATGTTGGTTGTATCCGGCTGGGCGCCAGTATATAAGGTGCCTTGCCTCCTCCTGCGCGAGGAACGACACGACTAAGAACTACAGTAGCTTAGAGAGAAGAGTGGCTACTCGGTAGTGAGAAACACTTGTACTGTGGCTACTCGGTGAGACCCGAATATAAAAAGAGAAAGGCATGAGTAGGGGTTTTACCTCCACACGAGGGCCCTGAACCTGGGTAGATCTTGTTGTTTGCAGTGCTAGCTTCACACTCACGCGGCTACTCGCTGCGTGATCCCTCCCTGAGCGCCTCCAGCGTCCATCGTCCCCACAACTTTAGCCATCTTATGGCATCTGCCGTGACACCACCACGACATTTTCATATGGCGTGATTAAACGAACATTTATATAGACTAGCAAAGTGCACGTGCGTTGCCACGGAATAGCAAAATTAATACAATTTTTCTAATTTCGTAAATATTTGTTGAACATGACGATATGTGATTTCCATTCACATAGAGACACGAGACCTTGTTTCCGTTCATAGTGTCAAATATTGATTCTCTCTCCAGAGTAAATAAAATGAATGGGAGCGCATTTGCTCCCACCTATTTTAAATGTGTAGTGTAGATCTTTTCAAATGTCACAAAACGGAAATCAAATCAGATGCATAGGTAATACAAAATAAGTGTGCAACATATGACTTTTGTGAGGAATTCGTATTTACTTTGGCTCCGCAAAAATAAAAATAAAAAATCGGTGCTATATAGCAGTAATCATGTGACATTTTTTTTGTCTTTTTACACAGGCAAAATAAAAGGTCGTTTTTCCACCAAACTTTGTACGAACACATAGTACCTCTAGATGTATGCACCCGATTTTTTTATAAATTTTTAAACATTTAGAAGTGTTTTTCCTGCTTGGCTTAATGTTCCTAACGTATCTCCTTAACAATCCACACCTTTCCGATGATAAAAGTGTATTCTCAGTCTAGCGTCGTTTCTAAAGTTTGTCATCTTTTCTTATGATAAGCAAATCTATGAAATACCAACTCACATAACAGGAGAGATTTTTATTTTTGTGGGAAGAGAGACGATGTTATATAGTATGTCTGATTTATAGACTCGAGAATTTCTATCATAAACTGAGATCTTGCTAAGCAATTCAGCTGGGCTATAGGTTCGACCACCATTAGAATAAGATCAAGGAGCAAGTCCGCACCAAGGCTATAGTCCATGTGACCAAATAAATCTTTGATCAAGACATGCGATTACTTGCGTTCCGAGGATTTTAAGATGTGCATATATGCAACCATGGTCATAAAGTAATTCCTCAAACATTCAGAAGCTCATCACATCCTTGCATACCGGCCACGGCGGGCAGGAAGAGGCGCCGTTGCACAATATTGGTGGTGCACAGTCACCCGTAGCAATGTCCAACCGTTGTTCTTCAGAGTCCGCGTGCAATAGCAAGTGAGTTTTTATCTACTTCTCCGATTGATTAGAATTCTAAATTTCCGATGAATGTGCGATTTCTCGCATTGTGCTCTGAATGTTCTCCAGACAATAGAGGTGCCGGACCAGATTGAACCACCGGCTGCAACATATTCAGTTGACTGTTCATGCCGTCTGATTTTCCCTTTATACACAATCCGGAGCTCCTACAGGAATACTGATCATAACTTCAAATTTACGGAGGTGTCGCAACTCATTCATGTCGAGCTTCAGCAACATGATGGACTTGGATGGCACCGCTAGCCAAAACCACCGTCAGCGATTGTTGCCGATGCGCGGGACGAAAGGGTGCAGTTCCATTATCTCCAGGTAACAAATGTGCTGCCGATTACCGAAATTGTTAGCATGGTGGATACGCGGGCGGAGATGGCCACTGTAGCGCGTCGACGACAAGCAACTCCGGCGGCACTCCATCTCTGGGTTGCACATCTGTCGCCCAGCCGCCGACGCAGGTGTCGCCGTCGCCGTTAACCACCGCGCTGAGACAAAGAGAGGAGGAAGAAGCCCCTTTCCTTTACACGAAGACAAAGAGAAGAGAGAGGTCAGGCGTCGTCCCTGACGGTCGCCGGATGCGTTGTGGCAAACAAGGTGGCCGTGGGATGCGGGGATCTCCCGACGATCGCCAGATGCGTGAGTTCCACCCCCTCCTTCATGGCATAGAACGGGACCCGGACGGTGCCGGCCTCCTCTCCGTCGGACTCGTTCGAGAACTCGAGACGCCATGGCTGGATTATGACGTACAGCTCCCTCCTATCCGGCATAGAACAGGACCCGGTCGGCGACGGCCTCCTCTCCCTCAGACTCGGTCGACAATTTGAGACGCCATGGCCGCCTTGTCCTGTCCTGGGAGCAGGCGAGTGGATAGGGTCGAGGGGCTAAAGCGAAAAAAAATGTCAATTTCTTATACCGCGGGTTAAGTTCTCTATTTTAGAAGGATTAAAATGCAAAACCGTGCGACGCACGGCGTACGGGTCGTTAAGCGGCGTTATATATACTAGCAAAATACCTGTGCGTTGCAACGGGTAAACAAATGATAATTATATATCATAAAAAATAAAATAAATAAAACATCAAACTTTTATTTTTTCTGGAGAATTGTATTATCTTCCGACTGTGATAAGTTGCGGCGTCGTTCTTCAATCTTCTTATACAGAGAAGCATGCATTATTTATGTTGCAAAATAAAATAATTAAATATTCAGCTTTCTTTTTTCGTGGAGAATTGGATTATGTTCCGATCGTAAGAATTCGCGGTGTCGTTCTTCTCTTTTCCGATGGAGAGACATGCGATATTTCAGTTGCAAAATAAAATAAACAAATAAATTATCCTTCATTATTCTGGAGAATGGGATTATCCTTCGATCGTGAGAATTCGTCGCGTACTTCTTTTGTTTTAGATACAGAGAAGCATATATTTCTTTGGTTGCAAAATAAATAAAATAAAACATTCAGCCTGCAGTTTCCGCGGGGATGGACTATCTTATGAAGCCGCCACGGCGTTCTTTTGTTTTTTTTATCAAGAGAAGCAGCCTATATTTTGATCATATTATGGTATGAGATAAAAATAAATCAAATTTCATAAACTTTACTTGTGTCCACCAAATTTTGAAAATTATTACTAATTTTTTTAAGAATAGGTTGAAATTCAAACCTTCAAAATGATGACCAGACTATGGTATACAATAAATCTAACACTCACTTTGGTCCCGAAAAAGTGACGGCAACGGTAGTCTTAAGTTGCACGCAATCGGCTATTTTCCAGCGATACTATATGGAATCTGACGGAGTATGAGATTTCATAACTTAGATTTTTCATGGGCGAAATATCAAGCTCGTTTCGGAACATTGAGGCTAAAAGGACACATCAAGTTGCTAATATTCGTGCTAATAATAGTATCTACGACAGAACTGTATACTTGCCATATTTAGTCCGACTCATACTCCAATAGTCCTTGGATATACTTGGGCTCTTCTTGCTATTCGATCCCTACACGGTAATTGTACTTGTAGAAAGAAAGTCCTAGCTACAGTAATACTTTCCATCTTACGTGAAGAGGAATGATCCGATCATGTGTTTTTTCTGTTATTCCATCTTACGTGAAGAGGAAGGATATATTGACGTGTACGGCATAGAACAGGACCCGGACGGCGACGGCCTCCTCTCCCTCAGACTCGGTCGACAATTTGTGACGCCATGGCCGCCTTGTCCTGTCCTGGGAGCAGGCGAGTGGATAGGGTCGAGGGGCTAAAGCGAAAAAAATGTCAATTTCTTATACCGCGGGTTAAGTTCTCTATTTTAGAAGGATTAAAATGCAAAACCGTGCGACGCACGACGTACGGGTCGTTAAGCGGCGTTATATATATATATATATATATAGATTTAACACAACCACTAAGAAAAGGTACCTCTTTTTTATATAGATTTAATTACACAACCACTAAGAAAAGGAAACTCTTGCCATTCAACTATGTAGGATTTCAGTAAAAAAAAAACTATGTAGGATTTAGGCGAGCACACCAAATAGACACCTAAACCAGTTTAGGGATCCTCCCTCAAGAAAAAAAAAACAGTTTAGGGATCCGTTTTTAGATACTCTGCTAGATTTTTCCTACCTGAAGATTTTTCTCTCACCTCTTCTAGAAGATTTTTAGGGAATCAAAATATGGAAAGGCTACTTGAGATGCTCCAAATAAGCCCTTGGTTCCCTCAAAATGAGAAAAGTCCTAGGTTAAAATGAAATGCAGAAATACCCTCACGCATTGCAAGCTGAATCGTACTTGCAAACTAGACAAATAGGCCTATATATTGCACTGCTTCCTTGCGCCTAGGGAGGAGAGTAATCGCACACAAAAATAGGTTGTACGGTGGGATGTTACCATGGTGAACGATTTGGAATAGATCTGGCAAATCATCTTGATTAGAGCATGTCTAACAGACCCCCTATATGGCCCAAACCCGGGCTCTACCCGGCCATCTAGCAGACCCCGTAAATGGACCACCCCGGACGATTTTTTACAAGTTTGGGTAGGGGGCGGCCCGTCGACCCCTACATGTGCGGGTCGGGAGGAGATGTACAGGGCCAACCCCTCACCCTTTCCCCAACTGCGCGCGAAGCTCCCAACCGCCGCCGCCGCCGCCGGAAATCCGCCTCCTCGCCCTCCCCGGCCACCGCGTCGCCAGATCTCGCCGCCATGGACTCCTCACAAGCCCCTCCGACCACCGACGACGCGCCACCCATGTCTGAGGTGGTGAATGCTGCCACCGTCGACGCCGCGGCCTCCGCCGATGTGGCGGCCATCATCTCCGCCACCATGCCGATGAAGAGGAAGAGGATCCCGAAGCTCTTCTTCGACACACCGCCGGGGCCTGCGGTAGCGGCGGCGGCGGCGACCACTACTGCGCCCCTCGTCGCGAAGAAGGTGAAGTCATTCGCGACGAGGGGGCGGCCGCCAAAGGTGAAGAAGGCCGCGACGCCTGCAGCGGACGATCCGCCCACGCCGGTGGTCGCCGAGGTTCCGTCACCGGCCGTTCCGCCAGCTCCCACGCGGTTGCCCACGCCGCCGCCGGCTGGTGCCCGCCAGGTGCTCGACGAAGTGCCTGCGTCTGCCGTCGCGACATCCTACATGGATATGCTCAACGATTCTGCGGTGGACTTGGATTCGGGCATTGCTGGCTTCGACGACGAGTACGCTGACTATGGCGAGGATGAAGAGGCGGACGAAGAGGTGGACGACGACGTGGTTGAGGTGGACGCGGCTACTGCGCGGCGGAGCAAATCGGGGAAGCAGCCCAACTACACCGAGATTGAAGATGTCACATTGGTCCGTGCGTGGGGCAAAGTGTCCATGGATGCTGCCACCGGCACCGATCAAACCGGCAAGCGCTATTGGCAACGCATTGAGGATCTTTACCACAAGCTCAAGCCTCGCACGAAGACTTTGGCGGATCGATCCTACCGCTCCCTTGAAGGCCGGTGGAACACGATCAAGCCAGCTTGTTCTCGTTGGAGCGCTGCCATGGACCAAGTGGCGGATAATCCACCAAGTGGATGTGTGGCATCGGACTACGTAAGTTTTGTGACAGATTTCTTGTGCAAACTATGTGTTCTTGTGTAAACATCACACTACATTGTTGTTGTGCAGCCCAAGTATGCTCAATTGCGGTACAAAGACATGGCCGGCTCCAAGAACAAGGAATTTTAGTTTGAGCATTGCTTCAACTTGCTCCAACACCTTCCCAAGTGGAAGTTGAGGGACGAAGAGCCAAAGTGCAAGAAGGAGGCAATGCTCAACATGGATGATGAAGAGGAAGACATGGGTGGTCGCAACGTAGGCAAGCCCGAGGGCACCAAGAAGGCGAAGGAGAGGCAGAGGCTAGAAGCCGAGGCAGCTAGCTTCAAGGACAAGATGGATCAGCACATTAGGGCAAAGGAGGAAATAGCATACAAGACATTGGAGACCAAGGTCCTCATCACCGAGAAGAAAAAGGAGGTGAAGCTTGCCAAGGTGGCTGCAAAAAGAGAGGAGGCTATGCGCAAGGCCGAGTTGGATGCCCAAATGTTGGCTCTCAAACAAACCAAAGCCATGAAGGAGCTCTTGGCCGAGGAGAAGGAGATCATGATGATGAACACCAAGGACATGGACGAGGATCAGCTGCTGTGGTGGAAGGAGAGTAAGGCCGAGATCATGGCGAGGAAGTTACAGGCGCGTCAAGCTCGCGAGGCATCCAACCTTGGTGCTTCAACTTCGGTGAGTGGTGGTGCCGACGGTGGGCTCCAAGATTGATGTGGATCGCGTTGGTGGTGGCAGTACTTTTGGGAACCTCTATGCCTAGAACATGACCTATGAACTTGTTGATCTATTTGTGATGTAAAACTATGGATTATGCATCGCATATTTTGAATCTGCCATATTTGATATGCTTGTGTAGTTGTGCTAAACCCTGCAGAACCCTGTTTTGTGAGGGGCCAAGAGCTCGTGCGAGCTAGCAGACCCCCTACCCCCACCCCGTAAAACAGAATATTCTGTTTTACGGGGTGGGGGTAGGGGGTCTGCTAGCTCGCACGAGTTTTTGGCCGGCGAAATATGTATACAGGGCCCTCTACACGCGTTTTAGGGGGCGAAAACATAAGGGGTCCGTTAGACATGCTCTTACATCTCAAAATACCTGACAACCAGAATCATCCTGATCCAGGCCTTTATTGTGTAGAATTATAGCATTACTACAGTATATGTTAACTTACCCACCAGTGTCGAACCTACAATATCTATGATTCTCATACTCTACAGAAACATACACAGCATTACTCATCAATTCTAATCTAACTATATATGTGTATATGTATTAGCTTAACCATGTAGCTGTGGGCAGGAGCGGAGAAGCAGCCATGTCCATCAGTGGGGTATAGGCTTGAAGTGAGGCCTGGAAAACGACGGAGTCGGGTCGTAGCGACCGTAGTCGTTCGTCTGGACCATGAGGCTCCTCGGATGGTTGCCTAGAACTCTTGTTCCCTCTTTGGATGCGGCGTTGTAATGGTCCTGAATTACGAGCGCAGGATGAGAACAATGTGAGAATTTATCATGTAAAGACAGTTTCATGCGGTGTATGTGCCTGCTATGGAGAGAAATTTAACAAGAAGCAGAAATTCAGAGAGAAAAACTCAATTTATGAACTGGGCCGTAGCGTCTTCCTAAAGCAATATATGACTGGTATATTGTACTAGTAGTACAAACAGATCAACAGCTCTCAAGAACTCTGCTCTTGTGCAGGGCCCAAATGGCTTAGCTACTCGAGTAGATCAATCGTACCTTTTGAGTGTTTTCTTCCGGCAGCTCCCTCCCTCCTGCAAGGACAACAACAGAAGATTAAATAAAGCTTCAAAGGAAACAGTCTCGTCTCTGTGCAAACTAGGAAATTAACAGTGTGTGATTGGACGGCCTTGATTTTATCACGCATAATCCATGAGCATTCACTCTCACTTTTAATGTAAAAAACAAACCTACATGTAAGACAAACTATTGTTCTAGGAAATCAAAACCAAACAGCTGGAACAGGGGGAGGAAAAACCAAACCTGCAGCGCAAACGGAAAAGACGACGAGCAGAAGCAGTAGCATAAGAACAGAAGCTCTGTCAACTTTCTTGAATCTCATTTTCGTCGTCTTCTTCCTCTCGCCCACTCTATCCGAGCCCAGGTTCTCTCTAGCACCGGTACCTGGAACTGAGCGGTAGTACGTATGGTGTTATACAGATAGCCGACGGAAATGCTAGCTAGTGCGTCCAAAGTTCTTTCTGCTTACAATAACGGACGTAGGGCGAAAGGCGGATAACGACGAGAGCGCTTTGTCTCTCCATGGTTTCTGAGTGTGCATGCATGCAAAGGGAAGTGCGTGCTAGTGCGCTGCTAATTTTGTGGTGTTGTAGGCGAACAAAAGGAGCGGATTAGGCGTTAGTGGAACCACTGATTGCTCCTCTGCTTGTTCGCCAACCTCTGGTGGAAGACAGGGGGAGCCACTTGGCTGGGAGCACCATGCCACCATGTGCATAAACAAACTGCGTGTGGTTTTCCGAGTCAGTGTGCAGCATGAATTAGCGATATGGACCGCAATGCGCGTCAAAGCAAAACCTCTTTGTACCAAACATGGGAGAGACGGCATGCTCTCTCGATTACCCTTTTTAGATGAATGGCCAACCATGAGTGTGGGACTCAGCGGTGGCTCATACCGCAAGAGGAGGTCCGCTAATTGAAAGATCACACCTTCGCACTACCTTTTTTTTCCTTAGAACTACCAGTACCTAAGAAATGGATTCGATGAGGAGAAAAGGCGAATATTCAATCCCACACCTAGATGGATATCCCCCGTCTATCTGGACCGTATATTTCTTGGAGATTCGTGCTCAATATCTGCAAAAGACCCCCTCCACTTCCTATATTTCCTAACGTCTAGTCCTCATGTTAACTGAGCAGTTATGGATTAACATTTTCTCATTAACACTAGTTTTCCATCAACAGTTAATCATGCCCTAACAAGATTTCTTTGTTCGTCCCTGGATGCAATTTTTTTCATTAAATATTGCTTTTCAAGCAACAAAAGGAAAATGGTCCTCATGCAATTCTTCCCCGGAACATATATTTTTCTTTTTATAGATTAAAGTGGAAACAAGAACAATCATGGAACACATTTTCTTTCAATTTTTTTCTGCATATGTTCATCTGGATGTTTGGTTCATGTACTAACTGCAAATATTTCTGGATATTTCCATTCATTTTGCATCTATTTACAACAATTCCAGAGAATATTTTTTTGCATCAGAAAGAAATTTTCGAACCATGTATTAACAAAAAATCACAAAATTTTGCATCATGCATGAACAATAGTATTGTCCGGATAATAGCAGATTCAGATCCAATGAAAAAATATTCATTCATTAACAAAATTCATACGGATCATAATCAGATCTGGATCATTGAAAAAATCATAGAGTGCATGCATTTATAAAATCATCCAGATGCATTATAACAGAAAATGATAAAGGAGAAAGAGAATCCGGATCTAGACCATATGCATTCGTTTCGATTTTGAAGAACAAAAAAATCAAGAAAAGAAAGCAAGAGAAATACTCACAGATCCAACCTAAAATCATTCAAGAACGAACAGTGACATCAAAGATACTACCAATATTCATACGAGCTAGTTTTAGAGCTCAGATCTGGCCTTTTAGAGCTGCAGGTGAAAGTAAACATAAATCAAGAAACATCTTAGCAGCATACATCTCACTATTCGTGGTGGAGAGGAATCTCCGAAATAAAATCGCAAGAAAGAGGAACCCGTAGGGCTCCTAGACTTCAGGCCCTTGGATACCTTGAGGTCGTGGTCGGGGACGACCTCCTGCTCGAAGAACCAGGAAAGGGAGCTCGACCTCCAGTCCGTGGAGAAGGGGAGGGGCAGCATGGCTTCCTGGGACGGGGCCTGCGAACTCCGGGATGAGCTCGAACCTGTGCCTTCCTAGGACGGGATGCGCGCCTGGCCGCCACCGTGCGCCTCGCCGCCGGTCCGCATCGTGGGAGAGAGGAGGCACGGGACGGCACCGGCCTGGCCGCCGCCGCGCGCTTGGCCTCCGTGCGCCTCAATCCCGCCGCGCGCCTGTGCCTGCGTGCGCCTCGCCGCCGGTCCGCCGTGGAGGAGGCGCTGGTGGGGGTTCGAGGCGGAGCTCGAGGTGGCCTCCTGCCGGCGGGATCTGCTCCATATGCGTCTACCATGGACGGGCCTCGAGCCTAGATAAAAGAGCACAAGCCGGATTCATTCTTCAAATAAACATGGAAAAGGCCAGATCTTCTACGATGCAGCACAGATCTAAGAAAACAAAAAACAAAAAAGAGAAGGGCACAGATCCGGTCAACTCATGAACAAGGAATCCACAAGGTCAAATAAACAAGGATGGCACAGATCTTCTACTATGCAGCACAGATCTAAGAAGAAAAAAAAAAACGAAATAGAAAGGCACAGATCCGGTCAAAGGGGCAAGATTGCTTGGGCTTCTGGATGCGGACGAGGTCCACCAGCACGACGGGAGACGGCCAGACGGGGCAACTTCTCTTCTCGCCGCCGGCACAGCTTCTCTCCTCGTTGGATGCGGAGGTGGGAGGAGAAGCGGCTCCATGGCCAGACAGAGGCGGCACCATGGCCTGGCAGCACCATGGCCTGGCAGAGGCCTCACCTCGTTAGGGATTAGATATCGGGTGGGGATGGAAGGGGTGGAGGTGGGGGAGAGAGAAAAGTGATTAGCTTAGTGCGTCAGCGGCCGGTTATGGTCTATATAAAGGAAGGTCGAATCCTGTTTTTGTCCAAGTGGAAGGACTTTTGTGCAAAACTAGCAACCCACCGTTCGATCTGAAATGAACGCCCCCGATAGGTCGGGGATATCCATATAGGTGTGGAAAAACCGCACTCGAGAAAAGGCCCCCATGATGGGTTCCGGGCTGTCAATGGGATCCCATAGGTGGAGATAAAAATCGACTGGCGGGCCACAAGCCATGCCTCGTGGACCACCTAGATCGGGTCCAAACAGAGTTGCATCTACCGGGCTATCCAGGAGACGAGACCACGGGAGAGACATCATGATTTCAGGAGAGGTGGAAACAAAAAACGCATATTCCAGCTCGTTCTAGCCAAACACGAAGTCGCGTGGCGTGCCACTGCATGCCTTCACTAAAAAAAAGACGAAATAGGCATTTGCCCCGCTATATTAATATAGCAACCACACCGTACAACTTGCAAACCACTGCTGGGGCAAATAACACAAACATGCCCAAAAGAAAATAAAAAGAAAAGAAGATAAAACAATGCCAACACCAGCGGATCAACGAAAACAACAATGACTCGTAACCTCTGCGGCCTCTCCGGAGACACCCCACCACACCCCTCACACTCTGAATCTCCGCGTACCCAACATCACCTCCAAGAAGGAAGGCGACGACGACGCTGCTGCCCGGACTAGTCCTAGGGTTTCACTCGGTACGTTACCGAAGTGGGGAAGAGGTACACCCGATACCCTTCAAGAAGGAGAGGCGACACTCACAAGCGTCACCGCGTCAGTGTCAATATGACAGGGATTTCTCCCGACCCCCCCAAAACCACCTCGCCGGAGAATTCATAGTGCTCCACCCAACTTGCCACCCACCAACCGCCACCTCAGATTTGCAGTCACCATCCTCGTATCACCATGGCAAGCACCACACGACTGGCCAAACTGAGAAGAACACGCCATAGACAAGGAGTGGCAGTACCACACCCACGCGGGAGGGAACAGCCTCCACCGCCGTCGGCGGTAGCCGACCGGACGCAGCAGGCAAGAGCACACTAGGCCACCAATGGAGCCGGAGAGCGGCAACGACACAACCGCCTCGAGGGCTTCCTCCACCGCCATCGGCGGGTGCCGACCGGACACGGCAACGAAGACACACCAGGCCGGGCAGGCCCGGCCGAGCCCTTGGAGGGGCTCGTGAAGTCTCCATCGCCATGTTGCTGCACATCAGCCACCACCGTCGCTACCCTCCAACTCGGCACCACCGGCCCAGCCGGACCCGGATAGGTCCGCAAAGCTCCTGTCGCCACGCAGCAGCAGGTACGGTGTCAGCGCCACCACTCCAGTCCTGGCCGTGCTCAGAGGTTCAACCGAGCAGCAGGACCGAGCCCACCACGCCCTGACCCAGATCGGGCCCTGGCCGGAGCACCGCGCCCTGGCCGACGCGCCTGGGCCGCCCGCACCCCCAACGGAGGCGCCGCCGCCGTGCTACCATCCGCAGGCCCGGGAAACCCGCCGCCCAAGCGGACCGCCGCCGCCTTTCCGCACGGCCCGGCATCACGCCGCCCTGCGCGAGGAGGACACCGAGAGGGCCGACGACGGCGGGAGGGGAGAGGAGAGGAGGGAGGCTGTTCGCAGGAGGGGAGGAGCCCCCCGGCCGCCCCGCGCGGGGGGGGGGGGGGGCGACGAGGGGGAGGCGACGGGGTGGAGGAGGGGAGGGGGAGGCGACGGAGGAAGGGGCCGGGGCGGTGCGGCGGCCGGCGGCGGCCTAGGGTTAGGGGTCGGGGGTCGGGGCTCTCACGCCACTGCATGCCTTCACTTGCGCATTTAATTACAAATTTCAAGAATTTGAAATGTTTTCTAGCATAGACCGTTTATCCGATTCAATATCCGTTTTCACCGTTGATCTAGTCGCGATGAGATCTTCGAAACTAGATCCCATGTCGATATATTTTGACGACATTTTTTTGAGGATGTAACTTTGGAGGAAGTAACTTTGATGGATGTAACTTTCTATGCTAACTGTGATGTAATTTTTGCTGGATGTTACTTTTCTCTATAAACTCAGATGTAACTTTTTGCTAAAAAAAAGTCGTCAAAACATATCGACATGTGATCTAGTTTCTAAGATCTCGTCGCCACTAGCCCAACGGTGAAAATGGTTCTTGAATCGGATAAACCGTCTGAACTACAAAACATTTTGAATTTTCTGATTTCGAAATTAAATGTGTGGGATGGAGTGCATATAGAGTACGGCTGTGATGTAACTTTTTGCTGGATGTAACTTTTCTCTGCAAACTCAGATGTAACTTTTTCCTGAAAAAAAGTTGTCAAAACATATCGACATGGGATCTAGTTTCGAAGATCTCGTCGCAACTAGCCCAGCGGTGAAAACGGTTCTTGAATCGGATAAATGGTTTGAACTAAAGAACATTTTGAATTTTCGGATTTCGAAATTAAATGCGTGCGATGGGTAGTGTATTTCCTTTTTGGGTTGCTGTGGGAGGTGTCCTTTCCATTTGTGGTATGTCGGACCGACCTCGTGATAAGCCAGATCGAGGCTCACCTCGAATTAGCCGTGTCCAACAAAATTTGTAAACAGTCTCGCCCTTTCTTTCTAGTACATTCTCTGCGCGCTAAGTATCGGATTCTCCTTTCACGAGGACTATGTAGGATGTCAACATGTTTGAAAAGTGTCACAACAAGAGAATTTTGGTGGGGTTTTTCTAACCCAGGACGGATGTGATGTGTAAGTTATACACATATTTCGAGATCCGTTCTAAAAATGTGGAAGATCTTTAGAATCATTTGTCCAAATTATAAGCCGATCCTCGCATCGAGATGTTCAAAAACACATGCCTTGTTTTTAGGTTCTCGAGAAAGTTTTCTTACATTTTCAAAATTTGAATACTTGTAGTTTTTTGGGGGGATTTGAATACTTGTAGTTTTTTGGGGGGATTTTACTGTATTTCTGTACTCACGCTAGGGTGTTTTCGCGCTTCGGATTTCAGTAATTTTGTACTTAGATTTTATTGTAGTTTTTAATTTGGAAGTTTTGTGATGCAGCCCAACCTATTCCACCAAGCACTGCTACAACCCCCAATGGAGCTATGACAAGACTACGCACGAAGACTATGCAAAAAAAAAGGTGAACTCGCTCTTATCCTCACATGAATTCGATGTCTTGGTGAATGGTTCACTACCCTATGCGGGTGTGATTTGTATACTCCGGTGTGACCTTCATGATGACCCCCAAGATGTGATGGATGATGCCCAAGATGACCCCGAGAAATATGGAGAAGATGGCCAAGAGAATGATCAAGCTGATGCTGCCAAGACTAGAGTCTCCGGCCTGCCAACCCCGAAGTCTCCAACCTTTCCTTGAGCCCCCAGCGCTGCAAACTGACGTTACTCTCTGGAGGAGGGTCCGGAGAATTCCTGGAATATCTCAATTCACCGGCCCAAGCCCCCAAGAACGGAGTCTCCACCCCGACCAAGGCCCAAGTCTTCGCCCAGATATCCTAGGACCGGATTCTTCACCGCGACCAGGCCAGAGTCTCCGCCCTAACCACGGTCGGAGTTTCCAGCCTCACCAGATAGGAGACTTCGGAGTAAGTGACATTCATGCGAGTAGAGATGGCCCGATCTGCCATGTAACCCCTCCTATCGACCCAAGGCGTATAAATAGACACCCCCTCTCCCAGAATTAGGTTAGATGAGATTTGAGACTGATTTGTGAGATTTGCTCCCCCTTCCCTCTTGTGAGGCTACTCCTAGTTGCATTTAGGACCGAATTAAGACTACTCCAAATACTTTGTATCTTCAATCGCATCAAGAGTACTCCGGGATAACAATCCTTTCTCCTTGGGATTCAGTTGGTGTCTTCTAATCTATATCAACTAACCCTTGAGTTTCTATTGGTGTGGTGTGATGACCCACAAGTATAGGGGGTGTATCGTAGTACTTTCGATAAATAAGAGTGTCGAACCCAACGAGGAGCAGAAGGTGTTGACAAGCGGTTTCGATGAAGGAATAACTGTAAATACTAGAAAATAGATTTATAGGGGTTTTTTATATTGCAGATAAATAAAGTGCGAGTAAATAAAATGCAGTAATAATAATTGCAGCAAGTGGCCCAATCTTTTCTTCAGAAAAGGACAAGTCGGTGAGTTTACTTATGATTAACAAACGTTCTCAAGGACACACGTGAGGTTTCTGTCAAGTGCTTTTGTTCCATGCAGTTGAATAATTTTGGTGTTTTGATAAGTGTTGTGTGCGTGAACCTATGCTAATGTAGCGTCCCATCCAAGACTAATACATACTTTTGATTATACCCCTTGCAAGAATCCGCAACTACAATAAAGTAATTAAGAAATAAATCTAACCACAGCTTTAAACTCCGGGATCCTACGCTCCCTCGTGTAATGGTTTCCTAAAGGGGGCTTAGGTTTCTGTCACTCCGGCAACCCCATAATTAGTAGCCAAATACACGATGCATTCCCCTAGGCCCATAAATGGTGAAGTATCATGTAGTCGACGTTCACATGACACCACTAGGAGAATGACACCACAACTTAAATATCAAACATTAAATCTTATTCAATATTACTTCACTACTAACAACTTCACTTCTCCCATGTCCTCAAGGACAACACGAACTACTCACAACACATCATATGGATCATGATCAGAGTTGATATAATGGATGATAAAAATCTGGTCATAAAGTGCAAACACCGATAAATCTCACAAGCATCAACTACTAACAAGTAATCCACACCGGGAGAGAGATCTAATGCAAAACAACGATAGAGGCCCCTAATTGTTAAAGCGGGATGAAGGTGGATGATGAGGGTGATGGTGCTGGTGGTTATGATGATGATCTTGATGATGCCCGGAGTGATGACGGTGACGATGGCGGTGATTTCCCCTCTCCGGAGAGGAATTTCCCCGACAGATTTCTCCCTGCTAGAGAGCTTTTCTCTCTCGGGTGTTTTCCGCCCCGAGGCGGAGGCGGAATAATTCTTCGAGGATGGAATGAGTCTTAGGGTTCCCTGGGGGTCAAGCACACCAAAGATGATCCCCAGAGGTGGGCCAGGGTGGCCACACCCCTAGGTGGCGCGGCCAGGGGGAGGGAGCGCCAGCCCTAGGTGTGGGCTCGTGGTGACCCTCCTATGCCTCCCCTTCTGGCTGAGTTCCTCCTCTGAACTTTTAGGAACCCCCAGATGCCCCCCTTCTTCTTCTGATCTTCTGAAATATGGTATCTCGACGGTGCTTTTTTCCATCAGCTTTCTGGTCCCGGTGTTTATTCTCCAAAAATTATAAAACATGCAAAATAAGATAGAATAACATAAGATATGCATCATAACATGAAATATATCGATGAATAGTAGAAAATTATGATATAAAATAGTGATGCAAAATGGACGTATCAACTCCCCCCAAGCTTAGACCTCGCTTGTCCCCAAGCGAAACTGAACTCAGAAAACATGACCACAGGTTTATGGAGTGAAGAGTCGATAAATAAAATACGGACAAGAAGCATCACATCTATCTATGCACCAATCATTATAGACAGCAATTTCATATCATATAACCCAACTTGAAACGAGTAATGGGAGTCACAAACAAAGATGCAAAAGAGAGAATCAAAATTGGTAATGTCAAACTTCATTCTTGGTCAGAGAACATTTAACGATATCCTGCTTATCTTAGGTGAAGTCTTTATAATAAGGCTCAACTTTTTTAGAGCTTAATATGTTTAATTATAGCAATTTCTTTACAGTGATTCACTAGCTTTTCAAAGTAATATTCATTCAGATAATAAAGCATGTGCTAAACAAAGAAGGATAGAAAACATGATTGAAATAAATCAACATATAGATGATGAGATCACAACAACTCAAATGCTTGCTGGAGACAGAGAGAAATGGGTTTACTGACTCAACATGAAAGTAAAAGAAAGGCCCTTCGCAGAGGGAATCATGGATCACTCATGTGCTAGAGCTTTTATTTTATTAAACAGAGGTATTGATTTTTTTTTTAAGAGAGGTGTATGCTTATGTCAACGAATGGTAAACAGACAATGCAGTACGTCACAAGCCAACTAGACTTCATAAGAGCGGCTCCCATATGAGGTACGCAACTGGTGTAGAAGGTCATCCCTCATTCTCTTTTGTTTACACGATTATGCTTTGACTGATAAATCGGGGGCAAAAATAGTGAAGAGAATTTTTGTATTAGTTTTGGGGCTGGGCACTCCGCTGCCAACTCTTCTAGCATTCGGATAAGCAGATGAAGCCACTAGTCTAGGTGTTTGAAGTCTAATCAACAAGTGAGATACAGATTCTCTATTTGCATCCTCATGAGCTAAAACAGGGGCACGCAACATGAATAATTTTGAAGGTTCTAAAGGTAGCACATGAGCAATTTACTTGGAGTGGCAGTTAAATACCACATGTAGGTAGGTAGGGTGTACACAATGGCAAGGTTTTGGGGCTCAAGGTTTTGGATGCACGAGAAGCATTCCCTCTCAGTACAGGGTTTTTGGCTAGCAAGGTTGGGTAGCAAGCATAAGAGCTGAGGAAAACAAACAAACATACATATGATGAAACCAACCATGCAATCTTCATTGAAAGCCCAAACGATCTTAACTTATGAATACTAAGTTTATGAGCTAATAGGCAAATTCCTCTTTCTTATACTAGCATCTCAAATTATTATTTCTGCTGACTCAAGCTAAGTTTGCCTAAACCAACTAGATTAACTTAATGATCTCTAGAGTGATACCAAATACTAATAACAAGTTCAACCATATGACAGAAATTGAAAACTAAAATAATGTGTGCAGAAAGTAAATGATGAAACTTCTCATTAATATTTCAAACCGGCAACTCACACCAACAGATACAACGATAACCAACTAGGGAGAGACACTTCCATACTGCAAACCATCCTATATGATAACCTCTCTATTCATGATATGACTCTACTGGAAAAGTAAAAGATGAAAGATAGTGATGTGATACCGCGGCACTCCCCCCAAGCTTGGAGCAAGCCGAGGGGATGCCAAACCTAATGAAGAATCAATTCTTCGGTGGTGGTGGTGAGTCCTCTCGATGAGCTTATCAATCGACTTCTTTAGATCTTCAATCGCGAACATAAGCATATGCATTACCTCCGTATCGCGATCAGTACAGTTTGCATGCATGTCGGACTGTGAATTCCAACCACCAAGATTTTCCCCCACTCTTCCTTAGGTGGAGAGCTCTCTCTATCTGCACGGTTAGTATAGTCCATATACCAGACCTTCACTCGGGTACCCTCATATATTAATATTCATGAATTAAAGTATGGGAAGGTCTCTTAATACTCGAAAGTGGAGTATCCGGGAATAAAAGGTGACGTCGGGCCAACCATCCAGTGTTAATCCTCCTTGTGGGCTTGGAAGGTTTTAAACCCACTCCAATGCTTGCGATGGTGGCGCATGGACGCAGTCGCGAGTTCTCTTCTACATCTCCTTAGGTCCGCTCTCGATCTCCTCCTCCTGCTCCTGGTTTTGGACATCATCTTCCTTCGGTCCCTTCCCCTTGTCGTTGTTGGCGGAAGCCATGACGCTTCTAAAACTGAAAACAGATCCTGGCAGAAACAGCTTGAAACAGAAACATGACGAGAAAGCGATATACGGAACTCGGGAAATCCGGGGGATTATATAGCAAAAAGTTTCATAACAAAAGGAAAGTCCAGGTCGAAAACGAGTCGGAGAGGGGCTCCGGGGCGCCCCCATGCGCCGGCGCGGCCAGGGGTGGGCCCGCGCCACCCTATGGTGTGGAGCCTCCGGGCTCCGTCTCCCTCTCATTTCCGGCTCATAATTTTTCATATTTTCCAAAAACAGTAAAAATATAAGCTGGAAGATGTTTCGCGAACATTTTCTTACCAAAACTGTTACCTATTCGAAAACTCACTCTGCAGTTTCTGAAATATGAATCTGAATGAACTCATCCGGGATCATGGCTTGAATACAATCAACATTTTCATTATAAGGATCTCCGGAGATATAATGCTTGAGTCTTTGGCCATTCACCACTTGTGAAGAGTTGTATTCAAGGGAAACAATTTTAATTGCCCCCGAACGATATACCTCTTCAATAACAAAAGGTCCTTCCCATCTCGAGAGTAATTTTTCTGCAAAAAATCTAAGACGATACCTATACAATAGCACTTTTTCACCAACATGAAATTCTTTTTTAATAATTATCTTATCATGCCATCTTTTAACTTTCTCCTTAAAAAGCTTAGCATTTTCATATGCTTCACACCTCCATTCATCTAAAGAACTTAAGTCAAGCAACCTTTTCTCACCAACAAGTTAAAAAATGTCTATTTAGGTCTTTCACTGCCCAATAATCTTTGTGTTCTAATTCTAAAGGCAAGTGACAAGATTTTCCATAAACCATTTTATAAGGAGACATGCCCATGGGATTTTTGTAAGCAGTTCTATAAGCCCACATAGCATCATTTAACCTCTTAGCCCAATTTTTCCTAGATTTGTTAACAGTCTTTTGCAAGATAGATTTTAATTCTATATTTGATAATTCTACTTGCCCACTAGTTTGAGGATGATAGGGTGAGGAAATTCTATGATTAACATCATATTTAGCAAGGGTTTTTCTAAAACCACCATGAATAAAATGAGAACCCCCATCAGTCATAAGATATCTAGGTACACCAAACCTAGGGAAAATAATTTCTTTAAGCATTTTTAATGAGGTTTCACCATCAACACTTTTAGTAGGTATAGCCTCTACCCATTTAGTAACATAATCAACATCAACAAGAATATGTGTATAGGCTTATGAAGGAGGGAAAGGACCCATAAAGTCAAAACCCCAACAATCAAACGGTTTAATAACAAGAGAATAATTCATAGGCATTTCATTACGTCTAGAAATATTTCCAACCCTTTGACATCGATCACAAGATAAAAAAAATTCTAGCATTTTTTAAAGAGAGTAGGCCAATAAAAACCTGATTGTAGAACCTTATGCCGAGTTCTATCTCCAGCGTGATGTCCTCCATAAGCACTACTATGACATTTTCTCAATATCTCTCGTTGTTCATTTTCAGGAACACATCTTCTCATAATACCATCAACACCTTCTTTATATAAGTGTGGGTCATCCCAAAAATAGTGCCTCAAATCATAGAAGAATTTTCTTCTTTACTGAGCTGTAAAGGTAGGAGGCAAATACTTCGAAACAATAAAGTTAGCATAATTAGCATACCATGGACTCTCTTGAGAGCTTACTTTTATTGCAGCTAACTGTTCATTAGGAAAACTATCATTAACAGGAAGAGGGTCATCAGGGATATTTTCTAATCTAGACAAATTATCAGCAACATGATTTTCAGCACCCTTCCTATCCACAATATGTAAATCAAATTCTTGTAAAATAAGCACCCATCTAATAAGCCTAGGCTTAGCATCTTTCTTTTCCATTAGGTACTTAATAGAAGCATGATCAGTATGAATAGTAACTTTAGAATCAACAATATACTGCCTAAATTTATCACAAGCAAAAACTACAGCTAGGAATTCTTTTTCAGTGGTAGCATAATTCTTGTGAGCAGCATCAAGAGTTTCACTAGCATAATGAATAACATTTAGCTTCTTGTCTATCCGCTGTCCAAGAACAACACCTACATCATAATCACTAGCATCACACATAATTTCAAACGGTAAATTCCAATCAGATGGTTGGACAATAGGAGCAGATATTAAATCCTTCTTTAAAATTTCAAAAGCTTCTCTACAATCTTAATAAAAACAAAAGGTACATCCTTTTGAAGAAGATTAGTAAGAGGCTTTGATATTTTAGAGAAATGTTTAATAAACCTTCTATAGAAACCAACATGACCAAGAATACTACGAATACCTTTGACATCTCTAGGACATGGCATTTTATCAATAGCTTCAACTTTAGCTCTATCAACTTCAATACCTCTTTCAGAAATTTTATGTTCAAGAACAATTCCTTCATTAACCATAAAATGACATTTCTCCCAGTTAAGAACAAGATTAGTCTCCTCACATCTCTGCAAAACTTTATCAAGATTCTGCAAACAATTATGAAAAGAAGTTCCATTGATGGAGAAATCATCCATGAAAACTTCCATAATTTCTTCACAAAAACCATGAAAGATAGCAGACATGCATCTTTGAAAAGTAGCAGGAGCATTACATAAACAAAAAGGCATACGTCTATAAGCATAGGTTCCATAAGGACAAGTGAAAGTTGTTTTCTCTTGATCAAGCTTTTTAACAGCAATTTGAGAGAACCCATAATAACCATCAAGAAAGCAGAAATGAGTTTTCTTAGACAACCTTTCTAACATTTGATCAATAAGAGGTAAAGGATAATGATCTTTCTTAGTGACTTTGTTAACCTTCCTAAAATCAATGCACATCCTATACCCAACTACTACTCTTTGAGGAATAAGTTCGTTATTTTCATTTGGCACAACAAGCATCCCTCCTTTCTTAGGGACACAATGCATAGGACTAACCCATCTACTATCAGCAATAGGATAAATAATACCAGCATCAAGAGTTTCAATACCTCATTTCTTACCACATCCTTCATTTTAGGATTTAAACGGCGTTGATGTTCAACAACTGGCTTTGCATCAGGTTCAATATTAATACCATGCTGACATATAGCAGGTGAAATCACCTTCAGATCATCAAGAGTATAACCAATAGCACCTCTATGTTTCTTCAATATCCCCAATAATCTCTCCTCTTCTTTATCAAAAAGTTGAGAACTAATAATAAAAGGATATAATTTATTATCATCAATATGATCATATTTAAGATTATCAGGCAAAGGCTTTAAATCAAAAACAGGATCTTCTTTGGGTGGTAATGTTGTACCCACGTATTCCACAAGTAAATTATGTTTCAGCATTGCTGGCTGATGTAGGAAAATCTCATCAATTTCATTCCTTTCTTCCATA
The DNA here is from genome assembly GCA_028641055.1 of Alopecurus myosuroides. Lineage (NCBI taxonomy): Eukaryota > Viridiplantae > Streptophyta > Magnoliopsida > Poales > Poaceae > Alopecurus > Alopecurus myosuroides. Next base: position 313,423,665 of record CM054061.1, read on the forward strand.
AAGACATCACTTTCGTGGTCTTCCATGTATTGCTGCAAAGGATTGTTAGGAGCAAGAACAATAGCAGCCAACTGTTCAACTCTATAATTTTCATTAGATAATTAAGCTTCATAGGGTGCTTTAGCAAATTTGGAGAAATTAAATTCATAAGATTCTCCATCAAACTTTGGTAAGGATTTTCTCCTTTTTACAATCTATAACAGCACCACAAGTATTTAAGAAAGGTCTACCAAATATGATAGGACAAGTATCACTAGCAGAAGTGCCTAGTACTAGAAAATCAGCAGAATATTTAGTTTTACCACATAAGACCTTCACATCTCTAACAATACCGATTGGAGAAATAGTTTCCCTATTAGCAAGTTGAATGATCACATCAATGTCTTCAAGTTCACAAGAACCAATTTCATGCATGATTTCTTTATAAAGCTCATAAGTAATAGCACTAGAACTAGCACCAATATCACATAAACCATAATAGCAATGATCACCTATCCTAACAGATAGCACAGGAACACTAGGTTTCCTAGATTTACTAGCATGAGAGACAATATTAAAAGCATCTTCACAAAATATAATGTGTCCCTCTTCTACATTTTCAGAAACAAGGTCCTTTACTATTGCTACTGTAGGTTCTACAGTTATTTGTTCCTCAGGTTCTACAAGTTTCTTTGCACTTTTATTAATCACACTAGCTAACATAGAGTGTTCTTTTACCTTAGCAGGGAAAGGCATTTTCTCAATATAATGTTCAGGCACAATAGAATCAACAATATGAACCTCTATATCTCTAGCAGGAACACAACTAATAGTATCTTTATAAGGTGCATGGTACTTATCCCATTCCTTTTTACGAATATCAATGTAAGAAGCAAAAGCCTTATATAAGTTTGCAGCAACTTGAGAATCAAGACCATAAATAACACTAACATTATGAAAATCCTCATATGACATAGGTTTTAATGCATTCATAGTCATAATTTATACATGACTTTCTACCTTTGTCATTCTCCCATGCTTCAGTTTTTTCTTGAATACGGTCAAGAAGATCCCATTTAGCTTCATCCTTCATACGTGTAAATGATTCAGAACAAGAAGCATCGAATATATCCTTATCATGAAGAGGAAGCCTTGCATAGAAATTATTAATAACAATATTACTTGGGAGCTCATGAATGGGGCATTTTAGCATTAGTAACTTCAATCTCCCCCATGCTTGGGAAATACTCTCTCCGTCATGAGGCCAAAAATTATATATATAATTCCGATCTTTATGGATTTCACTTGGAGGATAGAATTTAGAATAAAACAGATGTATAATTTCCTCCCATTCAATAGTCTGGCTATTTTTCAGCAGTTTGAACCATTTAGAGGCTCGGCCTATCAATGATACATAGAATAATTTCCTCTTCACTTGGCTCATAGTAATACCTACACACTTGAAAAACTCGCATAATTCATGTAAAAAGAGCAAATGATCACCAGGATGGACATTTCCATCACCTGAATAGCAGTTATCCATAACATGTTTAACAATCTTTATAGGTATTTTATAAGGATCCAAATCATCAGGCGGCGGGTCACTTGCTACCCTAGCAGTGGCAGCAATGCCCTCAAATAAGGACTCAAGAGGAGTTCCAAACATAGCGTAATAAAGCAGTAGACAGTAATAAAAATAGCACTTACAACAGAAGCTTCCTTTGTCAATTCCACTTCCCAATAGCGCTTCACTACCCGGCAACGGCGCCAGAAAATAGACTTGATGACCCACAAGTATAGGGGGTGTATCGTAGTACTTTTGATAAATAAGAGTGTCGAACCCAACGACGGGCAGAAGGTGTTGACAAGCGATTTCGATAAAGGAATAACTGTAAATACTGGAAAAAAGATTTGTAGGAGTTTCTTATATTGCAGATAAATAAAGTGTGAGTAAATAAAATGCAGTAATAATAATTGCAGCAAGTGGCCCAATCCTTTATTAAGCAAAGGACAAGCCGGTGAGTTTACTTATGATTAACAAACGTTCTCAAGGACACACAGGAGGTTTCTGTCAAGTGCTTTTGTTCCATGCAGTTGAATAATTTTGGTGTTTTGATAAGTGTTGTGTGGGTGAACCTATGCTAATGTACCGTCCCATCCAAGACTAATACATACTTTTTATTATACCCCTTACAAGAATCCGCAACTACAAGAAAGTAATTAAGAAATAAATCTAACCACAGCTTTGAACTCCGGGATCCTACGCTCCCTCGTGTAATGGTTTCCTAAAGGGGGTTTAGGTTTCTGTCACTCCGGCAACCCCACAATTAGTAGCCAAATACACGATGCATTCCCCTAGGCCCATAAATGGTGAAGTAGCATGTAGTCGATGTTCACATGACACCACTAGGAGAATAACACCACAACTTAAATATCAAACAGTAAATCTTATTCAATATTACTTCACTACTAACAACTTGACCTCTCCCATGTCCTCAAGAACAACACGAACTACTCACAACACATCATATGGATCATGATCAGAGGTGATATAATGTATGATAACAATCTGGTCATAAAGTGCAAACACCGATAAATCTCACAAGCATCAACTACTAACAAGTAATCCACACCGGGAGAGAGATCTAATGCAAAACAACGATAGAGGCCCCTAATTGTTACAGCGGGATGAAGGTGGATGATGAGGTTGATGGTGCTGGCGGTGATGATGATGATGATGATCTTGATGATGCCCGGAGTGATGACGGTGACGATGGCGGTGATTTCCTCTCTCCGGAGAGGAATTTCCCCGACAGTTTCTCCCTCCTGAGAGCTTTTCTCTCTCGGGTGTTTTCCTCCCCGAGGCGGCGGCGGAATAATTCTTCGAGGATGGAATGAGTATTAGGGTTCCCTGGGGGTCAAGCACGCCAAAGATGACCCCCAGAGGTAGGCCAGGGTGGCCACACCCCTATGTGGCGCGGCCAGGGGGAGGGCGCGCCAGCCCTAGGTGTGGGCCCCTGGTGGCCCCCCTCTGGCTCCCCTACTGGCTGAGTTCCTCCTCTGAACTTTTAGGAACCCCCCGGATGTCCCCCTTCTTCTTCTGATCTTCTGAAATATGGTATATCGACGGTGCTTTTTCCATCAGATTTCTGGTCCCGGTGTTTATTCTCCAAAAATTATAAAACATGCAAAATAAGATAAAATAACATAAGAGATGCATAATAACATGAAATATATCGATGAATAACAGAAAATTATGATATAAAATAGTGATGCAAAATGGACATATCAACTCCCCCAAGCTTAGACCTCGCTTGTTCCCAAGCGAAACTGAACTCAGAAAACATGACCACGGGTTTATGGAGTGAAGAATCGATAAATAAAATACGAACAAGAAGCATCACATCTACCTATGCACCAATCATTATAGACACCAACTTCCTATCATATAACCCAACTTGAAACGAGTAATGTGAGTCACAAACAAAGATGCAAAAGAGAGAATCAAAATTGGTAATGGCAAACACTTATTCCTTTCGCAACACTTGACCTACTAGGCTAGTTCATACGATTGCAGGGCATTGCACTAGTTTCACCGAGAGTGCTTGTTTTGCACGTGTGAGAGCATTGAAACGTGTATCGTCCTCTAACATCTTGTCACTAGCATAAAAATAGGAGATGTGCCAAGATTTTCTTCTTGTAGGAACGCCTAACTTCGCGAACAAAGTGAGAGTGACAGGTGAACACTTTGTGAAAATCTTGTTTCCTTACTTGTACGCAATCTAGCTAGTGTCTCTCTTGAGTTGGTGTGGCATCCGAGATTAGTCTTTGTTTGGAATTTTTCAGCGTCACTCGTCCTTTGACCGCACTAACCACATTTATCTCTTGTGTGAGTTTTTCTTTTGTTTTTCTGTTTTGTGGTACAAGTTTATTTTGCAGTAGTCACTTTCGAATTCTACTGCCGTTAACAAAACTTTTCGTTGGATTTGGTTCTTTCCCTCACAACTTTCCAACTCATTTGAGCTCCTCATAAAGTGCATGTTGTCGTTTTGATTTCTCATTCTTCATTTCGACCTCCCTTGTGCCATACCCCACACCTTGGAAATCCACTTGCTTCAATACAACCAAAAAAGTTAACGTTGGGTAAGTGAGCCATATTTTCCATAATTCACTTGTTTGTCTTTGAGATGGATAGGGAAGGTGATTTCATAAGTGCAAGCTCGGTTGATGATGGAAACCCCTTCTACAACGACAACCACCACAACTACGTCACCCACAATGAACACGTGAAACTCCGTCAAGTAGTGTGTGATGGTTTGGAGCGCTATGAACATCGCCTACACACACAACAAGCAAGCTTCACCAAGGAAATGGAGCAAATAAACATCAATTGGAAAACCTTTCTCACCATCCTAGAACATCCTCCTCATCACATCGAACAAGGAGTTCCTCAAGATCAAGCCGACCACATGAACAAGCTCATGCTCCCCATCAAGCAGGTCGCCATGATCGACATCCTCGCATGGAAGATAATGGAATTTATCTTCAAGAGTATGAACCTCCACCATCACCGCGCGTACAACATCGAAATAGGTACGAGGATAGTTCTCCTCCTCCGCCCCCTCCTGACATCAACAAGGACATTATGACCCACCTACATATCCTCACCGATGATGGTTACAACGAATATGATTTTGTGGAAGGTGCTCGCTGACATAGAAGACCTCCAAGGCAACGGCGTCATCAACTTCCTCAACAAGCAAACAACGATCAAGCTAACCAAGATCACCACCATAATGACCATCAACACCATAAATGTCCTCATTTTCATCATCATGAACACCATGAGTGTCAGGGAAGCGATCAACGTGAAGCTCAACTACAATGTCGTCGACAATTTCATCCACATGACCACCGGCGCCACCCTCCTCATGATCACAGAGGTCGCCAAGAATATAATGATTTGCATGCTTGACAAAAACCAATATATGATAAAGAACCTAATGAGAGCCACCATCGACCAAATGAAGACAACAAGATGAGCTCCATACGCTATAATGTTCCTAAGTTCCTTGGCGCAAATGATCCAGGAGAATTCCTTTCATGGGCTCTCAAATTTTACAAGATCTTCTGCGTACACAACTATAGTGATGAGAAAATAGTTGCCACGACATCTCTTCAATTTGACGACTATGCCGTCTTGTGGTGGGATCAAGTGCAAGCTCAAAGGATAGAGAAACACATGCAACCAATCAATACTTGTAATGAGATGAAAGAAGTCATGCACACATGATTCGTGCCTCCTCACTACAAGTGCGGCCTATTTAAGAAGCTACAAGATCTCAAACAAGGAATGATGAAGGTTGATGAATACTATAAAAATGGGAATCTCCATGATACGAGCACACGTGATTGAGTCATAAGAACAAATAATGGCACATTTCCTCAATTGCCTAAATCATGCCATCAATATAATTGTTGAGTTCCAAAAAAATGGTACTCTCGTTGGCCTTGTCCATAAAGCTCTAAAGGCCAAGAAAAAAATATTGGAAGATTACAAGTACTCGAAGAAAAAGGCTTTCTTTGCCTCTAAGCCCTTTTCCTCTAAGCTTGGGGGCATCTTGCGGAAGATAGACTTTAAAAAAGCCTACGATTGTGTGAACTTGGAGTTCCTTATCGAGGTTTTGCGCTGAAAAGGGTTCGATACAAGGTACATCCATAGAATTTCGCAGCTAGTTTCAGGTGGCCAAACGGCTATCTCCATCAACGGGGAAATGGGGCCTTTTTTTAGAAATAAGCGGGGAGTGCGGCAGGGTGACCCCCTCTCCCCACTCCTCTTTAATTTTGTCGGGGAAGGGCTCTCGGAAATCCTCACTAAGGCTAACACTGCAGGTCATATTAGGGGAGTGGTTCCCCATCTTGTTCCTAGCGGTGTTACTCGTCTTCAATACGCTGATGATACAATCATCCTTCTTCAAGGCAGTGATCTAGAAGTTCCTAACCTCAAATTACTCATGATGTGCTTTGAGGATATGTCTGGCCTAAAGATTAATTACCATAAGAGCGAAGTAATAGTGTTCAATCAGCCGCTGGAGGTCCATACTAGGGTGGCCTAACAGTTGAACTGCAAACTCGGCAAGTTTCCGATGACCTATCTCAGCCTACCTATCTCTGACTCCAAACAGAGTAAGGAACTGTGGGTTATCCTTATCCAGAAGCTCGCCCGTAAGATCGAACCGTGGATGGGCCGCTTCTTGTCCCCGGGAGGCTGCCTCATCCTATCCAACGCCTGTCTCGACAACTTGCCAATGTATGCAATGGGACTTTTTTCTCCTTCCAAGAGGTACCCATTCACAGCTTGACGTGGTATGCGCCAGATTCTTTTGGGAGGGGGTTGGCCCTTTACCATAAGTACCATATGGTAAATTGGCCGGCGGTCTGTCTCCCTAAGGAGGCTGGGGGCCTTGGGCTGACCAACTCTCGTATCATGAACGAAACCCTCTTGCTAAAGTGGGTATGGAAGTTATACCATATGGACGACTCGATATGGGCAGTGTTAACGCGCAACAAGTATGCGCGCTCTGGGGACATCTTTGCTAGCTCCCCAAGGGGGATCTCAGTTCTTGAAAAGTATTCACAAAATAAAGCACCTCTTCAAGGTCGGTGCCAAACATAAGGTGGCTGACGGACAGCGAACCTCGTTTTGGACGGACTGGTGGCACGGGAAGGGTCCCCTTTGTCAAAAGTTTTTGCTCCTCTTTAGCATCCGCGACGAGCAAGGGGCATCAGTGGCACATATCCTGAGGGTCGGATGCCGCTTTCGCAGGACGTTGGGACCTGCTGGGATGGCCCAATGGGGCGAGTTGGAAGTCATCATCAACACCATTTCGTTAGCCGAAGAACGAGACTCCATCTCCTGGTCCCTAGAACCGTATGGGAGTTACTCGGTTAGATCCATGTATGAGGCGCTGTCACAAGGGGTAACTGTGGCGTTTGCTCAAGATGTGTGGCATAATGGCCTCTCCTTGAAGATCAAAGTCTTCGCTTGGTAGCTGATCTTTAATAGACTCCCATCGGGCCCGCATCTTGCTACCAGAGCGGGTCCCTCTGACGGGAAGTGCGCTCTCTGCGCTTCCCCGGATAATACAAATCATATTTTCTTTGGCTGCTAATTAGCTAGATTCTCCTGGAGTGTCCTAAGACAGGTTCTCGGGAGAACATGGTCCCCCGCAAGTTTTGCGGACTTTCATGCAATCCTCTCTACTCTTTCGGGAGGCTTCCGTATATCGGTTTGGGAGCTTTTTCTCGCTACCGCTTGGGATCTTTGGCACATTAGAAATAAGCACGCTATTGAGGGCCTGATCATCCGTCACCCTGCTGATATTATCTTCAAAACTTGGTGTTTTTGCAGCTCTGGATCCCCTCGATGAAGCCTAAAGACAGGGATGCGGGGAGACGGCACGTGGATGACCTCAAGAAGCTCCACCAGTCCTGTCTTTTCCCCAGCAGCTAGCCGCATGCCACCTAGATTTTGCTTGTTATCTTAGCCTTTTCCGTCTTTTAGTCGCTGGATGTGGCCTTAGTTCTCGTTGGCGAAGCTGTATGCCTCAGCATGTTATTTTTCTTGGCAAAGCTGTATGCCTCAGCATGTTATTTTTCTTGGCAAAGCTGTATGCCCAGCATTTGTATAACCATGTGGATTTGTCGAGCTTTGTTAATTCAAGGTTGGGCTTAGTGCCTTTTATCTAAAAAAAAACTATTGTCCACGGGCATGTAATAGTGTAGCGGACGCACTTGCAGATTTTGGTGCGAAGTCGGTGTCTATATCTTCTGTTATCTGGCCTGAAGGGCACCAAACTTTGAAAATGATATAGTGGCCAGCGATTTCTCTGTGCGCACCGGTCAATTGTTTTTTACGGAGGACAACAAACGCTGCTCCATTTTCAATAAGAGGGAACCGGATCAAATGCCGGCGAAATTACAGGGAGGAGATTACAAGCTAGCAAAGCTAGACACTGCAAAGAGAAGGGGAGAAACAAGACACAGCCAAACCCCGCAGGGAGGCCATCAACTCTCATCGTCTTCTGGTTGCTGTTGGATGCTAGAGCACATGAATCTTCACCGCCGTGGGCGAAAGGCTTCAATCAGCCGAGATCAACCAAGGTGGAGTAGAGCAACCGAAGGTAAGCACATTGCCGAGTCCACACCCGGACGAAGGGCCATGCGCTACCGAGGTTACACACACCGGTCACCGGCGGAGTCGAAGGGCATCGCAAAGCCGAGTTGACACCCAGGAATGTTCACCAGAACTAGCCAGAGCCGTCAACCGTCTTTGGAGGAGAGCCTTAAGTCCTCCGTAGAAGCTTGAATGCCCCAACTGGTCCCTCCACCTGCGAGTCCATCTCCATGAACGATGCCCACACGAGGGATATGACGGCAAGACGCCAACATCATCCGACCGGGAGTACCCAGGTCTAGGGTTTCCCCCGGAGAATGGAACAGGGAGGCAGACAGAGCACCACGGCAACGCCTTCAAGAAGGAGGCGACGCCCACGGGCGCCGTCATTGCCTGCTCCGGCCAAAGGATGGAGCAAGCTTTCGCTCGGTCCTCTCACCCTCCCCCCACTCGTCAGCTGATCCACCACATCCACCACACAGGCCTACCACCGCACCACCACCTCCAACGCGTGCCAGCACTAGAGCACCGCGTCCCCCAACGCGCCGCCGAGCAGCCGAAGCTGAGCCGGCAACGGACCTGGGCTGGATCCCAGATCCACAGCCCACCACCTCCACGCCTCCACCTACCACCAAGAGGGGACATGGGCACCTCAGTGCACAAGGACGACGAAGGGAGGAGTGGACGCCGCCGCACGACCAGGGGCGCCGCCTCGGCCGTCGCGCGCAGGACGCTGCACTGAAGCCGCCCCAGCAGCCCCGGGGAAGCTCCCGCCGCGAGAACCACCGAATCCCGGCGCCTTCGACGTCGGGGCCGCCACCACCACGGTCTCTGCGAGCGGCAGTAAGGGAACTGTTGAGATCGAGTTTTTGTGGCGGCGCTAGGGTTCCGCCCCGGTGTCGCCCTGGGGGCTGACACGGGAGCACGGGGGAGTACAGTAGTTTTATGTAGAACTTTAACTAGTGGAAAAACTTAGTGATCACACACCGGTTAATTGAATCTCTGTTTCCATTTTTTAAAAGAGGAAAGTACACCCAAGGTCCAACAACTTGCGCCCGATTTGCGAACTCATCCCACTTGTTGGAAAAGAGCAACCCGCAGTCCTAAAACTTGTTTGGATGTGAAGGTTTGGTCAAATTAATCCGAAACGTGCCACGGTGGACACTGTCGGGATGGTAATTTTCTACTTTCGTCGTTCCGAGAAGCAGAATATTACGGCCGCGGTCCTGTCTCCCGTCCGGACAGTACTTTACCAAATCAACCCTGCCTGGACGCTCTGCCTCGGCATTGTCATATCGCCTACTCTCCTTCCACTCTCCTTCCAGGTATCTGTGGCCGCTGCGTGGAGCCGGCGTCGTCTCCGCCGTCATCTCCGCGGCGATGGCCCCTGATCTGCACTACCGTGAGTTCAACGAGGAGCCTCCCTACTACGGTACGCCCATTAGCCGACGCCTCCCTCTTCTCCCCTGTTTCCATGGCGGTGGGTTTATGTAGGGTTTGCGGAGGCGATGATCTGTGTCTCCCTTGTTAATTTTCTGGGCTAAAACGAGTAGGATTAGGGTTTTTATTGCTCGATTGTAGCACAGGCTGACCGATTGGGTACCAAAATCGGTTGTTTAGTTTGGTGTTTAGGCTTGTTCGGGCGAAGCACGAAGAACTCGCTCAGATTATCATGTGTTTCATGTTAGATGCAACTTATGTTTTGTCAAATTTGTTAGATTACGTGCTGCTATGAGTATATATTAATGTTTGTGTCAAGATTTAGTTGTTCCATGGAGGTTGCATCCGAAAGTTGTGAACTTTTGTTCTTGAATTCGTTAAATTCAGAGTTTTGTTTGCTGTCACTATTTCTATAGAGTATGTCCACATATCTGACATTTTTATTTAACACTGTTCGATGCAGAAATTAGCGATGAGCTGTTTTCTGTTGAAGTTTCGCACAATGGGTTTTTTGTGGGTTACACGAAAATGTGGCATATGTGGATGGATCAGTGGGGTGTTTTGACTACTGCAACACAGAGACCTGGGCAATGAAAGTTATTGACGAAATTCTCGAGATATTGGGCATTACAAGAGATGGTAGGCTACACACGTACTGGTGCAAGCCTGGACATGCAATTGATGATGGTCTGGTGCCAATTGAGAGGGATGCAGATACAAGAATGATGATAGATGCAGTGAGGTATCAGAAGACTTTGGTGTTATTTGTAGACCACACAAATTTTCTGAGAAATTTTAGAGATGATGTCATTATACAGGGAGGGCCAAGCTTGCCTGCTGTCATAAGCCCAACTAAAATGACAAGTCCACCTACAGGTCAGAGGGAAGATTCAATTGTTGTTTCTACAACAGAGAAGGATGATGTGGAGTTTCAGTCAGAAAATTATAGTGGGAGTGATGATAGTGACTGTGATTTTTCTGACATCGATAACAATGCAGAAGAAGGGGATGATGATTTATTCGTGGACAATGTTGATCTTGATTTAAATGATAACAATGAGAAGGTTGTGTTTGAGGAACATGAATATGATTCTTTATTTGACGATGAAGACCTCAATTTGCCACAACAAGAAACAGAGAGGTTAAAATACAAGTTCAAAGCATTTGATCCAGAAATAGACATGCATGACCCTGTTTTCAAGCTTGGGATGTCATTTAGTGATGTGAAGGAGGTGAGGCAAGCATTGTAAGCATATATTGTCAGACAGAGAGTGCAAGTGACAAAGAAAATGAATGATTTAAGAAGAGTGGAAGCTGTTTGTGCTGCTGGTTGTCCATGGAAGTTCAAAGCACACAAGGATAGTAGGACAAGAGGATTTGTTGTGACAGCTTATGAAGACAAGCACAAATGTCCAAGATTATGGGCGATGAGATCTCTCACTACAAAATTCCTGGCACATAAATGCATGGATGAATTTAGAGATAATCAAAAAATGGATCTGTCAACTTTTCGTGCAAAGGTTCAGAGGGAATTTAACATGCGCCCTGAACCATGAAAACTTAGTAGGGAAAGAAGAGCAGCTTTGCTAGAGATTCATGGAGATTAGGAAGGTCAGTTCTTGCAGCTATGGGATTATGGGCAGGAGTTAAGGACTACAAATTCAGGCTCAAAATTCTTCCTTTCAACTCTGAAAGTGCAACAACCAGGAGGTGGATTGAAGAAACACTTGTCTAGTATGTATTGGTCATATGATGCATGTAAAAGGGGGTTCTTGAGAGGATGTAGGCCAGTCATATTCATTGATGGATGTCATGTGAAAACTAGGTTCAAAGGACAGCTATTGACAGCTATTGAAATTGATCCAAACGACTGCATTTTCCCCATTGCAATGGGATATGTTGAGGTTGAGTGTACTAGTTCATGGGAGTGGTTCCTCACAACTCTGAAAGATGACTTAAACATCACCAACGGTTCACCTTGGACTATTGTCAGTGACAAACAGAAGGTACGATTTTGGTACTATTAGAGTAGCTTTCAATAGTTTGCTTGATTTACTTTGTCAATTACAGTAGCTTAAATTGTTTACCACAATGGCATCGACTAGTCGATGACGACTAGTCCAACCATGTGACCACAATGGCATCGACTAGTCGTCATCGACTATTCCAACCATGTGACCACCACAGTGCTTTAATTTGTTCAATATTATATTGCAAGGTTTAATCAATGCAGTAGAGAAGGTATGGGCAGATGCAGAACACACGTTCTATGTCAGGCACCTACTCTAGAACTTCCAGAGGGCAGGTCATAAAGGAGAAACCCTCAAGAATGACATGTGGGTCATTGCCAGGTTAACAACAGTACCAAAATGGCAGAAAAATATGGACAAAGTAGTAGTTGACAGCAAGGCTGCATTTGACTGGCTTGAGCAGTTGGCACCAAACACATGGGTAAAGGCATTCTTCAGTGAATTTCCCAAGTGTGATGTCCTACTAAATAACCATTCAGAGGTATTCAACAGGTAATATTCATTTCATACCTGCTTATCAATGTTTTTCATATTATAGCTTGTGCTACTTATCTTATCAGTCTTTTATTTCTTTTGCAAACAAGTACATATTGGCAACCAGAGAAATGCCTTTCTTGTCAATGCTTGAAACTATCTTCTACAAGCACAAGATGGAATCAAAGAAGAGAGAGTGTAAAAAATGGACAGGAAGGATTTGTCCTAATATAAGGAAGAAACTAGACAAGTTCACCGAGTGGAGTGCTGAATGTTTTGCCAAGGCTGCTGGAAATGGTCAGTTATATGTCAGTTCTCATGAAATGGAGCATATTTACTGTGTTGATATAAAAATAAAATCATGTGACTGCAAAAGGTGGCAACTAACAGGTATACCATGTCATCATGTGATAGCTTGCTGTAGATTAGATAGGATTTACCCAGAGTCACTAGTGCACAGTTGCTACACAATTGAGACATACATGAAAGCATATCAGTTCAATTTAGTGTCACTTAGAGGGAGGGTGTTTTGGGAGAAAATGAATGGTGTAGATGTGATTCCACCAATTTTCACAAAAGTGATGGGGAGGCCGAAAAAGAACAGGAAAAAGGCACCAGAGGAGAGAATCAAGAAAGGAGTGAAAACATTTACCAAAGCTGGTGTCACAATACATTGTTCAACTTGTGGGGTAGCTGATCACAACAAAAAAGGACACCAGAAATATATAGAAAGTCTAAAGGAGCAGCAAGCACATAAAGGTCAGGTGCAAGATGAAGATAGGGATACTCCTGAAATTCTGCAGGTTAGTATTAATATCATGCATTCCATGATATTATTTTTACTGTAAACCATATTAGTTTGTTCACATTATGCATTCTTGCAGGATTTGATGCCACATCATGCAGAGCCAAATTTGGATCCTACACATCAAAGAGACAACATGGTTTATAGAGTGGAGCAAGAGGATTTTTACTAAAAAAATCAATAAATGTGTCCATCAATTTCATTTTGCTATCTTTAATGTAAAAAAAGTAAATTGTGTCCCTCATTTCCAGGAGAGATCTCATGTGCCAATAGATAGATATCGTGGCCCTTTACCAGAGAGTACATTTGTGGTTGCTGCAAGAGATATCATCCCACAAGCAGGTGGCAGGAGCACTACTGCATCAAGTAGAGCAAGAGAGAGTGCAAGGGGAAGGGGAAGATCAACTACAACACATCAAGACGATGGAACACTTGATTCAACAAGAGGAAGAGGGAAAGCTCCAGCTGGCCAAGCTAGCACATCCAGTGGACAAGGGCATAAGAGGCCTGTAGAAGGCACAAGTGACACTGCAGCTAATGCTAGCAGAGGGAGGGGAAGTGCTAGAAGAAAAGTGTCATACAACACTGGCCCTGGCAGTTCCCACTACTTGCTCTTTGGTGATGCAAACCAGGCCAGCAGGAATGTAATCCCAGATTTAAACGCATCTCCAGGAAATGATGCCAGTTAGGCTTGTATTGTCCATGGAAATGTAGCTAGATTATGTCCTGGACCTTAAGCTACATCATTATCTATCTATTTTGGTACCTGATGGTACAAACTATGTATATTTTGGTACCTGATGCATCTCACGGACCTAATGCTTGGAACCTGATGCATCTACAAGACAATGTATGCATTATCTGACAAATTTCATGTCTGTGTCCAGCACCTGGTGCATCTCTTTCTTTTCATGTTTTTGTGTCTAGCACCTAAAGCTATACATCCTGCTTTCCATTTAAATATAGCTGGACACTGATGCTTTCCATTTAAATATAGCCTGATACATGTCAAGTTCAAAGGGCTATTTCAAATTATAGTGCAATTACATCTTCAGACCCTGATGCTTTGACACTGCAATAACATGTCCAGTACCTGATTCAAATACGCATTTAAATTTCGATTTTCCATTCAACAAAGGTTCAAACACAAACACATACATTACATAACACACTCACACAAACCCTCTGATGAGCAAAGCAGAAAACAGATACGTCACCACACAAGTAGCTACAATCACCATAATTGCTATCTCCTTTCTATCCCTACTTCTCATCTCTTCCAAATGCCTTCTTTTCATTGTTTTCTTTCTGGCCTTCATAACTTGTAACTCCACTTCCAGTGCATCTATGTTCACAGAAAGATTGAAGTTCGCTTCTTCCAAATCTGCCACACTTCATCTTTTAATGTTCTGGTATTGCTCACGGAATGGATCATGAACTGGTGCTATCACATTGTCCTACAAACAAGAATCCTCAGCACAGTGATTAACAGCAAACAAAATCAGCCTAATTTGGCTTCCTCTGCTACACCGCAAACAAGAAAATGAGCGAGCTAGTGCAAACAAAATCACCTCTGAATGTCGCCCAACCGTCGCCTTCCCCTTCATCGAACCGTCCCAGTACACGACCCCTGTCACCTCAGCCCACCTCTCGCCGCGAGCCGTGCTGCTTCCGCCGCCAACCGCGACATCTCTTCCGCCACCGTGAAGTGCGACATCACTTCCGCCGCCGTGAAGACATCGCTTCCCGTCCTCTGCGCGAATCGAACCCATTGGAGGATGCACCGCCGTCCAACCTCGCCGTCAAACAAACCCTCAGACCTCACCGCCAAATCGCTGTCGCCACCGTCGCCTGTACTACGGTTAGGGATTTCAGATCGAGAGATTGGGGAACGATAGAGACAGAGGATGGCCTCGCTTTCATTCAGGGGGTTTTGTCCAAAAGAACCACGAGGGGCGCGTGCCTGTTAACCACCCTGGCGTCCACGTGTAGCCTCCACGCGCACTGTTACCCAAAATAAATCCGTATAACAAGTTTTAGAACCGCGGGTTGCTCTTTTCCAACACGTGGAATGAGTTCGCAAATCGGGCGCAAGTTGTGGGACCCTACGTGTATTTTCCTCAAAAAAAAAACTCCCACGCAAGAAAGGATGGGGCCATGCGTGGCGTACGACGTCCTATCATACACAATAGCACCGAGCAACTTAAGCTTCACGAAATTCTCCATAAATTAATTTTTTTTCCATGTACCCCTTCGTGCTCTCGCGACTAGGGTTACGGTGGCTGCGGCGGCGCTCGTTGACGTAGATCGGCGAGGCGAGAGACTCTCTCCGGACTGACGGATGGCATCTGCCTCTGCAGCGGACGGAGGGAAGGCGGCGGGACGCGTCTCCGCGGAAGCTAGGGCTCGTCTGGAAGAAGCCCTTGGAAAATTGGACATATCAGAGGAGGAGGCGATTCCACTTGTGGTTGATGATCGCGAGGAGGATGCAGAGCAGAAGTGGATGATAGCTGGGAAGGTGATGTACCGCAACACTTTTCATATCCAGACAATTTCCAGCGCGCTTCGCCCTGCTTGGGGAAACCCTAGGGGTTTGATGTTCAGATCGTTCGGCGAAAACGTGTTTGTGGCAGAATTCGAGAACCAACGCGATCGCGATCGTGTTCGGGATGGTTCGCCATGGCACGTTAGCAAGCATGCAGTGATTCTTGCAGATTTCAAAGATTGCATGAGACCATCTGAACTAAAATTTGACCGGCTCACACTCTGGGCACAGGTCATTAACCTTCCTTTTAATCTGAGATCTCCTGATTGGTGCAAGAGAATTGCGAAGCAGATTGATAAGGATGCCACGGGTGCCCAGTTTGATCATATGGGAGGATTTCTCCGAGCCCGGGTTACGATTAATGTTGAGAACCCTCTCCGTAGGTGGATTCTTATCGATTCAGCTAAGAGGCAGAGCGTGGATATGTATGAAATACAATATGAACAAGTGCCCCATTTTTGCTTTGCCTGTGGCCGCATTGGCCATGCAGACATGTTTTGCTCCACCCCTGGGTCGCGGGATGCAAATGGAAGATGGCCCTTTGGACCAGAATTGCGACCAGTTGAGGAGCGGAAGAAAGTTTCCTCGTCATCTCAGGAGGGCTCCAGGGAGTCGCATTATGCACATAACTCAAAAAGGGAGACGAGGCAGTCGAGTTCAAACACAGAGAAAGGCCCGGAGATTACTTCTCCGCTGAAGAAGAAGTCCTCCAAACGCACTGCGGATAGACAGGAAAAAATGATATACAAACCGGTTACTAAAACCCTTTTGCTAACCTCAATGCCTCACAATGTGGAAAGAGGGGCCGGTTCTGTTCTGGATACTGAGGCTTCTACGGAGGTCCAGGCTGATGAGCTAAGCAAGGAAAGGGAGCGGAAAAAGAAACGCCCTACCCCTACTAGCTCTGATAATTCGGCAGCGGCTGCGGAGCAGCCCTGCCCGCATCAATGAATTCCATGAGTATCAACTGTCGAGGGCTTGGGAACCCATCGACAGTTAGAGAGCTTCGCAGAGTTGTGAGGCAGGAAGGCCCCGCTCTACTCTTCGTCATGGAAACAAAAATTGAGAAGAAAAGAGTAGAGGATCTACGTACATTGTTGGGATATACAGGTTGTTTTGCGGTGGATAGTGATGGATTGAGTGGTGGTATTGGACTTTTTTGGAATAATAGCGTTGATGTCACCCTCAATAATTACAGTCTCGCGCATATTGATGTGACTGTCCAGGAGATCGGCCGTGACACCCCTCCTTGGCGGTTCACAGGTTTCTACGGTGAGCCACGGGTCGAGAATAGGCACCATAGCTGGACCTTTCTTCGAACCTTGGCTAATATCCAGCACAATGGATGGTTATGCATGGGCGATTTTAACGAGACCATGTACGCCGAAGAACACTTCAGTACACACGCACGTCCTGAGAGACAGATGCGTGCTTTTCGAGAGGCTGTGGAGTTTTGCTCATTCCAGGACCTGGGATGGAGAGGCGTCCCCTTTACATGGGATAATAGGAAGCAGGGCGCAGCTAACGTGAAGGCTAGGCTGGACCGCGCCTTTGCAAACAATGCTTTTCTCCAACAGTTCGAATTTTCATGTGTTAAACACATAAGTTCAGTAGCCTCGGATCACTGCTATATCCTAGCCGAGCTACGATCAGTACAGGCAAGGAGTTGGCCTCGTGCTGAGCGCACATTCCGCTATGAGAATGTTTGGCAGACCCACACGGACTATGATCATCTAGTAGAGAGTATGTGGAAGTCAGGGTCGGGCCAGCAGGGTTTGGAGGGGGTGATGCAAGCACTCACCACAGTCCAAAATAAACTAGGCTCGTGGGGCGACCATGAGTTTGGTAACTTGTCCAAGAAGATTCGCAAACTGCAAAGGAAACTTGAGACTCTGCGAGCTACTTCGATTGGGATTGGGCCAACAAGGGAGGAACTTTCGGTGGCTAGTCAATTGAAGGAGGCACTGAAACAAGAGGAAATATGGATGCATCAGCGATCACGTGTTCTGTGGTTGCGTGAAGGCGATCGCAACACAAAGTACTTCCATGCCCAAGCGGCACAGCGGAAAAGAATCAACAGAATTGTGGCTCTCGAGAATTCGGAAGGCCAAGTCTGTGTTGAACCTGAAGAGATTAAACATGAGGTGTTAAATTTCTATCAAAATCTCTATCAGTCACAAGGCTATCGTGACATGACCGAGCTGTTGGATTTTGTCGCTCCTCAGATTTCAGACGCCATGAATGATACACTTGAAAAAGAATACTCTGAGGTGGAGGTTAAAACGGCGCTTTTCCAAATGGCACCGTCTAAAGCTCCTGGAGTAGATGGTTTTACTGCTGGATTTTTCCAGAGGCATTGGGATCTCCTTGGCAATGATGTAGTGGTCGCTGTTCTTGATTTCTTAAACGGGGGTGAGCTCCCATCTGGATTAAATGACACGGCTATAACTCTCATTCCGAAGGTTCGTAATCCCCAAAAGATTTCACAATTTCGCCCTATTGCTTTATGTCCAGTCCTATACAAGATTGCAGCCAAAGCGGTGACGAACCGCTTACGTGGTCTGATGGATGAGGTCATAGGAGTCGAACAGAGTGCCTTCGTGCCAGGGCGTCTAATCACTGATAACGTCCTGGTTGCTTATGAAAGTATTCATGTAATGAAAAGGAGGAAAAAAGGAAAAAATACCGCTTGTGCAGTTAAGCTCGACATGCTCAAGGCGTATGACCGTGTCGAATGGCACTACCTGGAAGCTATTCTGTCAAAATTGGGTTTCTGCGAGGGCTTTGTTAGACTGATCATGAAATGTGTAACATCAGTAAGGTTCTCAGTCAAGTTAAATGGATCGCAGTTACCATATTTCACTCCATCGAGAGGGTTACGCCAAGGTGATCCGATGTCCCCCTTCCTCTTTCTTTTTTGTGCCCAAGGTTTTACTGCTTTACTGAATTTCTTTGGAGGAGCACAAGTGGACAGAGGCATTCGTGTCAGCTTCAAATCACCATGGGTGAGTCACCTTTTGTTTGCTGACGACAGTTTGATTTTCTTGAGTTCTAAGGTGCAGAGTGCTCATAGACTCAATGAAATTCTCCGAATCTACGCTGACTGTTCGGGTCAAGCTGTAAACAGAGAGAAAAGTTCGATTTTTTTCAGCCCCAATACGAGGCAAGAGGAACGGGCTGCGGTGAAATTGATCCTAGGGATCAGTGTTGAAGCATTTTCCGAGAGATACCTTGGTCTACCTACAGCTGTTGGTAGGATCACGAGCGGCACCTTCGACCATATTGGCGAAAGGAGTCGAGCGAAAATGCAGGGCTGGTCAGAGAAGACCTTGGCTTGTTCTGGGCGCGAAACACTACTCAAATCGGTGATCCAGTCTCTGCCAGTGTACAGTATGAGTTGTTTTCGTTTAACAAAGAAGGTATGCAAGCAGTTGTCATCAGCTATGGCAAAATTCTGGTGGAGCAGCTCCATTGACAAGCGTTCTCTCCATTGGCTCGCTTGGGAAAAACTTACAGTTTCAAAAGCACATGGTGGCATGGGTTTCCGCGACTTGGAATTGTTCAATATTGCCATGCTTGGAAAAATTGGGTGGCGCCTAATCATGCATCCAAACTCTTTATGTGCCCAAGTCCTAAAAGGAAGGTATTTTCCCAATTGTGAATTTATGCAAGCTCAGATTCCTACGAGGGCTTCGGCCACGTGGAGGGGTATTATTGCTGGAAGAGAAGCCCTTACAAAAGGATTGATCAAACGTGTCTGCAATGGACAGAGTATTGATATTTGGTCGGATAGTTGGATTCCCACTACACTCTCCTTGAGACCAATGGGACGAATAGGAGATGATCAAATTAATATGGTTGCTGAGTTGATCAACCACGACTCAGGTTCGTGGAAGGTTGATCTAATTCGAGCAAACTTTCTTGCCCCTGATGCTGATGCTATCCTAAATATTCCACTAAGGAGGTCAGGTGGTGAAGATTTTGTGGCTTGGGCTCTCGAAAAAACTGGTGATTATTCTGTGAAACCGGCTTACCGCGCTCTCGTGACTCATAAAGAGCATTCAGCTCAAGAAGAAGGGGCGGTGGCGAGCACTTCAACGACCGAAAAACAGATATGGTCAGTTTTGTGGAAGCTTAAGGTGATACCACGAGTAAGAGTTTTCTGGTGGCGTGTTCTTCGCGGAATCCTACCAGATTACCAAACCCTCAAGTATAGACACATAAGGCAGTTGGCTCTCTGTGATCTATGCAAGACTAAAGATGAGGACATGCAGCATGCCCTCCTCGAATGCACCCATGCCCAGAAGTACTGGAACGCGGCGAAGGAGATTCTGAATGTGAAGATTCCGCCTCTACACCCAGCGACTTGGGCTCGGGATATTATGCTTGACAGCAGACTTGTTAATGATAAGTGCAAGATAATCACAATCATGTACTCTATCTGGACGGCTCGCAATCGGATAACACATGACAAAGAGGTTCTTACCCCAGAGTTAATGATGAGGAGAGTCCGAGATGATCTGATTCTACTGGATATGCCGCAAGCCGGTAGTATTTCAGCTGGACAATGTTGGAGACCTCCTGACCCTGGTTGGATAAAAATTAATATTGACGGTTCAATCGACACAGGGTCACGAACAGGAGGGTGTGGGGGTATAGCCAGATCGCACCTTTCTTTCTTGAGTGCTTGGAGCAAGCCACTTCCTGGAGTTTCCGATCCCCTGATCGCAGAGGTACTAGCTCTTCGAGAAGGTGTGCTGTTTGCACGTTTGCGGGGTTACTCGCATGTCGTGATTGAAACAGACTGCCTGGAGGTCACCAATCTTTGGTCTTCGAGGCACAATACCAGGGCCATTGTGGCGCCGATTCTAGAGGAAATAGGGGAGCTAGTTGTTAATTTTTCTTCGTTCTCAATCAAAAACATTAGGCGAGAGGCCAATAATGTTGCTGACCTCTGTGCAAAGCATGCCTGTTCTCTTCAGGTGACAGAATGCTGGGTACAGGAGAGTCCAGCCTTTCTTATTAACAGCCTTCGGGCTGATTGTATCCACCTCTCTGTGATTGAATAAAGCTCCCAAAGTTTACTGCAAAAAAAAAAAAAAAACTTAAGCTTCACGATCAGATTCACTAATTAGTATCTTACCGTTAACATGTCAACTACTCACTCCGTTCATAAATAGATGACTTCCATTTGTCCAAATATGAATATATGTAGACATGTTTATGTCCAAATACATTCATATTTGGACAAATGAAAGTCAACTATTTGTGAATGGAGGGAGTAATTCACACCCTATGTACGAGCAAGCAAATTGAGGGAGTTCCGCGCCTGTTAATTAAGCTACAAGGGGAAAGAAAGAAGAGACACAATAAGCGGACGATCTAACTTAATTGCTCCTCATTAACAAATCTGTAAATTATTTCGTTACAGTACTTTTGTGTCAGTTCGTCGCTAATTTCTCCCGCCCGTTAAGGCCGTTTACGAATCCCGCCGCCACTGACCCCTCCCCACCACACACCGTAACTGGATCACCGAAGCGATCGCCTTCCTCCGGCGACCTCGTCCGCCCTGATCTGGTCCACCTCCCTGATCCCCCGCGTCCTGATCTCTCCGCCTCCCAAAATAATCTGGCGAGGAGCTTTAAGACCTTCCTCGATGTCTGTTACAAGCAGCCGCGCCAAGCTGAGAGCAGAGTCGGCCATCGATCCGCTCTAAAGGGCCACAAGAGGAGCAGCATCCAGCGCCCATGCTCTAGATTTCCACGCCATTGTCCTCCTCCGCATCATCCCTCGTGGAGTCCATCCTCCAAAACTAATCTCATTGCGCCCATCGTCCAGTCGGTAGTCAGGAATATCAAGACTAGCTGGCACTCCTATTTTTTAACAATGCAAGACCTTCGTCTTCAGGCACCATCCGATGGACAGCCAAGTGAGATAAGGTACGCTTCTTGTTTCTGTCAATTAGTTTTTCAATACATATATGCAAACTAGCACCTTTTGTTCTTTACCTCAGACTCACAAGTGAGACTGACGGGCCGTAGATGCAGTGCTCTATATTCAGGCAACTAACTTTTCATATTTACTTCGATTGTACGGTCAGTGTCTTATTTATGTGCATGCAGAATTTGTTGACAGTACTTTCGAAAACACTTCAAAAGAGGTTCAGTTTAGAATTCTTACATATTCTCGACTAAATTTACTTATCTACCTAGGAGTTAGCCAGAAGGGAATTGGGGATCCTTTCATCCTTTAAGTGAGATTAACCGAAATCCAAAGTGTTGTTACCCGAGTAGTAAATACGATCACGTGGCGCATCATTCTCCACACAACCATTTGTTACGAAACTATCTTAGACTTGAGAAATAAGTAGGCAATTTGCAAACAGAAAAATAGTATAAATAATCACATAATTTTAAAATCTTCAAGTTCTTAAGAAAGAGTTTACTGTTGTATATTGCATATTCATACATGCCGGTGAACAATTAAAACCAAGTGCGCTTGTAGCTTTGCCCGAATTTCACGCTATTGATATATTTTGCGTTCATCCAAGGTAGCAGGAATTAAAATTCGTATGCTAATAAGAGGAGCTCACTCTATGTCAATAAGAGGCTTATTTGAAAATTGAACTAGCTTTATTTGTAGCTTACATAGGCTTGACAGTATCGCGCACATGAAATCTTCATGTTGGATATAGGCATATATCAGTATACTTGCCTTACGATTTGAGACTGGTCTCAACTTTGAAACTGGACTTGTGAGTGGCATAATAACTCGAGCCAAAACAAACCCATCATTCATGTGAATTGTATCAAAAAATTGTGTGCCTTGATTTTCATGTACCGATAGCATTTCTAGGTGCACAAACAAGTGAATCTATTCAATTTCTGAAGCTTCCATTGTGGCATTTAATATCGTACTCCCTCCGTCCCAAATTAATCGTCTTAGATTTGCCAAAATATGGATGTATCAATAAACTAAAGTATGTCTAGATACAATTAATTCGAAACGGAGGGAGTAGTAGTTTGTTTCCACTTAACATGTATGAATGACCACTCGCCTAACTTTACATCTAATTCACACTACATGCATCGAGATATACCTTGAAGGGACTTCATAACTCCATGATTAGAACACGCAACTAATTATGATGTTCGAGCTAGCTCCAATCTTGTTGAGTGCACTTCTGAGAAGCAATGATCTGCATATGGTAGATATAATTTGTTCCTACTTGTCATTTTTCTCATTTTCTGGCTTTTCTTGTTTTTCTGCTAGGGAGGGAGATAAAAACGAACATTTATTTTATGTACACTATGCTGAAATGGCATGTGTTTTTATTTTTTCTTCTGCAAGACATAATAGAAGAAACTATAAAGCTTGAATATTACCATGGAATTCTGAACAGGTGAAGCTGGAATTAGAGTCATGACATTTAGTTTAAGATGCAGCTCAACCCACCAAGAAATACTTTCGCTCACATTGATGCAAAAATTATCCATATATGCAAAATTTCAAGATGAATATAAATCTAAAGATATCATAATCTTAATTTACTGTATCTTCACGAAGTTCCCTCTCCATGAATTCGGTTTTTATTATTCTGCTATATTAGTCTAATTTATCTCTTTTTAATTGATGATCAGTTTTACTTGAAATCGTGTAAAGATTATTTGGATTTGTGACACAAGCTTACAAATTTTTAGCACGACATAATTTCATTATTGTAATAAAATTATAATTATTTTAAACATGATGATAAGGTTATTTGTCCAATAAAAATGAAGGCGTGCATTTGCAATTGCATGCTAACTAGTTATGCAAATCAAGTCGCGTGCTAGCTAATTATATAAATAAGAGAATAACTCTCCATGTCCCAGCTAATTAGAGAATGAAGCAGAGAAAGGCGATAGACGATTCAGTTGTATAGTTTTTGTTGCCGAACTCAGTTGTATAAATCTAATTAGTGAATAGAGTTGACGATAGCGATAATGAATCATTATTGGATATTGTTTTTCCTTCTTCGAGTGTCCTAAAAATATTTCTAAGATTATAGATTCAGAGAGAACATGTAGGAATGATTCCTTCGACACTAAAAATAGATATTGAATCAATAAGAACTATTCTTCTAACACTAAAAATAGAACCTAGCGTTTCCGCATTCCCAGATTGATGGATTGTTCCGTTCCGCCACCCTATTGTGCTAGCCGCCGAGAGATCAAAGTATTGCCAGTTTTATAGTAGAGGACGTTTATTTCTCAGCTGGTGGTGTCGTAACACCGCCGTGCTAGCGACTTTGTTTTGTCCAAGGTAAATCATGAACTGTTATACATACTTACTGACTAGCAATACTACGGGTTTCTTCATAGATCAAGTTCTACAAGCCCCTATTTCTTATGATTAAATATTTGTTTGAATTAAAGACTTGAGTACAATTCATATAAGATGTAGGATGATGTATGTTTTTGCTCTCCGTAATGGATCGCTAACAGCTAAATAATATTTGTGATTAGATTTACATTACTCCATATATTATCATTAAAAATTATTAGTTTTAAAATTGTTCTTAGCTGTAGTCAGCGTCAAGATGTATGTCGGCCGGCTCAAAAATTGACTTTTGTGCCCCTAATGGCATTAGAGAAGTGGTTGTAATAGAACGTAGCCACAACATCACATTTCTTCGTATTTTTGGAGAATGCGCTCGCTTCTACGGTGATCAACTACTATTAGCGGAACCGAATAATGCCATTTTTATCGCTCTATTCTTGGAGCGATAGAGCGATAAAAATGGCATTCGCTTCCACTAAGAGTAGTTGATTTCCGTAGCAGTAAGGGCATTCTTCAAAATACGAAGAAATATGATGTTGCGGCTGATATCTACTACAATCACTTGTCTTAGGTCATTACGGGCATACAAATCAATTTCGAACGGGCCGACGCACATCATAACGTTTTCCGCGACTAAGATCAATTTTGGAATTAATATTTTTATGATATACTATGAAGAAATGAAAATCTAATCACAATTATTATTTACCTGTTAGCTATCCATTGGGCAGAGCAAAAACATCCGTCATCATACAGCTCGTATGAATCGAACAAAAATCTTTATAAAAAACTCAAAGAAATACAATAGATAGTCTATGTATAGCAATGCAGATTTAGTGAGAAAAAATAAAGACTCGGAACATGATCTGTGAAGAAGCCTGTATTATTGCTAGTCAGTATGTATAGCAGTTCATGCTTTACCTAGGACAAAACAAAGGCGCTGGCACGATGGCGCTGCAACACCAGCAGCTGAGAAAGAAGCAACCCCTGCTAGAAAGGCCGCAATATTTTGATCTCTCGGCGGCTAGCAGAACATGGCGAGAGAACAGAACAAGTCGATCAATCTGGGAATACGGAAACACTAGGTTATGTGCATTTATATATACTCTCTCCAATCTACTTTTAGTGTTGAAAAAATAGTTCTTGTTGACTTAATATCTATTTTTAGTGTCGGAGGAATCACTCCTATATATTCTCCGATCAAAAATCTTAGACATATTTTTGGTCAGTGAAAGGAGGAAAGACAAATATCCAGTAAATGATTCCTTACCGGCTATAGTCAACTCCATTCAATAATTAGATTTATACAACTGAATTCGGTACCAAAGACTATACAGCTGAATCTCATTTCTCTTCGTTCTCTAATCAGGTGGGGCATGAAGAGTTATTCCTTTATTTGTATAAAAATTGAATATCCTTTGGTACAGTGGCTGCTCCATATATCTTCTTACATCATATTGTTTTTCCTTCCGAAGAGTATCACAGCTAGATATGGGCAGCCATTTAATTATGTTATACAAAAAATATTGCTTTAATCCAAAGATGATTTTGTGGTAGGTGCGCTGAACAGCATGATACAAATTCCTCAAGGCCGAGTGATTATCATCTGGAAAGAATAGTGAGCAAGATAAATAACAATTCATGCACAGTGATCAAAACTACAGCCACGGCTTAATTCAGCTGAGGATCTAATTTATTCTCCGCGCCAACAAAGGATGATTTATCCCTCTAAGAGCATTGGAGGGACCCAAGAGAGTGAATTACCCAGCACATAGCCTTCTGAGCAAAGGAATGATAGTGCAACTGCTGAGTTAATTGGGTCTTCAAATTGACAATGATGGTGTTGCAGCTCCTGTTACTACTTTAAGGGTGTGTTCGTTTTTGAGCTAAATGCACCGGGAGTCCACCAACTTGTGCTCCTGGAGCAAATTAGTCCCATAACTAGGGAGATGAGGTCCCGCCGTCCCTAAACTATGCTTGCGGATTGGTTTAAGATGACATTGACCGTGGTGCCGACGCGTGTACTGCCACGGTGGCAAATGGCGCACGGCCTTATCTGGCAAAATAGCAGAAAAGCCCGGGCATCTTCTAAACGTTGCAATCGAGTCCCTCGTGTCAGTTAGAACCAAATCGCTCCAGGATTCCCCTAGGCGACGGAGGCGACGGTGTGTCCTGCGAGGAGATTTGTGAATATTGAGGCTCTCCGTTGAGGGCAGCGAGGGCGCATGGATGAGATAGGCCATAATCGGAGTAGGCAGTTGGCGGCGGCGGCACAAGCAGCAGCGGCGGCGGCGTGGATGGCAGCTGGGCGAAGATGAGGAGTGGCGCGCTTCGGGCCTCGACCTGGGCAGGGGAGGCGTGTGACCAAGGGTTCGTGCTTCTGCTGCTGCGATTCGGGAAGCGGGCGGCCTG
Organism: Alopecurus myosuroides; assembly: GCA_028641055.1. Classification (NCBI taxonomy): domain Eukaryota; kingdom Viridiplantae; phylum Streptophyta; class Magnoliopsida; order Poales; family Poaceae; genus Alopecurus; species Alopecurus myosuroides. The sequence goes on from CM054061.1 coordinate 313,449,848, forward strand.
AACTGTCCGAGGTAAGCCGGCTCGTTCCTCGCCTGAGGCAGCTCTGTTGTGCCCTTAATTTGGAACGCTGCAAGCCTTGCACTGGAGATTGGGTACTAATTGACAGATTGTTTCACTGTTGGCTTTAGACCATCGTACTTTAATATTGTAGTGTTCTGGTGTTCTATGACTTTGTAGCTCAACTATAACAATATGGTAATGCCATGAGCGATTTTGTAGCCGACCACATTTTTTTGTATGACCTTCAAACCCTCACTTATGATGGCGTTGTAATTATAATGTGCAGGATATGGGGTGAACAAGGCGAGACTGCAGTGGAGAAGGCTAGCATATGCTTGCTTAACAGTGGCACTACCAGAACTGAAGCATGAGGGGCGTGGATGGCAGCTGCGGCGGCGGAAACAACAGCGACGGCGAGCAAGGAGAATACAAGTCCACATAGAACTATGAACAATAAATGCAGATTTGGACGCAAATTGCGCAGAAGAAAATACTGAAGAAAAATTAGAGGGAGGAGTTGAGAAGCAGAGAGAGGAAGGATATGACTATTATGAGTGTAGTAGCAGTATGGGTACTGGTGTATGCTTGTATTGCCTTGGTTATTAGAGGATCTGTGTGAGTTAGTGAGAATTAGAAGTAGAAAGTGTCTGCTTTTATGTGGACTACCAGTTTGTGTAATTTGACTTCAATTTTCAGTGAATATGTATGTTTCTTTTTGTATGAAATATGTACTGATATTATTGAGATATGCTCAACAGAATTTTGCCAACTGATATTATTTGGCGGCCAACCTTTTCAACAACAACTTATTATATATAATGGAAATAACAATTTATATATAGTAGAAGCCAATTGGTAGGAAAAATCATTAAAACTATGCATGTACAATATGGACAGTATACAAGCTAATTGAGTGCAAATATTCAACAGAAATGCAAATATAGGAAATTCATGGTATCTGCATTGATTAACACAAGACATATGCTCCAAATTTTTGAATTCACTCAGACTTGACATGACCAAAATAAGGAATTCACTCAGACTTGACTTGACATGACACAGGTTTCTTTCCGGCAATCTCACACAAGAAAAATAGAGAAAATACATGTCTTTCTTCAGCTACATTACAGGAGTTTTACTACGGATAAAAATCATCAGGAGGTGGTGCATTCTGGCTGAGCACAAACTCTAGTGCATTGTCATCTGGAGCAACATCTGCATTGAGATCTGGTAGGTTTCTTCTTGTGGTTTGTTCATCACCAAATAGCAGGTAGTGGGCACTGCCTGGGCCAGTGTTGTACCTCCTTTTTCCAGTCCTTGATCTGCTACTACCTCCAGTCGTTGTGCTAGTACCTGCAGCTAGAGGATCTTGTGGAGTTACAGTACATGTAGCAGCTCTGGGTTTTGTAGTAGTGCTACGTATAGATGGTTCTCTGGTTGAAGTACTCCTCCCTCTGCCCCTTCCCCTCGTACCTCCTCTAGTTGTTGCTGTTGTGACTCTGGCATTTGATTGTGGAAGGCTATCTCTAGCGGCAACAACAAATGCACTTTCACATAAAGGGCCAAGATATCTATATATTGGTACATTTGCTGTCTCCTGCCAAATTAAGTGAGAAAAAATAAATATTTGTAATGGCAATGCAAGGAATAAAGCAATATATATTTGGGAATACCTCAAGTCCCATTTGATAGATCATGCTGTTTTGTTGCAGTGTCGGGTCCATGGTAGGATCTGGGGTGTGTGGAATGACATGCTGCAAAGAAATTACAAGATAATAATGAAGCAAGCTTGTGTAGAAATAATTACGAATGCTTCAAAGAAATTAAGCATGATGCAAAAGAAATGACATGTTGCACAAGTACCTCTAGAATGTAAGGAATGTCTGTGTCTTGCGCTTCATTTACTGGCTGCGCATTTTGTCCTTGATGCTGCAATTGACTTTGTACCCATTTATCATGGCCTTTTTTATTATGATCAGGTTGCCTACAAATAGAGCAGTGCATAGTCACACCAGATTTGGTGAAAATCTTCACACCCTTTTTAATCTTCTCCTCAGGTGCCTTCTTCCTGTTCTTCTTCGGCCTACCCATAACCTTGGTGTATAGAGGTGGATGAATGACAACTCCATTCATTTTTTGCCAAAAAGGTCTACCTCTTAGTGGAGCCAAGTTGTATGCATAGGCTTTCAAGTAAGTATCAATTGTGTAGCAGCTATGGACTAGAGATTCTGGGTTAATCCTATCATGCCTACAACAAGCTATTGCATGATGACATGGAATGCCAGTTAATTGCCATCTTTTGCAATCACATGACTTGGATTTGAAATCCACAGAATATTTTTGCTCCACCTCATGAGAGCTCACAGAGTACAAATTATTACCAGCAGGTTTCACTGTGCATGCTTTGGCCCACTCGGTGAATTTATCCAGTTTTTGCTTAATTTTTGGACAAATCCTTCCTGGCCAAGTCTTAGCCTCTTTTTGTTTGCCTTCAATTCTTTGCAGAATTTTGTAAAAGAGCATTTCCAACATGGATAAGAATGGTAGCTCTCTGGCATTCAGAATGTAGCTGAAATTGAAAACAAAGATTATTGTATCAGTGCACGAATACCAACTACCAAATGAAACATGAATAGAGCAATAGGAAATACGAACAAAGAATTTTGGGAAGCAATGTACCTATTGAAAACTTCACTGTGATTGTTCAACAACATATCACATTTGGGAAAATCTGAGAAAAATGCTTTTATCCAAGTATTTGGCACTAGGGCGTCAACCCAAGCATGTGCTGCCTCACTGTCAGTCTTTAGCTTCCCCATATTTTTCTCCCACTTTGGTAGACTAGTTGATCTAGCAATAGCCCATAAGTCATTTTTCAGGGTCTCTCCTTTATGCCCCGCCTTTTGAAAGTTTTGGAGAAGGTGCCGCACACAAAACCTATGTTCAGAATCAGGAAATATCTTTTGAACTGCATTGATGAGCCCCTGTAATTAAGAATGAAACAAATAATTTTAGCGAAGTAGTTGCAACATAGTGGTTGTCGGTGAGGAGCACATGATGTTACGTACCTTCTGTTTATCGCTCATGATAGTCCATGGGGAGGTGTTAGTGATCTTCAGATCATCTTTGAGGTTGGTGAGGAACCATTCCCATGAGCTTGTGCATTCCACTTCAACTAGACCAAAGGCAACTGGAAAAATGCAGTCATTTGGGTCAATTCCAACTGCTGTCAGTAGTATGCCCTTGTATCTAGTTTTAATGTGGCAACCATCAAAGCAGATCACAGGCCTGCATCCCGCTAAGAACCCTCTTTTGCAAGCATCATAGCTCCAATAACAAGTGGCAAGATGCTCCTTATGGTCTACACTTGCAGGATCATTAACAGAGTTGGTTGTCAGGAAGAATGTAGACCCAGGATTAGTCATTCTGAGTTCTTGGCCATAGTCTAGTAGATGATTGAACTGTGCCACCTCATCTCCATGTATCTCAAGTAAAGCTTCTCTCCTAGCTCTGCTCAGCTTCCATCTATTTGGGCACATATTGAATTCTCTTATAACCTTTGCTTCAAAACCACTAAGGTCAAGCTTCTGATTATCCCTGAATTCATGCATGAATTTTTCTTTCAACACTTTAGCAGTCAGTGCTTTCATTTCCCACACGGCCTCACATGTGTGGTGCCCTGTGTATGCTGTCACTGTAAAACCACCATACCTAGTGTCATTAGTAGCTTTGAAAAACCATGGACAAACAGCATCACCAACACAATCACCATCACACATAGCGATTAGCCTTCTTCTGTCATTTTTTTTTCTTCTGATTTTTACTCTGTTTCTGATAATGTATGTAGTCAGTGCTTGCCTTGCCTCCTCAACAGAACTGAACACCATCCCTACCTTGAAAACGGGATTATCCATATCAACTTCTGAATTAAATGCCCTCAAGTTATGCTTCAGTTTGTCGCTTTCTTCTCCTACCAGATTCAAGTCCTCATCCACAAGAGCTTCCTCATCTTCATGTTCCTCAATAATTTCCTTCTCATTGTGATCATTAACTTCTATGTCCACATTATCAGCAAAGAGGTCATCATCGCCATCTTCAGCATTACAGTCACTATCATAGAAATCACAGTCACTCTCACTCTCACTATCATCATCTCCTTCTTCTTGCAAATTCTCTGAAACAACCTCCTCATTATCCTTCTCTGCTGCTACAACAAATGGTTCAACTCTAGTTGATCCGGCTGCTGAAGTTGATGCTTCACCTCTAGTTGCAGGGTTTTTTCTCGGACTGATTACAGGACGCAAGCTAGGACCTCTATTGATAATAACATCAGCTCTCAAATCTCTAATGAAATTCGTGTGATCTATGAATAGTACAAGAACCTTTTGTGTCTTGCTTGCTTCGGCTATCTCTGCATAGTGTGCATCTGACTCCATTGGTAATAATCCATCAGTAATGTACTTTCCTGGTGGACACCAATACAAGTGCAGCTTCCCATCTCTCTCATATCCAAGAGTTTTCAGAATTTCATCCATACAAGCAATGGACCAATTAGAAGCACTACAGTAGTCAAAAAACCCAGAAGATGCAGACTCATAGGACAAGTCCTCTCTTACACCACAGAAAAATCCGTTGTGGCATACTTCCAGTGTAAAAAGATCACAACTGTCTCCTGGAGTGAAAACTGAAGCAAATATTCACACATTAATAATAGTGCAACAAATACAGACATTTTAATTGCGCAATTAAAAATCAGAACAAATTTAGAGCACTTCTACATCTGCTAGTAATATTCAGAGAAACTAAATCTCTTGTTCCGAGTAAAAATTAAAACTTTATATCACAAATTTACTTAAATACGCCCAACCATCTTCTATTGCAGAGCTTAACCGAATGGCATATTACTGCAAGCTTATGTTTAGTACTACGTGAACCAGGAAATTCAGAATTCAGTACACCAATATCATTACGGTTACTGATTTCAATCTGCACCAACATACAATGTGCAAATAACCTAACAATGACATAACATTAATATTACCAAATTGTGGTTTCACTAGGTTGTGAAAAGCAGCAGCACCTGTGCAGCCTGCCAGCGGAAACATGGCAGTTTGCCATCCGAAACAGGGCATAATCCACAACCCAACTCGTACCACAATCGCCTACATACGCTTCCCCAGTGATAATCAAACCGTTTTGATCTCTAGTTACCCTAGGTACACACCGATCATATGCCCATATAAACCCTAACAAAAACCAACCACAAAATCCACCAGAGAGGATAAAACCGAAGCAGAGAGAAGAGAACTGGAGATTACCGTAGTCAGGCGTGTCTTCCTGCCACTCGCGGTAATGGATCTCGGGCGTCATCGCGCCGGAATAACCGCTTCCGACGAGGTCGAGGTGGAGCCGCAGTGCTCGAGGCGGTTATGTCTCGACTTCCTCGAGGTTTGGAAACAAATCAAACGGAAGGACCTGAATTAACGCTACAGCCACGGAAGGACCTTGATCAACGCCACAGCCACTTAATGACCTGGATGCTTTACTCTGATTCTTGCTGGACCGTTTTGCAAAAGTATTTTTCTTCAGCTGACACAACGTGGCACGGAATTAGACTATTTGGACTGACCAAAATCCACAACCATAGTTTAGGGACGGCGGGACCTCATCTCCCTAGTTATGGGACTAATCTGCTCCCGAAGGACAAGTTGGTGGACTTCTGGTGCATTTAGCTCTTCGTTTTTTGGATGGAGTAGAATGGAATGGAATGGTTCCATTCCATTCCATCAGAATAGAAGCATTCCATCATAGTGTTCGGTTGAGTTTGGAAAGGTGGAACAGAACGAAATCAAATTAATTTTAAGCATTCAATTAATTAGATCCTAAAATAATCTAAACACTAATCCCTAATTAGACCTGGCTGCCTACGCGCATGGCACTGGCCGCCCCGTGCCTGCTGGCCGCCCCGTGCCTGGACGAGGCCCTCCGTCGCGCTCACGCTGGCTGCGTGCCGGCCTGTTGGCCGCTGCCGCGCCTGGTCGGGCCGCCGCCGCGCGTGGCCGCCCCGCTCCTGGCCTGGCCGCTCCTGGCCGAGGACGCCGCCGCCGCGCCTGGCCTGGCTGCTCCTGGCCGAGGACGCCGCCGCCGCGCCTGGCCGCCCCGCTCCTGGCCTGGCCGTGCCTGGCCGAGGACGCCGTTGCCGCGCCTGGCCGCCGTCGCCAAGCCAGGCCTGGCCGTCGCCGTGCCACGGGATTGCTGGCCGCCGCCGCGCGTCAGCCTGGCCGGCCGCGCTGTGCCTTGGGCTGGCTGGCCGCCGCCACGCCCCGGGATGGATGGCCGCCACCGCGCCTCAGCCTGCCGGCCGCGCCGCGCCTCGCGCCGTGCCTGGCCGAGTTCGTCGTCGGCCCGTCCGTGACTGGCCGAGGCCGCCGTCCCCGGCCTGGTCGCGCCCGTGCCTGACCAAGGTCGCCGTCGCCGTGCCTGGCTGCCGCCGCGCCTGTTGGTCGCCACCGTATAGATCCCGCGGCTGGTGGTCGCAAAGAGGAGGGCATGGCCGCCTCGTTGGAGGGTGGGAGTGCAGCGAGCATGGAGAGGCAGGCTACGCCGGCGTTGACCTCGGAGGAGAGCAGAATCGACGACGGGCTTGAAGGAGAGCCACGGGACAGAGGGATTAGCGCGCGAGACAGCGCCCCGTTCCACCTCGTCCGGCCGAATCGGTCGGACGGGTGTGTTCCGCATCTTAGGCGAATATTCGCCTTTGAGGAACGAGTGGGTTCCGTTCCATCCGGAAACCGAACGCGGGAATGCTTAGAAGGAACGACTAGATTCCATTCTATTCCACTGTATCCCGGAACTGTGTTCCCGTGGAGGAACTGTGTTCGGTTCCGAGATACAGTGGAATGGAATGGAATCTAGTCGTTCCTTCTAAGCATTCCCGCGTTCGGTTTCCGGATGGAACGGAACCCACTCGTTCCTCAAAGGCGAATATTCGCCTAAGATGCGGAACACACCCGTCCGACCGATTCGGCCGGACGAGGTGGAACGGGGCGCTGTCTCGCGCGCTAATCCCTCTTGTCCCGTGGCTCTCCTTCAAGCCCGTCGTCGATTCTGCTCTCCTCCGAGGTCAACGCCGGCGCAGCCTACCTCTCCATGCTCGCTGCACTCCCACCCTCCAACGAGGCGGCCATGCCCTCCTCTTTGCGAACACCAGCCGCGGGATCTATACGGTGGCGACCAACAGGCGCGGCGGCAGCCAGGCACGGCGACGGCGGCCTTGGTCAGGCACGGGCGCGACAGGCCGGGGACGGCGGCCTCGGCCAGTCACGGACGGGCCGACGACGAACTCGGCCAGGCACGGCGCGAGGCGCGGCGCGGCCGGCAGGCTGAGGCGCGGTGGCGGCCATCCATCCCGGGGCGTGGCGGCGGCCAGCCAGCCCAAGGCACAGTGCGGCCGGCCAGGCTGATGCGCGGCGGCGGCCAGCAATCCCGTGGCACGGCGACGGCCAGGCCTGGCTTGGCGACGGCGGCCAGGCGCGGCAACGGCGTCCTCGGCCAGGCGCGGCCAGGCCAGGAGCGGGGCGGCCAGGCGCGGCGGCGGCGTCCTCGGCCAGGAGCGGCCAGGCCAGGAGCGGGGCGGCCACGCGCGGCGGCGGCCCGGCCAGGCGCGGCAGCGGCCAACAGGCCGGCACGCAGCCAGCGTGAGCGCGACGGAGGGCCTCGTCCAGGCACGGGGCGGCCAGTGCCATGCGCGTAGGCAGCCAGGTCTAATTAGGGATTAGTGTTTAGATTAATTTAGGATCTAATTAATTGAATGCTTAAAATTAATTTGATTTCGTTCTGTTCCACCTTTCCAAACTCAACCGAACACTATGATGGAATGCTTCTATTCTGATGGAATGGAATGGAATGGAACCATTCCATTCCATTCTACTCCATCCAAAAAACGAACACACCCTAACAGAATTGCCAACTCCTGTTCAGACAACATCAGTCATCAGGGCACATACCTTTCGGTGAACTATCTGATGATGAATCCGATGGGGGAAAATATCAGGAATACAATGAAAAGTAAAAAAACACCAGGGAGATCCAAGGCAGTTTAGTGGCCAGTTCGCTGATCATGTATTGCTGATCCTCTTCTGCGGGAATAAAAGGCCGATTGCTAAGTCGACCTCAGGACACTGTTTTCTTTTGGGCAGCATTACATTGTGTTACAGTAAAGTTGCATTAATCACTTTGGTCTGCATGGTGAACTGTGCTCGGCCTATCTACTAGTTAAGCTGAACCCTTTGTTATTGTATTAAGTTGCATTAATCACCATTATTCCCTAGTGTGTTAATTAGTTTCCTAATTTCCTGTGTCTATGAGTTGGAACTGCATCAAGTATGTTTTTTTTTGTTTTTTTTCTTAAAAAGACTACTCCCTATTGTGCATTAAAGGTGGCAGCAGGGATCTACATCCAGAAGCAAGTATGTCATGTTAGGCGAGGATTGTTTTGTGACACTAGTATACGTGCACGTGCAACGCACGTCTATAAAAAATATAAATCATATATCTGAAATTTAAACGTATAAAAGATGTTTGAAAAACAATAATCACATAAATCGCATCACTTCAAATATATAGAGCACAAAAATATCTTTATAGTTCAACACAAATTCGAATCGATAGTTGAATAACAAGTTGTAGGTAACAATATCCATTGTTTTTTATTTTAAAAGGTCCATCTCTTTATGCGCTCAATTATGTCTCGTTCCAAGCTAGGAATATTATTTATCGCTTCATTGTCTTGATACTTCAGAAGATGTATCATAAATCGCTTTCTCAGCTCATAATCATCCTACATATACATTATACAATATGTCATATAAAGATCATGTTAAAAGTGTATCAATGAGTATGGTTGAGAATATTCACCGTGGGCATTGGAACAAAGGATGCTTCATCGTGCCATGAATGAATTAAATAGAAAACCTCATAACCAGACATAACACTGCATTCATATGAAATCTAATATTCAGTGCTGCATAAATTAATTTAAGTACTTATTAAGTGAAACTTCATACCGCATAGAGTTTGTGGGAACAACAAGGACTTTGCGTCTCCATCTTGAGATGTCGTCCTTCCATTTGGAGTTTGCCAGTCGAAGCGCGAGGTTTATCTTATTGCTAATTTCCATATTTCTAAATATGAGCAACCCCCAAGTCGGTCTCGAAAGCGGGTCCAAAATATAGATAATTTTCTTACTTTGGTCCAACACGAACAATATGAATATGCCAAGAATGTTATAAGGCACATAAATCTGCAATGATGGGTTTAGAAATAAATCAATTACATTGATAAAAAAAAGAAACACCATCGTAACCGAACGAATATATTCTCACCTTGTCACATTCTGATATATGATATTCCCTGTTATTGGGCCAGCTATGAAATAATTTTGCTATTTGATCAAAATCAAGTCTCTCATGACCGCTTGGGTCTTGTGCAAAGTGAGACATTGTCTAAAATAAAAAAAACATTAGTAATATGAGGAAACATGTCATAGTTAAGTAGAGTAACTTACACAAAATTTTAAATCCATATAATAAACTGGATTGTCACGAAATAGGTGGATCTCGTTGTACGCTTGTATGCGCACAGCCATGTTGAAGCAATCTGCATCCATAGATTGATCCATCTTCAATATGTTCTTTATCTGTCTTAGATTTAAACTATTAGGATACGGCTTAGAGCTTTTCACCCATTCAGTCCTGTGGAAGAGAGAAATTCATGACTATAATGGCACATGTATAACACAAATGAACTGACGGGAAAAAATGTTACTTACTCCAACGAAGGGACATCATCAACCATGAAGATGTATAAGCAAAGTTCATCTATTAAGTCGGCATTTGTTGGTTTGACATACGGTGAAAGGACTGATGATTGCGACAGAGCCTCATCTTCTGGTGATTCTACCAAAGATTGCGATAGGAGCTCAACTTTTGATGATGAGTTTGATGTTTTGAGTTTCTTAGGAGGTCTATCCAGAATAATACATTCCTTGGGGTCCATGTTGGTTTCTTCATCATCTTTCAACTGCCGATTTCTTATATCATCATCATTCAGTTTCGAGTCTACTAAAATGACAGCTAATTTATTTCTAAATTTTGTCATATGAACCTAAATGGAAGTAGTAATAGGAGTTAGTTTTCAGATAATTATACAACATAGAATATATCAATACAAAGCAGAAATACATACCTGTTCCGGAGTGTCGGACAAAATATCTCCCGTGAAATACTCCATAAAATTTAACATCCAAAGACCACAAGATGATCTGCATGATTATAGCTTTAACATTTCAATAATAACAATCTTAATACTCTTGTAGAAATATTCAAAATCATAATTATAGAATAAATATTTTGCAACCATGTAAAAAATCCTGTGAAAAAGTGAAAAAAATAATCAAACACGCACCGGACAAACCTCTCTTAAAAAACACGATTGAGATTATTTTCAAAAAGAAAAAAATGTAACAAACCGGACACATCACTTCACACTCTCACTCACAGGAGGGACCATGTCAAAAAAAAGGGGAAAATGAAGCACCCAGCACGGTCGTCTCTCCCACTTGGTCTTCTCTCTTCCCTGTCCCCAAGACCCCAACCATGCCCTGATTAGAGATGAATTGACTGCAAATCCCCTCACTCTCCTGCCTGCTCGCCCGCCCCGCCCCGCCCTTCGTGCGGTGAGGACCTCCTCATCCCCTGCCCCCCGGCGATTGAAACCCCCCCTGCCTGCCGGCCCTCTCCTCCTGCTGCCTGGTCGCCCGTACATCCTCCATCTGCCGATCTTCCCGTACCCCCAAGGTTCGCCCCGGCGATTCGGTGAAGGATCCACGCCTGCCAAGCGCGGCCGCGGCCGTCCCCCCAAGGTTCGTCCCTCCCTCTCTGACCACTACTCCGGCGAGAACCACCCCTCCACTGCCTCGCCGACACTGCCGCAATAAACTCCCCATCCCCTTCTCCCCACCGCAGCCCTTCCCATGCCTCTCCGCCGGCGGAGGCAGAGGTGCAGACTTCATCTCCAACGGATCGATGGCCGCGGACACCAGGCGCGTGCTGGAGGGCTCTGTAGCATCTACCTCCCCACCCCGCGTGACAAGACGCGGAATCGAAGCGAGCGCCGGCGATGGTCGACGCTCCTCCACACCTCGCCAGCAACAGGTATTTACTATTTAGTCGTTCCCCTCTCTGCTCGATTCGGGTCTCTCCGATGCCGCTGCTCGCGCCTTAACGCTGCCGCGCTACTCCATTCCTCGCGCGGCCGGTGCGACATGCCCAGTCCTAATAAGCACAATTTTTTTATTTAAGCTGGAACGTGTTTGTATTTATTCACAGCGAGTGTACATACTATCTCTGTATAATGCCATATGAATAAAGCATATTTTATTAGTCTTGCTTGACCTGAATATTATGACATGTAATTCTGGATGTTTTAGCTAATTTGTGTTCTTATTTCTGACAAGATGCGTATTTCTGACATGATGCAGTGTTGTCTATCTGAACAACAGGTTTGATGGCATGAAATAGAAGGAGAATGTGCCTGCACCTCAGAAAAGAAATCACAAGAGAACTGCTCACTTGCTTATGTTCTTTTCCTATCAAAGCGACGATGAGTTAAATAGGTTGGATGTATATCTGGAAAGAAGCCTGAGTAGAAGGCCATTTACTACATTGCTGGAGATAGTTTGAGCAGTGCCAAAAATGCTCATTCTTGGAGAAGCTCAATGATAAGAGTTATGAGGCATGTACCGATGATAGCATTGTTTAGTGTCTTTAGTATGATAGCAGTTAAACTCACTGCCAGGGCATGTGTTAGAGATGAGCAGATCTACAGAAGATGTACTGGGCATAATTGATCAATTATTGATCGTCTTAGTTGAGAATAAAATAAGCTCGTGTTCTTCATCTATCCTTACAACATGTCTGATATATATAAAAAAATAAGCTAATGGATGGTATTTGTTTAAGAGGGATTTGATATAGGAGGGAGCAGGACTATTCTATATGTAGCGAAATACCTGTAAATTTGGTCCATGATCAGCTTATTATCAACTGTAATCTAATTTAAGCCATATCGAGCTCAGTACTCACGTCCGAATATTGGTATTTAGTATACATTTTGTTTAGCATGCTTTCTAGCGGCACCTGATTGAGAGGATATATCCAACAATTTTTCTCATTTTTATGTGTAAATGATGATACATTATGCTATATGAGTTGAAAGCACGAATGCAGATAGATTATAGATTCTTTGTCTAGAGCTAATGCATTATAAATATCGAGCTATATGACTTGTGCATGTGCATGATTCTAATAAAGTCATCATGGCTTGTGGGCTAGAAATTACGTAATGAACCTTGATTTTACTAAGAAAATATTGGCATAGCATCTTTAGTTGGTCAAAATTGTATTTTTTTTCCCCAAGGAAGATAGAGTCGAACGGAAATTATAGAAAAATCGCCTAAAAAAGGTAGGATTCGAATAAATCATGTCATACGTGCGTGCACGTGCACACTAACTGTGAGACATTATTTGTTTCATCATGCTTTGTTTCATCATGTAAATGAAATATTGGTATCTGGTAGATGAATGGGAACCACTGTTTGTTTAGTCGATGGATGTCTTAGAGCCGTGTTTGCAGAATCAATATAGCACTTATATGTTTGTCAATTCTACTACCAGCAGTAGTTGTTGTTGGATGTTGAAACGTTATCTAAGATGTATGTACTCTCTATTGTAACCTCCTAATGCAACTATAATTTACTCTACTTATATCATTTTAGGAATCTCGCTACCTGTATTTCTCCATGGACCATCTCCACCTCAAGTAGCAGACAACAAGAGGAATATAAAGCTGGAAGTACAAGAGAACAAGAGAAGGTGGAAATTTGATGAACAAGTGGTGTTTTCCAATGTGTAAGTCTGCTATATCCAATTCTGTTTTGTAGGCAGTACAATTGTCAATTCATGTTATGAGTACAAGTGCTTCCTATGATCTTTAATTTGATGCTGCTCGGGCCTTCTATGCTAATATTACTGAACCATGCAACTATTGGTATTCTCATTAGGACAGAGAGGTTTGAACACTTAAATCTCTTATGCTCTGGGGCATGATATTAAAGTAAGAAAACAATCCTACATGTTTTCTCAGTTTAGTTGTGCATGAACAAGGTCTAAAAGAAATAGGACATGTATGTGATAACGGGGCATGAAAAAAAAAACACATATTATTGATTTTGCTTCTGAGAAATGAGGTGTACCCATCAGTCTGCAGTTTGTTCTTTATACACTCTTCTCTTTGCCATGCTGTGACGTTTAGATCCTTCCACTTATCAGAATTTAACTCCATGTGATGCGATGCATATTTGAATAGTTTTTCAACTCCTTCCAGCTGTTACATGATTAATTAACAAACTATTACCATCAGAAGCAAAGAGTTTTAAAAAATCATCATATCAAAAGATGGGGCAATGGGACTAATTACTAACCATATCAGTGAGGTCTTTGCGGTGCATTGCTGAGCCTAGTGAGTCGAGCACTTGGATACGTTGTTTTCTGGAATTTATAACGGCTACGTACCAATGAATGTCTTCAATGTTTACTGGAACAAAAATCTGAACAGAAAAGAGTTTTGTTAGTTTTAGCCCCACTTAGATGAAGATTGGCCCTAGATTGAATTCAATCTGTAGTAATGCAAAAATTGAGACTAACCATATCATGTTGTAAATAACTTTTGACTCTTTTTAATACCCATCCAGGGGCGTTATCTTGGTAATCTTCCGGCAGACAGCTACTGGTCTTTATTAACTTAGAGATGCACGGATTCTCTAAGAAGACATTTCCACTTGCCCTCACTTTTAGATGCTCTTTAGCATCTATGCAATGCATATATGCATTGATGATCTACAATTTCAGGTATACACATGTCATAAGATATTAGATACTCATATTAAAATATCATCTTGTTGTCATAAAGCTACATTACTTACTTCATCGCCGACAAATTCTCCTTGAGTTAAAAGAGTTAGCAAGTGGTGCTTTTTCAGATATGCATCATCGATGCTCACCAAATATTTTTTATCACTTGGTTCAGACTTGATATTTGCAATGACGGTCCAATCATCGCCAGTGCATGCATAATCTGTCATGATGGATGAATAACATTTATTAAGAATTTAGGGGTGTATGAAAAGGTAAAGCATGGCATAGAAAATAATTTGATCCATGCCTTGCGGGGACACCACGTAATCTTCAGCCATTTTAGGCTTGTTATGCCACCGAATTGGTTTATCTATACGTATGGGAGTTGGCATATTGTCCTCCAAAGTTTCTGGTCCTTCTGTGGCAGGCGCTTGTTCACTTGCTTCGTCGTATGTTAAGTTCTAGTAAAATATTAGGAATAATTATCCCTATGCAAGATAATATAATATAATTGCAATGGGAATTATTTGGGTGATATTATTTGGCAAGGAAAGCTTGCCTTTCTCACTTCAGAATCAGTGTCCTCTTTTTTATGTAATTCCTCTTCAAGAGGTATATCTTCGGGGGCCTCTGTGCAATTCTTTTCGTCCACTTCGATCTTGTCGACTATTTCACTTGATACCTCGTCTGTAAGTACCTGAAATAATATGTAATATTATTAAAGAGAAATTATTTCGGATATTACAAACGGATATGTGACTTTGGAGTTAGGAAAATAAAAGAGTAATTCTATCTGAGAACTTGCCTTTGTCAAATCAGGGATTGTATCTCCATGTTTGGTTACCAATGTTTCAGTCTTCAAACTATCTGAATCCACATGTGTGGAGTCATCATGTATCTTCATGACCTCCTCAATCTGCATATTATTCGTATCCTCATCCTTTACTGCATCGTTGATGTTTTCCTGAAAATCCAACCAGAGTAGCACTTTTAGATAGGAAACTCTGTATCAAATGGCAGGTTAGAGCGAAGGTACTGGATCTGGTTGGAGTTTGATCCGCAGACGCCAATGGGGATGTTGGCGCAGACATGGAGCACGATGGTGGTATAAATTCCAGGACCTTTGTGCTATTCTCTTCCTCTACCTCATATTTGTTGGCTATGTCACTCGATTCTTCAATCTGAAGATTGTCTTTATCCCCGTCCCTTGCTGTCATGCCGGTGTTCTCCTGTAAATCCAAACATCTACCACTTTTAGATATGAAACCAGTAGAAACATCCTAGCTTCTTCATCATCGTGTATGTCTCGAGCTTCTCCAAGGTTCTCGTCTCCCAAGCAGTCTAGTAGCCAGTCAAATAGTTAGCACACAGTAGGTATACACGGCGAAGAGTCAACAACCAAAAATATTATGTGTACCATCTCTGTTTATCGCGTTGACATCATCAGGCTCTAAAATTCCGTATGCATCTTCTTCATGGTCGTTGCCTGATAGAATATTTTTGGCTCCCACGAGTGAGTAGCATGTTACAATACAGGTAGATAACTTAAACTGAGGTATTCAAGTTAAAAAAAAATCAAAAGAGAGAGCAAATACCCAAAATATTCTGTTGAAGTGCCACGGTTTGTGGTGTGGACAGTTGATTGACAATAGTACTCATTAGATTTTGAGTGGTTTGTCCCACCATAGGGGATGGTTCTTCACTGTGTTCGTTTCCTGCTTGAATTAAGTAGCAACTCTCATTATTTGAGAGGAGTAAACAACTGATTGAGAATAGGGGATGGCATACACTCGAATAAAAAATTGAGTTGAGGGTAAACATAGGATTTTCAGTAGTACTTGTTTGATTTAGAGTAGCGGTCGCCTCAATCAGCCCAGGTTCTATTCCTCCAGTATTGCAATTACCTTGTGTCATTCCAGGTTCAGTTGAGCCATACCAAGGCTCTGTCCCTGAATGATTAAAAAACTTGCCAGATTACGGTGAAATAATAGAGATGATAATTTTGCATTAACCATATCCATGAACTAACCCTGATTATCAGTAGTGCAACCTGGGACATGTTTGTTCATGAATGTAATGAGTATGGGGTTCTCAACACCTGACAGTTGTGTGAGAGGCACTGCAAGGTGTTGCATAAACGAAATGTTAATGATTAGTGCAGCACTTGCTATGTCACTGTTTGAACCTGGTAATTCTTGATGGAAGACATTACCTTGCGTTCCATTACTTTTTCGTAGTGTTCGTTGCCTCTGGTACGAATCATTCCTATGCAACCATTCAGACCCATTGTCCTCATAATTATTATCCTTGTGGTGGCAGTTGGCTCCGTTGAAATGCAGTGAATTTGGAACTACCCCATCTGCACATCTTGTCTTCATCAGTTGGGTGACCGCCGACTGTCCGGTAGCTGGTGTATGCGACACAAGGTAATTGGCATCCTCTTGGGAATTAGCAATTTTTTGTTGCTCGAGCATCTCGCATTGTCTCTGTGATATTTCATCGCTCTGATTAAGGTCTGCATAGATGAAGATTCATTAGATGGAGTTGTAATATACCATTGTGGGACTTATATTTGCATAAGTTGATAATCATTACCATGTGTCATAGCAAGGGCTGTGTGTGTTCCTTTATCTTGGTAATTGACATCGGTATTCCCAATTTTTTTCTGTCTGTAGGCTTCACGCCGTCTCTTATTAATTTCATCCTTTTTTTGCGAGTACCGCTCTCTGTCCCTCAGCCTCTTTAGCTCCCTTGGGTCTGCATATATGTCACATTTTAGCATATGTACACAATATCAACCTGCCATAGAAGTGGTTTGGTTAGCAATTACCTCGGTCGTGGGTGTTGCTTATGTCCTGGAACGGGGTGTGTTCCGCGGGAGTGGAAGACGACGTAATCACATGCGATAGTTGGTCCTCATTACCATGTGCTATGGCAGGTGAATTTCTTTTATTTTCACGGGCCTGTCGTCGTTGGCTTAGTATGTCATCTCTTTTTAGTGCATACCGTTCCCGGTCCCTTTGCCTCTTTATTTCCTTGGGGTCTGCATATAGATACATGGCACAGATAAGTAGTTGAGCAAGACGATAGAAATGTGAGATATTGGGTTTTTGATACTTACCCAGGGACTGAATGTTGCTTATATCTTGGAAAGGAGTGCGCGGAGCGTTTGGACTGGAAGATTCCATACCAAGATCTTAGTTCCTTGGGCTGTGAATCAGAAGCATGTTGATCTTAGTTCCTGTCGCTCTAGATATATGCATGCATAGTTCATCTAAGATAAACCGGCTGATGGAGATATGTACAGAACACAAAAGGTTTAATCATTTTGTTAACCGGCTGATGGAGATATGTACAGAACACAAAAGGTTTAATCATTTTGTTGCTACTATTATTGGTTGATTGCATGATCAGTACCATCTCTTTATGTTTTATGCTGTAAGATAATTACCCCTTCTTATGGTGCAGTGCTGTAGTGAAACAGAAGAGAACAGGGGCACATAGAAGACAAGATATTACACCTGGCGTCGCCGTGAAGCCGGTCGTCGGCGAGGTCACCGGCTGTGCAGGGTAGGATGGCCGGTCAGGTGGTGCGTGCTGGCGAGACAGGCAATCACAACGGCGGTGCCGGCAAGACAGGCAATCAACGGCGGTGCCGACACTGGCAAGTGCGGCGGCACTGACGCATGGTAGGGATTGGCACCTGGACGTCGTGATAATGTGTTGACTGCCTGGCGGGGGATTGGCGCATGGTAGGAGATTGCTTGTTGCCGCTAATTTTGCCTACAATTAATGTATCATTCACGTCTGGAGCTATGAACCGTTTAATGACTGTCTGGTGCAGTTTTTTTTTTCCGTGATGGGTGTGGGACGCGCAGAAGTTTTTCGTTCGCTCGCTCCTGGTCCGCCAGGCAAAATGCTAGATGCACACGTGAGCTAAATCTGGACGAATCTGGACGGTTAGAGTTTTGTGTGGGCCTGAGTCTGCAGGTGGAAACAAAGCTGTGTGCGTTTTGTGGGGTGTCCATAGGGATGAATATGTTTGCTTGTTTTGTTTTATAGTAGTGGAGATACATGCATTTGGAGCGTGTTCTCTCTTCTCACAAGTGAAGGTCACCAAATGTCCAAATGTATGCTTGACTGTTCCTGCCTTGCCTTGATGTGTGGCAGTGAGGATAAACTGAAAAATATGACCGCAGGATGATGCGCTGATGACACAATGGTTACATCCTGGCACCAGAGGAGGCAGTCAGACAGCAAACGGCTTCATTGGGCCGCCAGCCAACATTTTCTGGATGATTTGTCTCAGTGGGTAGTTATGCCTCGAATAAATTCCACGAGGGATTCAGATAGGAGCATGGCACTCGGTTCCTTCTTGGAGCTCCCTTCCCTGTATCTCGCGTGTCTATCACCATGCGTGGTTATGATTGCTCTAGCAGTACCCAAGCCAAAAGATTTCCTCTCAGAAAACTCTTTTAATCCTTCTCATTTTCACGAGAGAGATTTAATTTCTGGGAGCAAAGTGATATGGTCAGATATTGATGTGCTTTATTTCCTTCAGATTAGACAATCGCTTATTCTCTGAGAAAAAAAAAGATGTCTCTGACGTTGAGCTAGCCGGATGATCTCATAACTGCCTATATAGTTTCGTTTCATCATGAAAGTGTGTGGGATGTGGATGCCCAGTGTAGCCCAGCTTGGTAAATTACTGAACATGAGTCGCCCAGCTTCACAATTGCAGCACAGTGACTGAATTACTGAATGGTCATACAGCTTGCTGTTGTATGTGGTGCTTAATTGTCGAATGCTTCGTGCTTGGCGCTCGATGTTGTTATTCTCTGAATTTAGAATGCACTTCCTCAAGGGACAACAAGCAGCGGCAGTCCGTTACATCTTCAGAACTGAACCTGGACGTCAACCAACTCTCCACTGCGCAGGAACACCAAGGCCGTTCCGGACACCTTGCTCGCTCTCTGCTCCACCTCGCCGATCTCCGGCATCCATCTCCGCCACCGCCATCGTCGCTCCTCCTCCTACTCCACCTAGGATTTTTTTTCCGGCCTTCTCCTCCGCCACACCGAATTCCCGCTCCACCTCCACCTCGCCGATGTCGCGCATACGCGGACTCCGCCGTAGCTCCTCCACTTCCACCTCGCCACCCTCACGCTCCTGGTATCCCCACGCCGCCTTTGCCGCGGCCACAGAGCGTGCCCGCACCGGGACGCTCAGCCCGGAAGATGCACATAGCCTGTTCGACGAATTGCAGGGGCAGGCCACCCCGGTCCCGGAGCGCTCCCTGAACGGCTTTCTTGCTGCGCTCGCCCGTGCTCCGGCCTACGACAACCGCACAAGCGGCGCCGCTCTCGCGGTCTCCCTCTTCAACCGCATGCGCCGAGAAGGAGCTGGCCCGCAGGTGGCGCCGCCCACAGTCTGCACCTACAACATCATCATCGACTGCTGCTGCCGCGCGCGTCGCCCGGACATAGGACTTGGATACTTTGGCCGCTTCCTCAGGACGGGCACGAGGTTAGACCTGGTCACCGCTAACACCCTCCTCAAGTGCCTCTGCTATGCCAAACGGGCAGACGAGGCTGTCAACGTGCTGCGTCATCGGATGTCCGAGCTCGGCTGTGTGCCTAATGCCATTTCATACTCCATTGTTCTGAAGGCATTATGCGAAGATAGGAGGAGCCAGGAGGCACTTGACCTGCTCCACATGATGGCAAAAGAAGGAGGCGCCCTCTCCCCCGACGTGGTGGCATACAGCACAGTCATCCACGGCTTCTTTAGGGAGGGAGAAGTAGGCAAGGCATGCGATCTATTTCATGCAATGATGCAGCAAGGGGTTGTGCCTGATGTAAAGACATACAACTCAGTTATTGACGCGTTGTGCAAGGCCGGAGCAATTGACAAGGCAAAGATAATCCTTCAGCAGATGGCTGATAATGGCATTCAACCCAATGGAGTGACATATAATATCATGATCCATGCATATTCCACATCAGGACAGTGGAAAGAGGCGACTAAGATGATCAGAGAAATTACAAAGCGGGGTCTAATACCAGATAAGTTTACTTGCGGCTCGTTCATGGCGTCCCTTTGCAAGCATGGAAGAAGCAAGGAAGCTGCGGAAATTTTTGATTCCATGACTGCCAAGGGACACAAACCTGATGCTGTCTTGTACTCTATTTTGCTTCATGGGTATGCCAATGAAGGATGCTTAGTTGATATGATTAATCTCTTTAATTCAATGAAAGACAACGGTATTGTACCTGACTGTCGTGTTTTCAACATATTAATTGCTGCATATGCTAAATGTGGAATGATGGATGAAGCCATGCTCATATTTACTGAAATGAAGGGACAAGGAGTGAGTGCGGATGTAGTAACTTATTCAACTCTAATAGCCTCACTTTGTAGAATGGGAAGGTTGGCTGATGCCGTGGACAAATTCGATGAGATGACTGCTATAGGAGTACAGACGAACCAACCTGTTTATCGGTCCCTAATTCAGGGCTGTTGTGTACACGGTGATTTGGTTAAAGCTAAGGAGTTGGTTTCTGAAATGATGAACAAAGGTATGCCTCCGCCAAACATTGTGTTCTTCAGTTCAGTAATAAACAGTCTGTGCAAAGAAGGCAGGGTTATGGATGCACATGATATCTTTGACTTGGTAATACACATAGGCGAGAGGCCTAATGTCATTACATTTAATTCACTGGTTGACGGATATTGCTTAGTCGGCAAGATGGATCAAGCACTCAGAGTGCTGGATGTCATGGAATCAGTTGGTATCAAGCCTGATGTTGTTACTTATAGTACGCTCATTGATGGCTATTTTAGAAATGGAAGGATCGGTGATGCTTTGACTTTATTCAGAGAATTGCCATGTAAGAGAGTTAAACCTGACAGTGTTACATATGGCATCATACTGGATGGGCTATTTCATGCTGGGAGAACTGATGCTGCAAAGGAAATTTGCCATGAGATGATCGAAAGTGGAATAACAGTGAGCATTTCCATATACAATATAATTCTTGAAGGACTTTGTAGAAATAATTGCGCTGGCGAAGCAATTTCCTTGTTCCAGAAATTATATGCAATGAATGTGAAGTTCAATATTATAACATTCAATACCATGATCAGTGCAATGTTTAAGGTTTGTAAAAGAGAAGAAGCTAACGATTTGTTTGCTGCAATACCAGCCAGTGGGTTGGTAGCTATTGCTTCTACTTACAACATAATGATAACAAATCTGCTAAAAGAAGGATCAGTGGAAAAGGCTGACAAAATGTTTTCATCAATGGAGAAGAGTGGTTGTGCTCCCAGCTCTCATCTGTTAAATTATATCATCAGAATGTTGTTGGAGAAAGGTGAGATCGCCAAGGCCGGAAAATATTTGTCCAAAGTTGATGGGAAGAGCATCTCACTTGAAGCTTCAACTACTTCATTGATGTTGTCTCTCTTTTCAAGGAAAGGGAAATACCAGGAGGACGTGAAATTGCTCCCTGCAAAGTATCAATTTTTCGAAGGATTTGGTTGACTAGTTGATACATTGCTTATGAGGACTACTGTGCCATCTGAGGACCCGTGTGAGCTTTCGCTTCAATCTGCAGGTCACCAACACCACCTCGAGTAACAGAGAAGGAATCAGAGTATTTGCTTGTTGAAAAATTCTTCTCCTCGCTTTCGAGTAACCAACACTCCTGTGTGCATTCCTCTCCAGTTCTAGTGCCCTCAGTTCTCAGTACTGCTCTGCCACAGTAAGGGTTTACCAGAGTCCAAGCTGCAACTTTTACCTTCTGAGTTCATTTCTTGGTCCTCTGCTGCCCGACATGCTATTGCAGATCAAAATTGCGCTCTCATGGGGAAGAGATGTCACTGCCAGCGTTGTGTAGATGTCTGCAAGCTGTATTGGAAGAACTCAGTGGACTTTGATACTTTCTTCTAGTGGAAGATATGTGGGATAAGCTAAAGCCCCGACTTCAACATGGTGGTGCCGGAAGATCCTATTAAGTGGGATAAGCTAAAGCCCTGACTTCAACATGGTGGTGCCGGAAGTATTGTATTAGTGACAACTTGCAGCAAAGAAATTGTGGAACTCATGGGTACAGTTGGAACCCATGACGTTGCAGTTTTGAACAAGAAACTCAAAGAGAATAATTTGAAAAGAGCATTCTCCTTGCAATAGAGCAAATCTCCTTCTGATCTGCTTGCTATGGTTGATGAGTTTGCGGACAGATGTATTGGGTCTCCTTTATTTTGTAGCTAAATCTCCTGGAGCTGTAATGCGCACCAAGACAAGTTCAGAAAAATGGTTGTTGAGCAGTGATACATCCAGAAGTTTTGCAAATCTGAAGGAGCTTACGCTAAAAAAAAGTTTTGTTTGTTCGATAGATAGTGGGAAATAGACGGGAAAAGTAATAACGTTCCTCGGCTTGAGAAGTTATTTATCATTAGCCATGGAGAAGTGTCACCGCACCGGAATGGTTGTAGCAAGAAATGTCCAAAGCTGACAACTAGAGCTAAATCACCAAAGCTCGAGATGCATGTACACAAGACAGAGATGTTGCAGTGGGTGGCTAGACATATGACTTCATTGGCCAATCCAAAATTGTGCAGCCTTGAATAAAATAATAAAATACGCAAACAGCCTCATGTAGGAGCTGGAGTGAAGTGGTGGAGTGCAAGGAAAAATGGAATCATCATGAATTCCCTCTGGCAGACTGGCGGTAACGGAGCTATGTGTCTTAAGGTCAGGTGTAATAGAGGCATGTGCCTGTTTTGCACAGCTTGAATAATTGGACAATGTAAGATGAGATGCGCTCATCCACTGGCCAGATAGATAGAGAGTTCCAAAGCTTGGTATGACTTTTTATTCATGGATTTGTTTCTCTGCAATAAGTTGCAAAACTCGTATGTTTTTCGCCTCGACTTTGAACTTGAGAAATCCAATTTGGTCAACCGTATTAAGGCAGTCCATCAACTGATGAACAGAGTAAACTCTGCACATGCTGATTCTGTGGGTGTGGCAAGATGTTTTCCGAGACACAAAACAGCCAGACCCATATGACCATCTCACATAGTTTACCTCCTGTCCTGTGCCATGGAGCTTCTATTTGCACTAGGATGTTCGCAGCTTCCCATCATTTTTTTTGCAGAAAGAATTCCAGGAGTCTGATGAGCGAGCAACTACAACCGCATCCAGGCGGGCGCAAGAGGAAGCACATCAAATCTATTTGCATTAGTGTTATTGTTCATGTACAGTATGTATAGCTGAATTAGTTATAGATAGGCAAGAACGGTATGTAGTAGTACTATGTCAGATAAGATAGCAAGATTGGCTAGCAAGTCTTTCTTTCTGTTACCAATTCCACCCACCGGTTGTCTGAAATATGAACTAATGTGCTATTTTCGTGAAAGCAACGCGGGACGCCAATTATGCTGTCAGGTGTGTTAGTTTTTTTTTTCTGAATGTAAAAAAGAGCGACTCAGCGGTGTTGTTGGCTACCAAATCTGGACCGAGCAATGCTCAATCCACGCAGTGATCGGCGTGCTCGCCCAATAGCCAAACCGAGCAGTGCCATGGGCAAACCTTATACTCCTGGACAATAAAGACAACAAAAAAAATAGTAGTGAATTCTTCTAGCTTCACGAAGATAAGAGTACGTATCATATTCCCTCGTCTTTGAAGTGCTCAGTGCCGTAGAATTGAGGAGTTTGACTACAGAACGAACCCCTCTGTGCTCCACGATAGTATTTCCTTTTTCTTTTTCTTTTTTGACAATATGCTCCTGGACGTGTTAACGGGCTGTTTCATTCTTGTACGCAGCCCTAGAAACATCAGATTCTCGTACGCGTAAGGGGCACGCGTGTCTAGGAGCTGGTCCTACACGTCAGTGAGCGTGCGAAGAGAGAATCCGGAGACAAATAAAGCAAGAGTCGGCCGTCGTTTCTTCCCCACACAATCCTCCCGTCCCCTCCCCTCAACTTCCCCGGTCTTCGGCCCCCTGCCGTTTCGACCCAAATCCAAGCCCAGGACAAGCACAGAGAGGAGAAGATGACGGTGGAGAAGGTGGACGCGACCCTCGCCGACTTCGACGCCCAATTCGCCAGCCTCTCCTCCTCCGCCGACAAGCCCGTGAAGCTGCTCCTCTTCCTCGCCGACCGCAACCCCTCCTCCGACCTCACCTGGTGTCCCGGTACGCTACTACTACTTCCTCGACCCCCATCTCTTTCCCTACCTCTTGTCCTCCTGTCTGCCGCTAACCGGACCCAATCGATCTACCAACCAGACTGCAACGTGGCGGAGCCGGTGATCTACTCCAAGCTGGACTCGCTGGGCAGAGACGTGCTGCTCCTGCGCGCCTTCGTCGGCGACAAGCCCACCTGGAGGGACCCGGCGCACCCGTGGAGGGTGGACCCGCGGTTCCGCCTCAAGGGCGTGCCGACGCTGCTCCGCTGGGACAGCCTCAAGGGCGCCGCGGTGGGGCGGCTCGAGGACGACGAGGCCGGCGTCGCCGACAAGATCGACGCCCTGCTCCTCGATTGACAGTCGGGTGGTGATTACGCCGTGGGGGTGACTACTGACTACAGTAGTACCCAGTTGATCCATGTGTCACTACATCGTGATTCGTGAACCTACCTGCTGCAGAAATAAAACGCATAGGAATTTGAGTAATTGACGAAGCAATGTTTTTACCCTCCAGAGTTGAATAGCATTTTGCTTTTAACCCTAGTTAGGAATCTCTACGAGTTAGGAATCCCCACCCCCTCCCCCTTTCCGAATTGCGCCGCCGGACGTCGCAGACGATGACGACGCACGCTCGTCGCCTGTACCTCAGCGGTCCCAAGTGCCGGTGGTACTGGGACAATGCGCTCCCAATGCCATGGCCAGACGTCCACCTCGCGGACGGTTGGCATCTAAATCCCGAGCGGATTCCGGTGCCGTCGGTCCCCAAGGACGGGCTCGAGCGGGAGAATGAAATCCCCCGCAGCCGCGAGGAGCTCCCGGAGGACCTGCGTTCGCCCTCGACTCTTCACACTGAGACACCTGGTTCCAGGACGTGCACGGCACTCGTCGTCATAGGTACTTCGGTGCCCGCGGCCCCCTAGTACCCGCCTAAGGACCTTCCCCGTCGTCGCTCCCGCCAAGCAGCTCCGGGGACACTGCGCATCAGCGGCCCCGTGCGCGGGCCTGTCAAGGAGGAGGAGGAGGACCCCGTCCCCAACGAGGTGATGTGGGAGGGCCTGGGCACGGCCCTCCATGACTCAGCCATGGAGGCCAGGGCATGCCAAGAGGAGGAGCGCGAGATGGCCACGACCCTAGCAGTTGTGGCAGCGGCGGAGGCTACGTAGGCGGCCGAGCAAGCCCTGGCACGGGCGGCAGCGGGGCGGGAGGCCAGAGCAGCCAGAGAGGCGGCGGCTCTAGCGGCGGAGGAGGCTAGGCTGGCAGCCAAGGAGGAGGCGGAGGAGCGCGCGGAGGCGCTACACCACTGCCCGCGGTGGTTCTGGCCACTGGTTGGCATGTGATGGCAGTGGGACGGGCCGCTGCCAGAGCTGTCGCAGGCGCCGCCGGCCCCTGTCCAGCCGGACACGCCGCCGCGCCCCTCGGGCCTGTCGGGTCACCTGTTCCAGGAGCTGGACTACATCATCCTCAACAACGACGAGGACGAGTAGCTCCGGCGAGTGGTCGGCCATAGCTAGGCTTAGCTTTTTTCATGTAATCAGCTGTTTGTGGACCCCACCCCCCTAAGTAAGCAGACCCGTAGGGCTCATTCCAAATTTGTCGTGTCCCCCCTTACCGGACGTTCCTCAAACAAACGGATTTGTCTGTGTTTTGTACGCCGTTTGAGCAGCCCCGTAGGAGATGCCCTATGCTTCAAATCCATGACGCTAGACGGCCTTGTAGGTGTCTCTAGGCACTTGTTGCCATCATCGTCCTCGTAGGTGTCTCGTGACACTCGCTGTAAAGTTGCAAACATGACCAAAAAAAAATACTCATAGGAAATCCAAACCTTGGGGCATCTTATCACAGTCCAATATCCCCGGAGCGGACAGATGGCTTCGCGTGCGACTCGGGGGGGGGGGGGGGTGAACGGTTCGCCCCCTCCTCGAGCTCTCGCCGGCGGGCCGGCGGCGCCTCCCTCCCCCTCCTCTTCCCTCTCGTCGGCGGTCTGCGCTTAGGCGTGTGGGGCGGCGACGACCGCTATCATTCCTCCTGGGTTCTCGACGATGAGGCATTCTCCGACTCCGGATCGGGGGATTTGGAGGTTCCCGTAGCTCCCCGTTCTTCGTCGCCTCAAGCCCTGAAGTTGGGCGTGTTCTTGGGGCTGGACGTGGGAGTTCAGGCCGCCAGCTTTGTTCTTCTAGTCGGCTCGATGCCGGTTGCGGTTGTGCCGGTGGCCAGCGTGGTTGCGGCGGCAGTGGCGCCCCCCCCCCCCCCGCGCCACGACTAGGGTTTCCTTGCGAGATGCCGGTCACCAACTCGGGGGGGACCGATCGGGTCGGGCTCCGTGTTGGGCCGGTCATGGACCGAGGTGGCGGTGTCGTGGCCCAACAACTCTGAAGATGTTGCCGAGGGGACGCAGCTCCCTAGCGATATGCCAATGTTTGTCTCTAACACGTTGTCTGGCCCAGGGGGCGTTGCCTGTGCGGCCTGTTTCCCCAACGCGTATAAAGACCTAGCTCTGGGTCCAAGTTGGAACCCTAGACCATTCGCTAGGGTTTCCTGCTTCCTCTCAAGACATCTATCGCCACCACAAGAGTGCGAAACTCCTTCCCCCTTCCGCTCCTCCCTCCACATCTCAACCCCGTCTGTTCTCCATGGACTATGAGCGCAGGGAGGACCGTTACAGGGAGAAGTGAAAGCTCATGTCTCCTCTGATGATTTTGGTGATGATAACAACGCGGGTATGATTTCTAACCATATGATTTAAGTGTCTACAGATGGCCTCATATATAATTCACGATGATATTCTTGAGGAGTTTTTCACGAAGGATTTCTGAAGAAGATATAAATTGCAGCCGGATTATTTAGGTGGTGGCCCCAGAATTTACGGGGGATATTGGCCGGAATATCCGGCCCCAGCACCGGAATATTTTGGCCCCTTGATTTCTTCAAACGACTAAGTGATGGACTCCATCTGCCCGCGCAAAGAAGCTGGGGCGAAAATTTGCCGGGAAATTTCCGGGGCAAATATCCGGCCCCCAGGTCCTTAGCAGAAATTGGAGGAGTCACAGGTGCCCGCGCGTAGAAGGTGGAGAAGAAATTCGCCCGGAATATTCCGGGGGAAATATCCGGCCCCCAGGTCCTTAGAGAAATATCAACATGGTGCTGCTGCCCGCTTGCAGAGATGGGGGCGGATTATTGGCCGGAAATTTCTGGCCCCGGATTATTCAAACATCCGCCCCCCGGATATTTCAAATATCCGGGCTGTCTACCCCGGAAATTTCCGGTCCTAACCCCGGAATATTCCGGCCCTGGTGTGCTGCAACGGTCAGAATAGTTGTCTTCTTCCTCTAGACAGCTAGTTCGTCCATTCCTCTCTCTCTCTCATCCATTGTTCAAGAGCTCAAAACGCTCACATCTCCCTCCTCCTCCAACCAAACTCGATTCCCTTCAAGGATCTCATGGAGGAGGCCTAGATCAACCTTTCTACCAAGCCAGAAATTGTTTTCCCATACCATACCTCTTGGTATCTTGTAATCTCTTGGTTGCCTTATCATCCTAGAGAAACCCTAGTGCTTGTAGCTTCCACCTTGTAGCAAGAAGCTTCGGATTGTTGAGAGCCTCCCTCTCACTTGTGGAGTAGCCTCAATCACTTGTAAAGGTTTGGTCAACGCCTTCAAGTCGACCTCATAGTGGAAACGAGAATCTCCCTCACCGGAGAAGCTAAAGAAGAACAAGGTGTGCACATATGTGCTATTGAGGAGCGCCTAGGTGACTCCCCACCTCTCCAACGTAGACGTACTTCTTTTAAGAAGGAACTACGGGAAACATATCATTGTCTAGGTGTTTTCACTTGTGGTTATCTTGTGCCTTGCATTTACTTCCGTTGCATACTCGTTACTTGTCACTTATGGTGTTTACCTAGTTGCATATCTAGATAACCAAGTTGTTTACTTCCTAAAGCCTCTCTAAAATTAAAAAGAATTAAAATTTGCAGGTCACCTATTCACCCCCCTCTAGTTGACCTTTGTGTACTTTCAATTGGTATCAGAGCCTCGGCTCTTATATCGGGCTTAACCTCGTAAGAGTATCATGGTCAACAGAGATGATCTCGAATCTTCTAAGGAGGAGTTCTCCAAAATGTTCGAGGCTATAGCTAACCTAGAGACAACGATTGGAACCATCCAATCCCAATTGTCCAAGGTTAGCTCTAGTATTGGCTCGAGGTTTCCTCCATTAAGAAGATGTTGGAGAACATGATGGGTAAACCTAAGGGGCACTCGAATTCTCCCCACGTCTCCGATGAGGATAGTTCGGAAGAGGAAACTATTCCGGATGATACCGAAATCGAAGAAAATATTTCCAAAGCCAAGGCTAAAGCCGCACAAAAGGCTAAAGCCAAGGCAAAGGAGAATTCCGGTGGCTCCAAGTCTCAAACAGCTAATGGTTCGGGGTCCAACTCAAAAGTTCCACCACCTCAAAATTATGACTCCATCCACCCAATTGTTTCCATGCCACACATTCTTAATGTTGGACTTCCTCCCATGCTTAACACTAATGAATTCTCTTCTTGGAAGTTTGAAATGGAGTCACATATTTCCGGATCATGCACCGCATTGTGGAGGAGTGTGATTCATGGGTTTCATCCTCATGACCCAAGCAACTTGACTCCAAGGGAGGATTTGGAGTCTCAACTCAACAAGACCGCACTTGTCATCATTCAGAAGGCTCTTCCAAGAGCATCTCACTCACATTCGTGGTTGCAAGACCGCCAAGGAAGCTTGGGACAAGCTTGGCACTTTGTTTCAAGGGAATGCTAGCATCCAATCTTCCAAGTATGATGTGTCCATTGACAAGTCCGAGAACTTCATTATGCAAGAGGATGAGTCCCCCGAAGAGATATATAGAAGAGTTGTCACCGTTGCCAACCAATTGAGGGACTTTGGAAAGGAAGAGATCTCCGATGAGTGGATAAAGAGGAAATTTGTCAAAGAAATTGCACCCTTTGAGAAGAATCTCTCACTCAGCATCCGAACAAGAGCGGACTACAATACTCTCAACTCCATTGGTGTGATTAGTGAGTTCATCGCCATCTCTCTATCACACAAGAGTGCGGATGATGCTCTCGCTCTCTCTAGAGGAATGGGAAAGTCACCCAACCTCGCATTGAAGTCAAAGGCAATGGCTCGAGTTGAAGAAAGTGAAGAAGAGGATGATGATGAGGAAGACTATGAGGACACCTACACCAGAGCTCACAAGTGCATTGCTCTTGCTATGCACGGATATTGGAAGAGATGGGAAGCTCACAAGGCTGGCTCTCCAAGACCTCCACGAAACAAGAACTACAAGAAGAAGAGGGAGTGACCAAGGACATGCTACAATTGTGGTAGTGCAAACCATTTCGTGAAGGAGTGCCCTTTTGAGCCAAGATAAGAAAATGAAGGCAAGCTTGTTCGCAAAAACAAGGCCAAGGCTCCACAAAACAAGAACTTTGCTAGAAGAGTGCCAAGGGCTCTTTATGTTCAAGAAGGGGCGGTTTTGGAAACCTATATCTCCAGAGATGAAGGAGAAGATGAAGTGATAGGTGTGGCCCATGTCGCCATAGCTACCGCCTCATCTCCATCGATCTCTCTATTTGAATCCCCCAATGAGATTGTTGCTACCCGACCTACATGTCTTATGGCAAAAGCCACTTCGGGAAGTGCTTCCGGATCGAGCAAATGGACGGTGGATAGTGGTGCATCCCAACATATGACCGGAAGCAAGGACGCAATGAGTGATCTTTATCCTCCATTACCTCATCTCAATTGCGTTACTATTGGTGATAACTCCGAACTAAAGGTATTGGGACGAGGCAAGGTAGCTATCTCAAATGACTTGTCAATTGAGAATATTCTTCTAGTCGAGTCCCATGGCTATAATCTCATCTCAGTTCTTCAACTTGAAAAAAGTGGTTTTACCTCGTTCTTTAATAAATAGAATGTGATTGTCACTTGGAAGACGACTCTTAAAGTAGCCTTTGTTGGGCGTGTCAAGAACGACATGTATGTAGTGGACTTCTCTAAAGGAGACATGTGTGTCGCGATATGCCTAATGGCTAAAGTTGATGTGGGTTGGCTATGGCATCGCCGGTTAGCTCACACCAATATGAGGACGTTGCATGACCTTCAAAGTGGTAATCATGTTCTAGGACTAACGAATGCTAAGTTTGCCAAAGATCGTGTGTGTAGCTCTTGCGTTCTTGGAAAGCAACATGGAGAAGCTCACCCCACCAAGACCAACATCACCACCTCAAGAATCCCCGAGCTCATTCACTTGGACCTATTTGGTCCCCTATCATATGATAGCCCCGGAGGCAAGAAGTATTGCTTGGTGATTGTGGATGACTACTCGAGATGTTGTTGGGTGTATTTCTTCAAGAGGAAGAGTGAGACTCAAAAGCGGGTCATCGAGTTCATCACTTTGGTGGAGCGCCAACATAATGCGAGCATCATGGCTATCCGAAGTGATAATGGCTCCGAGTTCAAGAACTACACCGTGGAGGGGTTTCTTAGCGAAGAAGGAATTGCTCATCAATATTCCACTCCCTACACCCTCAACAAAATGGTGTGGCAGAGAGAAAGAACCGGACACCAATGGATGCGGCAAGGACCATGATTGCGTACTTCTCTTCTCCTTATAACTTTTGGGCCGAGGCCGTCTCCACCGCTTGTCACGCTAGCAACCGGTTGTATCTCTGCAAGATCTTGAACAATACCCCTTATGAGATTCTCACGGGCAAGAAGCCGGATGTTTCATACTTCAAGGTCTTTGGGTGCAAGTTCTTCATTCGTAAGAGAGTTAAACGCTTGTCGAAATTCGAGACCAAGTCATATGAGGGCATTTTTGTTGGTTATGCCACAAACGCTCACGCCTATAGAGTCTACAACAAGTCCACCGGACAAATTGAAGAAGCTATAGACGTGGTGTTTGATCAGGTAATGGGTCCCAAGGGGGCCGTATAGATCATGATGTTGTAGGAGATGCAGTTCCTCCCATCGTCATAAGAAGAATGGGGATTGGTGAAATAATCCCCATTAAGGGTTACCGGATGACGGAGGGAGAAGGACTATGCTCTACTCAAGTGGAGCCATTGACTACACCCATTGATACTCAAGCTACCCAACAAGATGCACCAAGCCCTCAAGTTTCAAATCAAGTCCAAGCTAATGATCAAGATCATTCCATCTATCAAGGACAAGCTAACACTCAAGGCCAAGCTCATGATCAAGGCCAAGCTCACAATGAAGGACAAGAACAAGACACTCATGTTGGTGATAGAACCCTACATATAAGAGATCCATCTCCCGTTGATGAACAAGATCAAGGGTAAGATGGACATGACTCCGATGATGAAGGTGATGATCAAGTCATATCCAAGGAGACTTTGGAGGAGATGCTAGCGCGAGGGCGAAGAGAAGGCTAGATAATCTTGCGCGTGCCGGTCACACGGAGGACATGATTCTTGGACAAGTTCGTGGAAGGGTCGTCACAAGAAGGCAATTGGCGTATTTTATCAAGGCTCATGATTCCGTCTCTCACTTCGAGCGCAATAAGGTGTGGAAGTTGGTGCCAAGACCCAAGGATTGCAAGAACGTCATCGGCACCAAGTGGATCTTCAAGAACAAGCAAGATAAAAATGGCATCGTCATTCGCAACAAGGGAAGATTGGTGGCTTAAGGTTTTTCTCAAGTCGAAGGTGTCGATTTCGGTGAAACTTTCGCTCCCGTAGCTCGTCTTGAATCAATTCGTATCTTGCTTGCATATGCTTCTCATCATAATTTCAAACTACAATAAATGGATGTTAAAAGTGCATTTTTAAACGGTCCCGCCCATGAGTTGGTCTATGTTAAGCAACCTCCGGGTTTCTAGGATCCCAACCACCCCGATTGTGTCTACAAACTCGATAATGCGCTCTATGGACTTAAACAAGCTCCACGTGTGTGGCACGAGCATCTTAAAGAGTTTCTAGTGGATCGTGGGTTCAATATTGGTTTAATCGATCCCACCCTTTTCACCAAAAAGGTTGGAGGTGACTTGTTCATATGCCAACTCTATGTGGATGATATCATTTTTGGTTCTACTAACATCGCATTCAATGATGAGTTTTGCAAGCTTATGACGGATAAATTTGAGATGTCTATGATGGGCAAGTTGGAGTATTTGCTTGGATTTGAGATCAAGCAACACCCCGAAGGAAGATTCATCAAGCAAGCCAAGTATACTCAATATATGCTCAAACGATTCAACATGCATGATGCCAAGCCTATGAAACCCCCATGTCCACGACTATTGACTTGAAACCCGACCCGAATGGTAAAGAGGTAGATCAAAAGGTATACCGCTCCATGATTGGTTCTTTGCTCTACCTTTGTGCATCTAGACCCGATATCATGTATAGCGTAGGTAAATGTGCAAGGTTTCAAGCCTCTCCGAGACAAAGTCATTTTGAAGCGGTTAAGCGGATCTTTTGATATTTAGTTCATACCCCAAACTTCGGTCTTTGGTATCCCAAGGATTCAAGCTTTCAAATCAGTGGGTATTCGGATGTGGACTATGCAGGCGAGAAGACGGATAGAAAATCTACATCCGGTGGTTGTCAATTTCTTGGTCGCTCATTAGTATGTTGGTCTTCCAAGAAGCAAAATTGCATCGCCCTCTCCACCACCGAGGCCGAGTACATCTACGCGGCAAATTGTTGTCCTCAATTGCTATGGATTCGGCAAAATTTGCGAGATTATGGTATCTACTTCGACAAAGTCCCCCTCTTGTGCGACAATGAGAGTGCTATCAAGATCGCCTACAATCCCGTTCTTCACTCCAAGACGAAGCACATTGAGATACGACATCATTTCATTCGGGATCATGTTGAGAAGGGCAATATTGATCTTTCCTATGTGCCGACCAAGGATCAACTCGCGAACATCTTCACCAAGGCCCTTGATGAACCAAGATTTCGTGGTTTGAGGAATGAACTAAATATTATCGATGCGTCTAACTTCTCTTGAACCTTGCATAGTTACCTTTACTACACGCTCTATCTAGGTTTATATGGCATGGACATAGGGGGAGTGTATTTCAGCTCATGAACCAACACTCCTCCTATCATGCGCAAAACAATAAAAACTTCATGCATATGTAGTCATTATGTGACTTATTGTGCTAAAACGTGAGTCATACTTTTGGGCCCAAGATATATCTTCGCGGCTCCTTGGTATACACTCAAACACGGTGGCTCCGGCCACCAACATTTTTCTATTATTTTTGTTTGCTCTTTCTCATTTTTGTGTTTGTCTGCTCATTGCCATTGTTTTTGGTTTTCTCGCTGTTTTGGTGTCTCACATCTTTCATCTTATTTTTTCCAAAAACTCGGTGTGTGCGGGAACCCCGGAAATTCCGGCCTAAGGCCCGGAAATTTCCGCCCCCTGATACTTGCTTCGGAAAATTTCTCCCGTCCCCTGTGCCTGCTCACAGAAGGCACTCCGGAATTTTGGGCGGAAATTTCCGGTGCAAATATCCGGGGGGCCAGAATATTCCGTGTCTTATGCCCCGGAAATTTCCGGGGCTCGAGATTTTCCGAAAAATTCAACCCCAAAATCCATCGTGCCCCCTCCGAGAAGTCACACCGAATATTTGGGGCGGAATTTCCGGCTGAAATCTCGGCCCGCGGGAATTTCCAACCTTAACACTGGAATATTCCGGGGTAAACGGCTGGGGGCTATAAATAGGAGACGGGAGGGGAGTTTACAAATCCTTTCCCCTCGCCTCGCCTCCACTCCGCCCCCACCGCAGTCGCCGCCTCCGAGCTCCCCGGGAGGCCCTCTCGCCTCCCTTCTCCGTCCTCCGGCTGCCTTTTGCGAATCAAGAGACCGCACACCCGTGCCTCACCCCATGGAGCCCGGTATGTGCCATGTTTTCTCTGTAATCTAGGGTTGTCGGACGATTAGATCTCGTTTCCTTCATCTTCTATGATTTTTGGGGTGGAACGACCGTACACTAGTCCTATGTATCTCCTATTGTTCCCCCAATCTCCCTACTTTGTTGTTTTAGATTCGTGGCAGACCTAGATTCTCAGCCCTAATGCGAATTTTCGAGGGCCGAAAATTTCCGCACCCCGGGCCAAAATTTCCGCCCCCGGAAATTTCATCAGTGGCCGGAATATCTGGCGTGCCCTGAATCTCTAACAAAGATCCATTATTCCACTCTTGTAGGTTGTGAGCCCCCTTTTTGATGTTTTGTGTTTTTCTTTGCGTTGTCTTTTGCTTTTCTCGCAAATGGTTCAAGCTCTAGGCCCCGCAAGGTGACTAGCTCTCGCAAGAGGTGGCGCAACTTAACGGAAGATGATGATGGTACGTTTGTTGATGAAGCGGAGACTCGCCGTCGTCAGCGTGATGCGGAGCAAGAGTATGAGCGTCATCGCGATGCCACCAGGGTAGCTCGTAGGTCCAACAAGCAACATGTCTGTCTGTGAGTTCAAGGCATGGCGCGCCAAGGCCTGGTACACTGAGGGTCCTCAAGACCCGTCTATTGACTCTTGCTTCTGGCATGTGGAGGAGGAAACTCTGTTCAAGCAAGTGTATACTGTGATGAGCAAGCCAGTCTGCCCCATGAAGTATATCAATTTTGCACATATGAATGCCAACCCTTCCTACTTCAACAACTCTGTGCAGATTGTTGAGCTTCTTGGTCCTTCAACACCACCTATATTCAGCAGTTCTTCGCCACACTAGTCATTGATGAGTCTGAGGAGATTAGGATGTCATGGATGTCTGGCCCTCACTTGCTCACCGCCACATTCCATGACTTTGCTGCTGAGCTTGGATACTCGTTTGCTGGTCTCAATGTCCCTCGGGGTACTCGCATGCACATTCATGGGATGGAGTATGAGAAGAACAAGCTAACTGAGCTGTATGGTCCTCGTGGCACTGTGGGCTCTGCCAAGGGTCTCTTTCCTATTTATGACATCCTTCTGCGCATGTTCAGGGAGACTATTGCCCCTAGTGGTGGAAACAATGATGAGATCCGTGGTGGCTTGGTGAACCTCATGTACCACGACTACCTGACTTTCACTGAGGGTGATCTAGAGGATACTGAGCGTCACAAGATTTATGTGATGGATTTCATCTTCAACGAGATCTACTTAGCTCTCTTCAACCGCGAGGTGCCTCCGTATGCTCCCTATATCATGAAGCTCATCAAGTCTCGGTACCCTGCTAAACTCCGTGAGGATATGGATATGGACTGTGATGAGCACAAGGATGTGAAGCTGTACAAGAAGAGTGCCCACACTCAGCAGGATGCTTATGATGTCGGTGCCACTGGTCAGGGACACCGTGATCCTCGCATGCGTCCAGCTCCTCCCGGTACCAAGAAGCTCTCCAGGCTCGCTCGTGCCATTGAGAAGGTGATGTGCATGAACGTGTGCATCCACAAGGAGAACGACAATTCCTACATCGAGCGCCGCAACATTCAGGAGAATCAGCGCGCCATCATGATTGCTCTCAATATACCCAATGTTCCTGCTCCTCTTCCCGACAGATTCCTTACCGCAACTGGAACAACCGTGATGTGGACTGGGATCTCGATGTTGCTGATGATGAGGACATTGCCACTGCTAGCAAGGACGAAGAAGACACCCAGGCCTAGACTTTCTTCCATGGGACGTATTACTTCCTTCTCTCTTTTCGGTATCCTGATGCCGAAGGGGGAGAAGAACTAGAGATCGCGGGATTTGCTTGGGTGGGCTGCTTTGTTTTTATATTCTCGTGCTTTTTCGAACAACTTCGTTTTCTCCTTCGTGGATTTCAGTTTCGTGAACTTACATTATCGGGAGGCATGTCTCCTAAGTTATGATTATCTGTGTTGTTCTATTTCCTATTATCTTCTAGAATTATCACTGTGCAAATATCCATGTTGTCATCACTCACCAAAAAGGGGGAGATTGAAAGCTCATGTCTCCTCTGATGATTTTGGTGATGATAACAACGCGGGTATGATTTCTAACCATATGATTTAAGTGTCTACAGATGACCTCATATATAATTCATGATGATATTCTTGAGGAGTTTTTCACGAAGGATTTCTGAAGAAGATATAAACTTCAGCCAGATTATTCAGGTGGTGGCCCCGGAATTTCCGGGGGATATTAGCCGGAATATCCGACCCCAGCACCGGAATATTCCAGCCCCTTGATTTCTTCAAACGACTAAGTGTTGGACTCCATCTGCCCGCGCACAGAAGCTGGGGCAGAAATTTGCCCGGAAATTTCCGGGGCAAATATCCGGCGCCCATGACCTTAGAGAAATTGGATGAGTCACAGGTGCCCGCGCACAGAAGGTGGGGCAGAAATTTGCCCGGAATATTCCCGGGGAAATATCCGGCCCCTAGGCCCTTAGAGAAATTTCAGCGTGCTGCTGCTGTCCGCTTGCAGAGATGGGGGGCGGATTATTGGCCGGAAATTTCCGGCCCCGGATTATTCAAAAATCTGCCCCCGGATATTTGAAATATCCGTCCTGTCTGCCCCGGAAATTTACGGTCCTAACCCCGGAATATTCCGGCCCTGGTGTGCTGCAACGGTCAGAATTTGGAGGAGGCTATAAATAGTTGTCTTCTTCCTCTAGACAGTTAATTCGTCCATTCCTCTCTCTCCTCCATTGTTCAAGAGCTCAAAACGCCCAGATCTCCCTCCTCCTCCAAACAAACTCGATGCCCTTAAAGGATCTCATGGAGGAGGCCTAGATCTACCTTTCTACCAAGCCAAAAATAGTTTTCCCATATCATACCTCTTGGGATCTTGTAATCTCTTGGTTGCCTTGTCATCCTAGAGAAACCCTAGTGCTTGTAGATTCCACCTTGTAACAAGAAGCTTCGGATTTTTGAGAGCCTCCATCTCACTTGTGGAGTAGCCTCAGTCACTTGTAAAGGTTTGGTCAACGCCTTCAAGTCGACCTCATAGTGGAAACGAGAATCTCCCTCACCGGAGAAGCTCAAGGAGAACAAGGTGTGCACATCCGTGCTATTGAGGAGCGCCTAGGTGGCTCCCCACCTCTCCAACATAGACATATTTCTTTTAAGAAGGAACTACAGGAAACATATCCTTGTCTCCTTGTTTTCACTTGTGGTTATCTTGTTCCTTGCATTTACTTCCGTTGCATACTCGTTACTTGTCACTTAGGGTGTTTACCTAGTTGCACATCTAGATAACCAAGTTGTTTAATTCCTAAAGCCTCTCTAAAATTGAAAAATAATTAAAATTTGTAGGTCACCTATTCACCCCCCTCTAGTTGACCTTTGTGTACTTTCAACAAGCGGCCTTTCAACAAGACCTCCGGCGGCGGGGGCGGCCGGCGGGACGAAGAACTTCGTGACCGTTTTGGGCGTGGGTGCGAGGAGCAGGTGCGTCAAGAAGGTGTTTGGGATCTGCAGCGCGACCGTCGGGATAGCCGTGAGTGGGCACGTGGCGAGGGATCTCACCTCCGTCGGGATGCCGGTCGCGCCAGTTATGCCCGTTAGTTTGGCTCTGGGCCTTGGGATACCCTACCTCCACCCCCCCTCGTGGCTGGGACTTTGGT
This sequence comes from Alopecurus myosuroides, assembly GCA_028641055.1. Classification (NCBI taxonomy): domain Eukaryota; kingdom Viridiplantae; phylum Streptophyta; class Magnoliopsida; order Poales; family Poaceae; genus Alopecurus; species Alopecurus myosuroides. The sequence goes on from CM054061.1 coordinate 313,487,602, forward strand.
CGGGGCGCTGGCCGTGCGCCGGGTGCCTCACAAGTTGGGCAGGAGCTCAACTGTACTATCCCGCCGACAGGGGCCGAGTCTGGCTCGGGGAACTCCAAGATTACCTGTTTCAAGTGTGGCCAGACGGGCCATGTGCAGGCGGCATGCACGAGATAAGCGTTTTGCGTGAAGTACAAGCAAAAGGGTCATATGTATGCCATGTGTGTGGTGGTGCCTAAACCGGCGATTCCCTTATGGGCAGGATTTAGTGGGGGCGGGCGTGGTTTCTTCTGTATTGAGGTTCCGGATGAGGAGTTGGCTGTGGGTGCGGCCAACTCTTCCATGATTTGTGTTGAGGGCGGGGATCTCTCGGAAGCTCAGCTCGAGGAAGAATTGAAGGTGCTCGTGGACGAAGATTAGTTCTGGGAGGTCCGTCAGAAGAGTGATGCTGACTACGCCGTTGTATTTCCGACTAAGGAGACGTTGCGGATTGCGATCTGGGGCGGTGGCCTCACCCTCCCCATCTCCAAGCGTAGAGCTATTGTGGTAGAGTCCAAGGTGGACCCCTCGCCTCAGAGGTGCTAGCCGAGATTTGGATGCGCTTGCTGGATGTCCCTCCTCCTTTTCGGAACGTGCAGCGTCTGATGGGGTGCACGTACGAGATTGGCAGACCGATAGAAGTGGATGAGACCCCGCTGCTCCACAAAGATGCTCCAGTTAGGATGAAGTTCGGGTGTACTAATCCAGTTCGGTTAGTGAGCCATATCACTCCGTTTGTGAACTCACAGGGCTTCAGAATTAAGGTGGAGCCGGAAGGGGATGCCCAGGGCGTGCGTCCTCCTCCCCCCTTCTCCTCGACAGGACAATGACAAAGGAGAAGCTGATGATGACGAGGCTGACCGTGGCTCCGATGGCGAAGATTGGAGAGGTTCTCACGGCAAAAAACATATGATGAGAAACAATAGATTTTTATGGAAGTATATATTTAGCAAAGAAGAAACTCATTGTTTTTTTTAACTATTCTGGAGCTATCTCATTTTGTACATGTAATTTTTTATCTTACACGTGCGCCCAAAAAAGATGAGACCCATAGAATTTCCTTAGCTTTGTGGGGAATACAGTTGATAGTAAGTAAGAATTAATCACATCTATAATTGTAATAGTCCAACGATGAATTATTAATTAGGCGCTTGGAAATGTTGTACATAAAATTGATAAGGCATTGACACTGAATATTTTTTTTCCGCACGGACATATTTCCTAGTTTACTGAAAATCCGTATCTTTTGCTCATGTGCTGTCGTTGCCAAAAGGAAAATGCTGTGAATCACCCGGGGGAACGTTTCGTTCCGTCCCCCGGGTCGGCGTCCGTTCGATGCGCGCGTCGTGGGCCGTTGGATTAGGCGCACGACCCCGCCGGTTTCGCGTGGATTAGGACAGCCCCCCGTTTTGCTCCTTCGGTGGTTTCCATTCCTGCCCTTACCGTTACGTTTCTCTCTCGCGGCGGCGACGTAGGCGAGGTGAGCGACGCGGGCGGCGACGGTAGGATTCGCGGGCGGCGACGAGAGGCGACGCCGTCGACGCGGTCGCCCTCTTCCTCCTCCTCCTCTCCGGCTATCCTCTGAGGTATCTCCTATTCCTTTCGCCTCCCTCCTCCTCTTCGGCCCGGCCTCCCTCTATCATCACCGGCGTCATATCGTAGTTTAGTAGCAGTCACGAGCGCCGGCGGGCGGCGGAGCGGTCGCGTGTCCTTGCGCACTACGGCGTCCCCTTGACCGACCCCTACCCTGCTCTCAGGCGCACCCCCCGACGTGGCCAATTTCCGCTTATTTTGCATCAACGCCGGTAGCTAGGGTTTCGCCGCCGATTCGAGCGGCGTCGCTGTTGCAGGTTTGCGAGGTCTCCGGCGCTCCCCTGCCGCGCGAAATTGATGTCTCAGGCGACCCCCCTGTACTGCTTGCTCCATGGTTTTGGTTTGTGAGCAGAAATTGCTCCCAATTTTGCTTCAATAGCTTAGTCTGCAACTTATTGAGTAGCAATTGTTTGGATAAAAATTGCTCCATTGTTCTGCACCTACCATATGCTTATTTTCTGTGTTGTGCACATTGTTAGTTGTATATTTGAGCAAATTGCAAATTATTTTAGCAGTTTTTAGACCTTTTTAGCATTTTTTTAGTTGCTCAACCACATTCGACACCCCGTGTACACACATCCGTGTTTTGTAGCAATTTCCTGTTCCTTTTAAGTTCGAACCGTACGTACGCAAGTAGTTGTATTTTTCTGAACTTCATCTATTCTTTTTTGCAGCTTGTTTGGTGATCGTACTCGGCCTCCTAGTGTATCTGCTTTCAGTTTCTAATCAGCAGCTCAATGGAGGTTTGTTCTATTACTGCATTTGTGTTGCTTCTGTTGTACATATTGTGTGCTACTTTTGTTTCCTTTTTTTGTTCACAGATTTGCTCTTTTTTTTGCTGATCAGGGGCAGTATTGGGTCAGCAAGGACCGGTTCGCTGCCAAGCGTCTGCTCAAGTGTGCAAATGATCTCTCGCCGCGAAAGCGAGAAATTATTGAGCAGCATAGCGCTTTTGCCTCCCTTCTCAATATTTCTCCTTTCAATGTCCCCAATGAGCTGATTGATTTCGTTGCTGTGAACACTGTCGTTGAGCTCCGTGAGTTTCATCTTGGATCTAAACGGATTGTTTTCACAAGGGATATTATAAAGAAGGTGTTTGGTCTACGCTCAGGATCAAAACCTGTTGAGTTGCTCACAAAGAGTGTTCATTCAGACATCAGAGAGGCTTACAAAGGCTCGTTGGGGAGGCTCCCCATAGAGAATGCAGCGAAGATGCTGAAGGAGCTTGACGATGGTGAAGAGGATTCCATTATCAGGACATGGGACCTCTTATGCTTTGCCACTGTTCTGAACCCATCCACGAACAACATGATGTGCTTAGAGTACATAGGGTCCATAAGTGACCCAAAGAGGACGCACGAGTATGATTGGGAGGAGCACATCCTAGAGCTTCTGATGTATTACATTGAAAAAATTCAGAAGAAGAAGGAGCAACCTCTCGAGCTCGATGGCGTTGCCCTTCGTAAGGGCAAGCAGAAGGTTGATTCCGAGGAAGCTCCTGGTCCTTCGAAGAAGAAGACGAAGGTGAAGAACATGTTTGAATTTTGGATGTCTGGCCCTTTGCCTGTTCTTGCTGTAAGTTTTTAACTTTTACTTTACATATTGCTACTTTACTTAATTTTGTTTGCTCCATTAGTTTTAATTTATTGTTCCCTTAGTTAGTTTCTGTTGCTTCATTTTGTTTTGTTTCTGTTATTTTTGTTATAGGTTTAAGGTTTTTACATTTTTCTGTATAGCTTTGCTACTTTTCTTATTTTTGTTTGCTCCATTAGATTTAACTTTTTGTTGCTTTAGTTTTTTTTTGTTGCTCCACAGTTTAGTTTTTGTGTGTACTAGTTTATGTTTTTTATGTTCTAGCTGTAAGTTATTTGCTACTTTACATAGTTTTTGTTGCTCTTTTAGTTTTATATTTTTGTTTCTTTAGTTATGTTCTGTTGCTCTAAATGTTTATTTTTCGCGTGATTTTTTGTTTCTGTTTTTAGTTGCACTTTTTACAGCTGCAGGTTTATTCTTTTTGTGTGTTTTTTCCATATGCAGCTGGTTTACATGGACCACTTGCTAATCCCGAAGAATGAGCACTTCATAAACAATGGGATTCCTAGGGTGTGCTTTGTGACAAGTGAAGATTTCAGCTTCGTAGTCAAGATCGACCGCGACATCAAAATATTGCTGAACAAGACCGTCTTTGGGAGGCGTCCTGTAAGTAGACTCCCATTTGTTGTTTTCTTTTTTGCTTATTCGTTGTTTTGTGTCCCGCTGCCACGTAACAATTTTGTTTTTGTTTGATCTCAACGTTGATTTGTTTTTTGGTTGTGCAGTTCCTCCCGTTATCCAGAACCGTGTATGCGCCTCCCTTGGACACTTCATTGCCCGAAGAAATTGATGTAAATCCGTCCGCATCGCTCAATGAATGGCTGGTTTTCCCCACCTTCGAGCAAATTGAGGTTTGTATAGTTGTCTATGTGTTGTTTTTTGTAGGTCATTTTGTTTGTTCATATAGCATTTTTTTGTTTTCTTCATGTGTATCAAGGTGGCTTTTTTCCCCATTTTGCTACTTTACTTATTTCACTTTGCTCCATTAGTGTTTAAGCAATGCTTTCTTAGTTATTTTATTTTGTTCCATTGTTTTTATATTGTGCGTACTTTTTCTGTTTTTTAGTTGTTTTTACATGACTGCTACTATATTAATTTTACTTTGCTCCATTAGTTATTTTGTTTTGTTCTGTCAATGTAGTTGCTCAGTTTTTGCTGTTTTTTTGCTTCTTTTTTGAATGTAATCCATGTTTCTTCTTCATCTCAGGTTCCATCTCGCTTCAAGAGCATATACGACAAGCACAGGGTTAGTTTCGCTTCAAACGTTGATGCAACTCTCAAGAGTCTCGCTGTAGGCTTAAAATCAATGCAGTCCAAGCAATTGGCTTTGCTTTTCAATGATGTTGAAGCTGTCATGAAGGAAGACGATGGCCCTAGTGTTGTCTTTCCAGCTGCTGGGGTAGGTCTTGACGGGCAGGGCAATGTGGATGGTGACAAGGCTGATTCTGAGTCCGATGATCCCGATGTTGATGATGATCTTGTTGCTGTGGATCCTACGGACTGCGATTCCAATGTTTGCGGAGAAGGCAATGCAAGGGCGGCAGCTAATGAGCAAACCAATGCTACGGAGCGCAATGATGTGCCGCAACCAGCAGTTGTTGTAGGGACCTCTCAGACGGACGCTGATGGCGAGGAACAGGATGCTGTTAGTAGTCCGATTAGAGGTGTTGTTGGTAGCCCAGAAAAACTTGCTGATGCCAGCCCGGTTCTAGTTGATGTTGGTAGTCCAGAGAAAGTGGCTGCTGCTGGCAGCCCAGCCATTCCTGCTGCGGTGATTCCACCCATGCCCACTGCCCTTAGCCCACCTAGAGTTGCTGCGGATACTACTTCCATCCCTATGACGGCTTCTCCCTCACCTCGGCGCAACATACCAGCAGGCTACTGGGATGACTGTCCGAAATTCAATGTGTGGAGCCAAGACAATGAATCCTCCCAAGCCGCTGACCAGAATGTTGTTGTGGAAAAGGTCGATGATGTTGCTGCTCCGATAGTCGGAGTCAAGGTTGCTCCATCGTGTATGTTCTCCTCCTTTTTATTCCCTATTTTGTTTCATTTTTGCATTTTTCATCTTGGTTTTTGTGTGCACTGCCCGCCTAAACAAGATTTTTTTCAAAGTTTTTCCTTTCTGATTCACCTTTTGTTGTTGTGTAGCTTCCAAACCTTGCCTTGACGCCACCATACCGGAAAATTTGGAGGAGATTCCGGAAGCTGCAACACCGGATCATGGCGACAACCCAGGTTTGCCTCGCTGTTCTTTCTGCTGGTTTTTTTAAAAAAATGCTATCTTAGTGTTATGGTTTTGCTTCATTAGTTAATTATGTTTGCTACTTTAGGTATTTCTGTTTGCTACTTTACTTAATTCTGTTTGCTACTTTATCTCAGTCTGTTTGCTACTTTAGATACTTATGGTTGCTACCATAACCTATAGCTTTTTTTTTGTTGGTTTTCCTAGACATTGGGGGCAGCTCAGGTGCTGAAGAGAAGAAGGATGCCAGCACTGGCTTGGTAACATTTCAAAGGAGGACTAGGCGCAAAAGGGCTATGAAAGATGTTGTCAAGGCTCCGGTGGCGAAAAAGATGAAGAAGCCATCTGGAGATACGGAAGCACTGTACGACAAGTTTGTGCGCCATCCGCGCCATCTCAAGCCTTTAAACAAGGGGAAAGATGACCCGTGAGTCTATTTTTTTCTGGCATTTTGTTTGCTACAGTTTTTGTAATCACGTGACATTCTTTGTTTTGCTACTAGCTACTCCTTTTTTTGCTTTTTACTTTTGGTCATTGTAGCAAAATGGGACACGACTGATTAGGTTTTATTTTTTTTCTTTTTTACAGTCCTCCTTTCATTGCGATTGGGGGCTCTCACTGTGACTACAGGAGTTTCCACAATTCACTAGGACCGAGGAAGTATCTAGACACTCAGGTTATGTGTGTTTGGTCTGAGAGCTTCAACAAGGATGCCAAAAGAGAAGAGGAAAGTTGCTCAACCGCTTTGAAAAGATATGTTTTCAATTGCTACTCAACGGTTAGTTTTTTGTCCTTAGACCTTTTTAGATGCATGCCTCAGTTTTGTCCTAAGATGTAATTCAATTTTTGCTCCTTTTTTGTTTTGTCATGAGTAGCAAAAGCTCATAGTTGACCCAAAGAAGTTCAACCCTGCTGCACTTGCGAGAGAGTTCAAAACGCAAAATGCGAAGTTCAAGATCATGAAGAAAGACCTTGTGAGCTATGCTTTCCCTGTTTCTATTTTTTGTTTTTCGCTACGTTGTAATTTCATTTTGTTTCTACATTTTGAACTAGTTTTTTTGTGGACAATTGTATATCTTTCTGTTTTTTTGGACAGAATTGCTCCCATTCCTAGTTTTTAATGCTCTTTTAGTAGTTTTTGCTTGCTTCAATAGTTTTAAATAATTGCTACATTCAGATATCCAGTGATTTGTACATATTCTAATTTGGCTTTCTTTTTTGTTCCGCTTGCATTTCTAGCTGTACTTCCCTGTGGTGAAAAACAATCACTGGATGGTTTGCACTGTCAATTTGATCCACGACCAGTTCCACGTGTTTGACTCCCTGAACAACAAGGACAAGAGCTTTCTCGAGGAAGCAGCAAACAACCTGGTTTGTTGTTACAACTGTCTACAAGTATTACATTTTTGTTGTCTTGTTTGCCTATCGCACTAATGTCTAATTTGTTTGCTTTTTTCTAGTTCATTAACTTTGCTTCACTTTGCAAAGCTTCTGGAGTGTCAAACCACATAGACATCGACCGCTACACACTTTCCACACCCGCACACCCACAACAGAAGACTCTGTAAGTTTTGTTTCTCCTTTTTTTGATGCAGTTGTACCAGTTTCTGTTTTTGGGACAGAATTGCTCCCATACTTAAGTTTATATGCTCTTTTAGAAGTTTATGGTTGCTACAATAGTTTGAACAATTTGCTACCTTCATGTAACCACTCATTGCACATTGCTTTTCGAGTTTGCTACTAACTATGATCATTTGTTTTCTTTTCTCTTTTCTGTACAGCTTTGATTGTGGCTTCTTCACAATGCTCTTCATTGAGCACTTTGATGCTAAAACCATGTTTCCTTTCAACAAGGAGGAGATTCTGTCATATCGCATGGCTGTCGCAGCAAAGCTCATCGAGGAAAGAGAGAACAAAGACAACATTGTCGACATCATGGAGGCTGCCTTGGAGCCTCCGAGGGGGGTGTAGACATTTGTAGTTTCTGTAGTCTGGAGTGACAATCACCACATGTACATTCGCCTTTGCCTCAATTAGTTTCGTCGTAGCCTTGTATGGATGAAACAACCTTTTCTATTTGTGTTTCCGTATTGTTTATCCCCGGTGGTATGTACTGATCCACGGTTTGTGTCAGTTTGTCGAACAAATTTCTGTGGCTATCAATGACAAAGAGTTGACGGTGTACTTTTTTTAACCATGTGAATTAATGTATTTTCTCACCTGCTTGGTTTTTATCCACTAGTTCACATCAAATGAAATCTGTGTAATTTCCTGGCACCCTTTTTCTGTGTGTTTTTTTGTTTTTTCTGGAGTTGACCATGTTTTTGCTCCATTAGTTGTATAGCTTTGCTTCAATAGGTATTTTCCAATGCTACAATAGTGAAATCTGGTTGCTACAGAACACCTTTCTATTTGTATCATACAGAGATTTTCTGAAACCCCTGGACAGGAACAGGTTTTTGCTCTCGGAGAGTAATCCATTTGCTTCAATAACAGTTTTTCAATGCTTCAATTGCAATAAAAAGTTGCTACCAACATTTTTTACACAAACGAAAGGTAATAATTTTATAATTTTGGCTCCAATGCTGACCACATTTTTACATTTGCTCCAACGCAAGAATACAAGATATCCACAGAATAATTATTTGCTCCAATGCAAGGTAACTATGTTCTAAATCGTTCCATACCAATAGCACAATGCCATGTACAAGTAATATCTCCACCCTAACAACTTAATCGTAGCAATATGCTTACAAAAACATCATGACAAAACAGCTACAGCCTTAGCTCAGCCCCAGCAGCAATTCTTTCATCCTCCACCTGTTTTGCAACACAATCTTTCACCGCATGTCCCTCCTCATGACACCATGCACACTTCATTGCTCTTTTCTTTCTAGGTTGCTTGGGCTTCTTCACCGGTGTCTTGTTTGTCGCTTTGGCATCGTTAGCTTGCTTGCGCCTCTTCAAAGTTTCTTCATCGCGTAGCTCAACCAAAATCTTCCGCCTCTGTTCTTTCATCGTGGGACGTCCTTTAGGTTTTACCCGTTTAGGATTTTTCAGAGTTTGCTCGCCGGTAGCAAATTGCCCGCAGTCACCAACCATTGTTGTTGGTTCATCTTGTGGTGGTCCATTTTGTTGCTCTTCATCCAATCCTGCATCCTCTTCTTGACCTCCTTCAACAACATTCCTTTTTGCTCTCAAGATTGCAGCAACCTTTTTGCTAGCCTCACCCACCATTCCTGAAACAGCCACATAAGCTTCATCCACAAAACAAGCATCAGAGGCAAGCTGATTCATTTTCCTGCATAATGCGTTGTATTTCAGTGTATTGGTTGGTGGGACACCAAATCTGAGCCCGTTGTCCCCAGGATCAGGTGCTGGTGTTGTTGCTACCGAGGACCATCTGTAGAGCAAGTACCTCTCTAGGATTTTCTGGACATTTAGGTGGACCATGACCCTGATGATGTGTGGACATATCAGTCCACACATTTCAAACCCGTTGCAGCCGCATGAGTATAGTCCCTCCTCAAAGTCAACTTGAACCCGGTATGTTCTCACATCTAGCCCAGGGTTTGGAACTAGATCAAAACAAAAGCCATCTACCTCTGCCCGTAGTGGATAGAACTTTGTTGATGCAGCAACATGCTTCTGGTACCTTTCAAAGATTTCTGCTGTGTAGAATTCCTGTCCTTGCTTCTCAATCGCATAACTGCAAAACAAGTTTTTTGCACCATTAGTTTAATTTTAATGCTACAATAGTATGTTTTGGTTGCTACTTTAACTGTTTTGGAATGCTACACACACAGCAGGCAGAGACATTTTTTTGCACTAGTTGCTACACACTACCTTACATTTTTTTGTTTTCTTTTGGTGTGCTACAATGGGTGCTGTTTTTATTTACAGAAATGCTACTTTTCTTTGCTTACCTTCCCCAAAGCGATCTTCTCGTTGTCTCCATTGCAAACCCGGCGTTATCCTCCCGGTCAAGCATCAATGTTTGGCAAAGCTCATACTGTTGCACAAAATTGTACACCGAGTCCCCTGGCCGTATCAGCGTCTTGAAGTATGAATTCAGTCCTTCAGACCTTCCAGTAGTGCTCGTGAATGGGAAGAATCTTTTCCTGAAATAAACAGGGGCCCATGTTGTTCTAGTCTTCCACATGTTTTGCAGATGAGTGTTTTCAGACATGCCAAACTCCGCGACCATATGCTCCCAACAGTCCTCAAATTGCTTCACTGTGTCCGTTCCATATATGCACCCATAGAAAGCATCACTGAAAGGATTACCTTCCGCCAAGTTTGGTCCCAACTTCTTCCTCGCAAGATGCAGGACATGGTAGAGACAGCACCTGTGAACCGAGTTTGGGAAAACCTGACGTATTGCTTCTGCCATTGCTTGATCTTGGTCTGTCATTATGTTATCCGGATGGACACCATCCATTGCTAGCATCCACTGCTCGAACACCCACTTGAACGTTTCTATCTTCTCATCTGCTAACAGAGCACAGCCTAGCACAATCGTGTGTGAGTGGTTATTTATTCCGACTATGGGAGCAAAAGGCATGTTGTATCTATTTGTACAGAAAGTTGTGTCAAAAAACACACAATCCTTGTACTTATGATACAATGACCTTGTTCGACCATCCACCCAGAACAAGGCCCTCACAGCACCATCTTTATCAACCTGCGTAGCAAGCAGAATTAAGTAAAGTAGCAAGAAGAATTAACTAAAGTAGCAACCATAACTAAGTAAAGTAGCAAACAGAAATGAGTAAAGAAGCAAAACCTGCGAAGCATAAAAGAAGTTGTTGTTCTCAGCTTGCCTTTGCTTGAAATATTCCAATGTCAACTCCATGTCTCTCAATGTCACCTCATTGCGTAGCATTGTTCGGATGTTTGAAACATCCCTCTTAACATAACCCAAACATCTCGGGTCTCCACCGTGCACACTGCCCAGAGCTCCCATCAGTTGCGCCGTGGTTATGTTTTGGTTATGCAAGGTTTGTATGAACTGATAGTCCTCCTCTGGCACCTTCCTGTGTGAACGGTAGAACCTGCGCCGCCCCACTTGCTTCACCAAGGCGTGTGTGTGATCTGCTCGGAAAACCGTCACAGTCCAAGCTCCATTGCGCACGCCAACGACCATGTGCGCTTTACAATCATGCCGAATGACCTTCATTCGCTGCCTCGTGTCCGACATTTGAACTTGCTCACATGCTTGCTTGCTTCGAGACTTTTGCGCGCTGTGAATGCTCATGTCATTGTCTTCTTCATTTGGCAATTTGCTACCACCATTGCTACTAGGCTTCTTCTTCTCAGACTGCGGTCTACCTGTGTGCACGCACTCAAACACCCTGCTCAGAATAGTATCCGGAGGAGCATTTCTCGCTTGGCTGTACTTCGTGTTTCCAATGCGTGTGCCAAATCCCAACTTCATCGCGTAGTCGTTGTAGAACTTTTGTGCTTCCTCGATATCATCAAAAATCATCCCAACATATGGCTCCACTGGTTGTGATGTTATTTCTTCGCCAGCTTCCTCAACAGCATTTGAAACAGAACCACTATTCGCGCTACGAGGCCCATCAACGAAACCATTCGGAGTACTGTCCCGACAATCATAGTGGTTCTGATCCTCTCCTCCAGGGGTGGCATTGAGGTCAAATCCTTCCAATATTGAGTCGGCAACAAATCCCTGAATCAAAAAACAACAAAATATGATCAATCTAATTTGCTCACAAACCACAAAAGGAGAAATGCACTTGCTCTGAACATAACATGTTTATTCATTTGAGAGATTGTAGCAATTTTTTCTCAACCTTTTTTATATACTCTAACCATTATTTGCTCTTTTTTTTATGGTTATTTGCTACACATTTTATTTGTTTGAGTTTTGGAGCAAAACACCATGCCAATAAGTAGCAAGTTTAGCAAAAATATGTGGATCAATCTAAGATTGCTACATAAATGCTACCTTGAACCAAACACTCCAATTGGACACACAGAACCATCAAGTTGATCCAAAACAATGGGAGCAAACTTTTCTGTACAAACATCATAAAAAACAGAGCATTTTTTCTTGTACAAGCAAACCATCCCAAAAAAACACACCAAGTGGAGCAATTCATAGCAACAGCAATCACACCAAGACTGATACTCATAACAAGTTGTAGTAGCATTTTTTTTCAGGAGCAAAATCAAGTATTAATTGGAGCAAATTTGTGAGCAACAACCCAGTTTGCTTCCAATGATCAATTACCAACAACAATTTTAGAATGTTTGCTCCCAATGATCAAACAACTTGCAGGAGGAACTTATTGCAGGAGCATCCATCACAAAATTGGGGAGCAATTTTTTTGCAGGAACAAAAATTTTGAGCAAAAAAAACTTACAGAACGTGGTGGTTCCTCAATGTCCGGATCTTCATTGAAGAAGGATGGAGGATTTCGGACCCCTTCACTCGGGCGCGGAGCAAACCATGCTCCCAGGCCGCCGTCGTACAAGCTTGTACTGCGCCTCCTTCGCCGGCTCGCCGGAATCGCCCCCGAGCTCGAAGCTTCCATCGATGGTGGGGGAACGCTGTGAGGTTGGACAGGAGGTGGGTAGAGCACGTTGTTGCGGACGTGGTGGGCCATCGCGTCTGCTTCGCGGCGCGCCGCCGCGTCGACCGCCGCCGGGCGCCCGCGTCGATCTCCTACCGCGCCGCCCCCGGAGTTCACGGGAACCTGCCCCGATCCGCGTCCTGTCGGGTTTTGCTTCAATGGCGCGCCTTTTTGCTCATCGTAGCAAAAGCGGGGAAGCGTTCCCTTGGAGGCCATCGTGCGGCCCACGTCCGCCCGATCGGACGGCTGGCGGCCCGGGGGATCGGGATGTTTTATCCCCCGGGGGATAAAACATCAGTTGAGGGACTCACTCAAGATTCACGACAGCTGAAACGCTCGTCAGTTGAGGGACTCCGCCGCCGCGTACGAGCTCACGGGCCATTCCAGGCACCCGCCTCTGCTCGAGCACCGCGAAGCACCTCCTCCGCCGGGGCGGCGGTTCCTTCTCCCCCCCATCTAGCCGTTGTCCGGCCTCCGCCTCATCGGCTCCGCTTCGTCCACCTCGCCAATGTCCCGAATCCGCCTCCTCCACTCCTCCACAATGCCGATGTCCCGCCTCCTCCTCCGCCGCCGCAGCTCCTCCTCCACCTCCACCTCGTCGCCCTCACGTCCCTGGTGTCCCCGCGCCTCTTTTGCCGCGGCCACGAAGCGCGTCCGCGACGGGACGCTCAGCCCAGAAGAGCACACAACCTGTTCGACGAATTGCTGCGGCAGGCCACCCCGGTTCCAGAGGGCTCCCTGAACGACTTCCTTGCTGCGCTAGCCCGTGCGTCGCCCTCCGATGCCTTCAGAAGACATGGTCCCACCCTTGCCCTCTCCCTTTTCAACCGCGTCTCCCGAGAAGAAGCTGGCCCGCAGGTGGCACCTCTCACAGACCGCACCTATGGCATCCTCATGGACTGTTGCTGCCGTGTACGTCGCCCGGACCTAGGGCTTGCCTTCTTCTGCCGTCTCCTCAAGACAGGCCTGAAGATGAACAAGGTATCTGCAACCACCCTCCTCAAGTGCCTCTGCTGCGCAAAACTGACAGACGAGGCCGTGGACGTACTGCTTCATAGGATGTCCGAGCTTGGCTGTATGCCTGATGTCATCTCATACAGCACGGTTCTGAAGAGGTTATGTGAAGATAGCAGAAGCCAGGAGGCACACGACCTGCTCCAGACAATGGCAAAAGAAGGAGGTGCCTGCTCCCCCAACGTGGTGGCGTATAGCACGGTCATCCACGGCTTCTTTAGGGAGGGTGAAGTAGGCAAGGCATGCAATCTTTTCCATGAAATGATCCGTCGTGGGGTTGGGCCTAATGTGGTGACTTACAACTCGGTTATTGATGCCTTGTGCAAGGCCAGAGCAATGGAAAAGGCAGAGCTAGTATTTCGGCAGATGGCTGGTGATGGTGTTCAACCAGATAACGTGACATACAATTGCATGATCCATGGATACTCCACATCAGGGCGGTGGAATGAGGCGGCTAAAATGTTGAGAAAAATGAAAAGCCGAGGTCTTACACCAGATAACTTTACTTGCAACTCGTTCATAACTTCCCTTTGCAACCATGGAAGAAGCAAAGAAGCTGCAGAATTTTTTTATTCCATGACTTCCAAGGGATACAAACCTGATATCGTCTCGTACTCCATTTTGCTACATGGGTATGGAAATGAAGGATGCTTTGTTGATATGATTAATCTCTTTAATTCAATGGCAGACAACGGCGTTGTAGCTGACTGCCACGTTTTCAACATATTACTTGGTGCATATGCTAAACATGGAATGGTGGATAAAGCTATGCTCATATTTACTGAAATGCGGGGACAAGGAGTGAGTCCGGATGTAGTCACCTATTTAACTGTAATATCCGCACTTTGTAGAATGGGTAGGCTGGCCGATGCTGTGGACAAATTTGATGAGATGATTGCTATGGGAATACAGCCGAACCAAGCTGTTTATCAATGCCTAATCCAGGGTTGCTGTATACATGGTCATTTGGTTAAAGCGAAGAAGATGGTTTCTGAAATGATGAACAAAGGTGTTCCTCGTCCTAACATTGCATTCTTCAATTCAGTAATAAACAGTCTATGCAAAGAAGGAAGGGTTTTGGATGCACAGGATATATTTGACCTGGTTATACACATTGGTGAGAGGCCTGATGTCATTACATTTAACACACTGATTGATGGGTATGGCTTAGTTGGCAAAATGGATAAAGCACTCGGAGTACTTGATGCCATGGTATCTGTTGGCGCCGAGCCTAATATTGGTACTTATAATACACTTCTCGATGGCTACTGTAAAAATGGAAGGGTCGATGATGGGTTGGCTCTATTCAAAGAAATGGTGTGTAAGAGAATTGAACCTAGTACTGTTACACATGGCATCATACTGGATGGGTTATTTCGTGCTGGGAGAACTGTTGCTGCGAAAAAAAGGTTCCATGAGATGGTTGAAAGTGGAGTAACAGTGAGCATTTTCATATATAATATAGTACTTAAAGGACTTTGCAGAAATAACTGCGACGATGAAGCAATCGTCCTGTTCCAGAAATTAGATGCAATGAATGCGAAGTTTGATATTACAACACTCAACATCATGATCAATGCAATGTACAAGGTTCGTAGAAGGGAAGAAGCTAACAATTTGTTTGCTGCAATATCAACCAGAGGGCTGGTACCTAATGCTTCTACTTATAGCATATTGATTAAAAATCTTTTAAAAGAAGGATCTGTGGAAGAAGCTGGCAATATCCTTTTAGCAATGAAGAAGAGTGGTTGTGCTCCCAGCTCCCGTCTTATAAATGATATCATCAGAATTTTGTTGGAAAAAGGTGAGATCGCCAAGGCTGGAGATTATTTGTCTAAAGTTGATGGGAAGAGCATCTCACTTGAAGCTTCAACTACTTCTTTGATGTTGTCTCTCTTTTCAACGAATGGGAAATATCGGGAGGACGTCAAATTTCTCCCTGTAAAGTATCAAATTCTTGATGGATTTCGTTGAGTAATCGATACATCATATATTGTCATACGATGGCACAAGTGATTTTCTTTGCTTTCCATAAGTCCTCCCGCGGTAAAAGAAATCGAAACTGGCTAAACATGGAATGATGGATGAAGCTATGCTCGTATTTACTGAAATGCAAAGACAAGGAGTGAGTCCAGTTGTAGTAGCCTATTCAACTGTACTAGCCGCACTTTGTAGAATGGGTAGGCTGGCCGATGCTATGGATAAATTCAATGAGATGATTGATGTGGGAATACAACCTAACAATGTTGTTTATCGGTCCCTGATTCAGGGTTGTTGTACACATGGTGATCTGGGTAAAGCTAAGGAGTTGCTTTCTGAAATGATGAACAAAGGTGTCCCTCATCCTAACATTGTGTTTTTCACTTCAGTAATAAACAGTCTATGCAAAGAAGGAAGGGTTATGGATGCACCGGATATCTTTGACTTGGTTATAGGCGTAGGTGAGAGGCCTGATGTCAGTACTTTCAATTCATTAATAGATGGATATTGCTTAGTTGGCAAGATGTATAAAGCACTCGGAGTACTTGATTCAATGGAATCAGCTGGTGTTGAGCCCAATGCTGTTACGTATGGTACACTTATGAATGCCTATTTTAAAAATGGAAGGGTCGATGATGGTTTGGATCTATTCAAAGAAATGCCGCGTAAGAGCGTTAAACCAGACATTGTTATATATAACATGATACTGGATGGGTTATTTCGTTCTGGGGGAACTGTTGCTGCAAAGAAAATGTTCCACGAGATGGTCGAAAATGGAATAACAGTGAGCCTTTCCACTTACAGGATAATTCTGGGAGGACTTTGCAGAAATAATTGCGATGAAGAAGCAATTGTTCTGTTCCGTAAACTAGGTGCAATGATGTGAAGTTTGATATTGCAACACTCAATATCATGATTAATGCAATGTGCAAGGTTCAGAGAAGAGAAGAAGCTAACAATTTGTTTGCTGCAATATCAACCAGTGGTTTGGTACTAATGCTTCTACTTACGAAATAATGATACAAAACCTTCTAAAAGAAGGAGCAGTGGAAGAAGCTGATACTATATTCTCATCAATGGAGAAAAGTGGTTGTGCTCCCAGCTCTCGTCTGTTAAATGATATCATCAGAACCTTATTGGAAAAGGGGGAGATAATCAAAGCTGGAAATTATATGTCTAGAATTGATGGGAAGAGCATCTCACTTGAAGCTTCAACAACTTCGTTGTTGTTGTTTCTCTTTTCAGGGAAAGGGAAATATCGGGAACAAATAACTTTGCTCCCTGCAAAGTACCGTTTTTCCTGATGGAGTCATTTGATGCACTGGGCTCAGTGGATGGGATGGCAATGCTTCCCAGGGCAATGCCATGCAAGTATTTTCCTAGCTAAAGAAGATACTAACATATTTCTGCGCTATCTGTTGTTTGCTATCACTAGATTTGGTTGCAATTGACATACGTGCACAAATTTCAGCAGTAGGATTCTGTTGACATATACTTTCATGATCCATGGATACTCCACATCAGGGAGGTGGAAGGAGGCGGCTAAAATGTTCCCTTCAGTCTGCAGGACACCAACACTGCCTTGATTGACAGAGGAGAAGGAATCGATGGATTCATGTCGTACGTGAATCGTGCGTGAAAGTGTCGTACACCAAGCAATTTCGATCCAAATATTTGTCCGACGGAAACTTCTGGCTATTGTATACTGCCGCATGTGTGTTCCTGGAGGTCTAGTGTATGACATGGTTGCTACCTCATGTGTGTTTCTGGAGGCAAAAACTTATTCCGTGTGCTGCTGTGTTTGTTGAACCTTGTTAGTTGCTACCATTTATCATAAAAAAGGGGGACATGGATCTACATCTGGGAACCAAATATGTATTTTTTTTTTCAGTACTGTTGAGATGTATACGTGAGGATTGTTATGTGCCGTACGTGCATCCGGAGCTTGTTCTTTTTTCTCCTAAATAAATGATGGTAATCTCTCCAATATCTAACCAAGCAGGAATTGGTGCGTCCAGGAGCGTCCGGATTATGGTCCTACCTGTCAGTGTACTTGCCATCTTGACGCGGCCTATTAGACGCTCTCCAACGGCAGTTCGCTCCTTGGGGGTGGCTAATCGTCGCCCCCTCTCCCATGTGTCATGCCGTATCGTTGGGTTGTTCAGGGCCTCCTGATCCCGTCTTCTTTGTGCCAAGGTACTCTGGTTCCTCTGTGACTGCTAGATGACCTAGCTGCACCTCCATCGGCTTCCTCCTTGCTCACTCTACCTCCCCACCACCGCACCACGGATCTGCCTGGGACTAAGCGGGCGGTTCCTTTCAGTGCCAGTGACGCCGCCGTGTCCTCGCCCCTGCTAGCATGTTCCTTCCAACGAGACACCGATCTGTCGGTCTGAGCAGTTCGACATTGCCGAAGATTTGGTCTGAGATTCAAGCAATCTTGGTTAATTTTAGGATGGCTCCACCACTCAGGAGTGAACACACTAGGATTTGAGCCGAATAGGAGTAATCAATGTGCAGATTAGTCTGCATATCCGTGTTTTGTTGTGTCGCATCATTTTTTGTTGTTGTTGCACAACTGAATCGATGGTGCTTGTGTTTTATCTGAAGTCCAGTTCAAAGAGGAGGGGCTTGTTCATGTTTTACACCTACCAGGGTCTTTGAAGAAATTCAAACATACGTACAACCATGATTTTTTTTCATTGTTGTGCCAAATTGAATTACACCAATTTAGACAGTTATCATGGCATTTACATGTATTATATGTATTCATGTGTGCTAAACTGTTGATATTGTCCTCTCTTGTTCTGTCACGGAGTAATTGCAATGTTTTCTGAATCCTGTGGCGACAACTTTGAGATCAATGAGCGGAACGGTGCAGCGGAACTAACCTGGTGGTTGTAGTACCACAGGCACAGCTCCCACATGGTGCCCATGCACTTTGTTGATCATATTGCAGCTGATAAATTCAGTCAAGAGTGCTTTCTTCATGACTACCACTCATTGATACAACAAGAAAATAGATAATTATTAGTGTGGCTGGCTTCAGCTGCAAAAGTGATGCGTTCCTATGCTCGGAGTAATGCATTGCTTGAAGTAGAATATGAAGAACTAGGCACATGTTTGGGTCCTACAATGGAGTTCTATACGTTGATATGTCATGAGTTTCAGAAGTCTGGGTTAGGCATGTGGAGGGGGAGCTTCCTTGCGAAGCTAGCACTGACAAAACTAACATTGGTTCCCGAACTGTGGTTGCACCTAATGGACTATTTCCTCAACCTTTGTCTGCTTCTGTATACTCTACTTCCTTCTCGGGAGTAAGTAGAAGATTCCACCTCCTTGGTCAGGTTATCACAAAGGCTATCAAGGATGTAAGAATTCTTGACATTCCATTTTCCACAGCATTTTACAAGATTATCCTAAGACAGGTAGTTTGGACCCTACATGTTTTAAAGATATATATATCATGTTGGTCATGCCTTCTTACCTTTGTTACTCAATCTAATAGTAATATTTTATTCATTAGTAGCTCAATATGTATGATATCAATTCTTTTGATCCTGCAACGACTCTTATGGAGTTTAAAGCACTTACTTGTCAAAGGAAATATTTAGAATCATGTTCGGCAAAGGAATGCCAGAGCCCATCTAATTTGTATTATCGAGGTTATAGAATTGAGGATCTTGCTATTGACTTTGCTCCCAGGGTATCCGGAGTATCTACCTTCTTCAGAGAGTAGCTCAGATAATGTAAGTGATATGACTGTGTACTTCTTTCCGATCCTTGCTTCTCAGCAGATTATAGCATTCCCTAAACTGCTACTGCTTTTTTTCAGATAACTGATGAAAATTTGGAATAATATGTTTCTTTTCTTGTTGAGGCAACGGTTAAAAATGGAATCTCAAGACAACTGGAGTCTTTTAATTCAGGATTCAGTCAAGTATGTTGTGTCATGGTTCTGCTCTCATCTGTTTATACTTGTGTAACGAATGACAACTTTTCATTTACTGAATGGATTGGTTGGCCCCAATACTCAAATTGTGGGGAGTAGGTACTAGGTAGGATGCATTGCGACTTACCTACATGCTATCATGGCTATACATATCTTAGTTTTCTATTTCCTATTAGCACTTTGTCTTTGGAGGAACTAGCAGTAAAGCTTAAATTAGGCAATGCAAAAGCCTTTCCTTATTTTTGTAACCCTATGTATTTCTTAAGCAATCTTAATTTTATATGTATGACTTCAAATTACTTCTGAAATTAATTATTATGCTTCGGCGATTGACACACCCTTTCGTCCTCTTAGTGTAACAGTTTTCTCATTGCCAGTTCAGATCTATTTAGGTGTTAGTGTGCTTTCTGTGCTTTGATTTGTAACTCATGATGCTTTGATTTGTAACTCATGAAACTTAACTGACCCCTACAAGATGACATGAACTCGATGCTCACCTTATAATTTTATATTTTTCACTCTCTTGTATGTATGTGCCTGTTACTGTTAGAACATTTGAAAAAATCATTTTGTTGTGGCACACTGACAGTGGGTATTGTGGGTATTTCCACTGAGTACACCGGGTATTCTCAAAGGATGAGGTGGAGAGATTACTCTGTGGTGAACAAGATAACTGGGATGTATGTGCATGTCTACTGTTGGATTTAGTTGATTTTTCTTTTCTTATATTATACTATTTCCTTATTGATGCTTTGCCCTTGAACATTTTGTGAAACTCAATTGATCACATAAAATTTGATCATGGCTACACCTCCAGAAGCCCTGCAGTCTTTAATGTAAGTCTTTTACTGCATACGTTTGAAGTTCAATTCTTGAGGAAAAAGATTATCTCAGTATCAGAACAAGAGATTTGAATACAATGCAGCTGTTAGAGATCATACAAGACTTTGGATGCCACGAACTAAGTGATTTCCTGAAGTTTATAAGGGCTCGCCTTGAATCCCTCCAGGTGGTCGGGCTGCACTAAATCAAAATTTGACGGTTTTCTCGAAGGTCTGTTTTCAATGTGAACCTATCTCTCTCTGTCCATCAGTTCGCTTACTATGTTTGCTAACACTGTGTTAGACAATCAACATCATAGCAACAACGACGCTGATGATGGCCTGCCGAGAGTGATGACTTGAGCCAACTATCTCAAGTTACCTGCCTACTGTTTCAAGGTCTGAACTTGCTACCTTTATACTATATGAACTGGGCTAGATTAATTTACTTCTATTCTGCCTATCATTTTTATAGTTGAGATCGGATTTATTAGACTGATGTAACACTTAAAGCTGTATGACACTACCAAATAATATGAATTGTGAACCAGTAATTGCTTAAGTAGGCACGGCGCATTCTGAACATAGTATTTTGATCGTGATGATTCGATTAAATCCTTTTACTAAATGTTTGTATTTCCTGAGATGAATGTTTTTGCACTAACACCAAGCCTTTATCTTGTTGATCTCCAGGAAAGGACGAGGGAGAAACTACTGTACACGATCACGGAAGGCCAGGGGACTGCACTTGGGAGAGATGTAATCTTCTCTGAAGCTTTTAGTTTGTTCACCTTCTGCTCACGAGGTCTTTATTCTTAAGTAATATTGTGCAAGCTATTATTGTGCCTTTCTTTTGTACAACACTTTTACATTATAATTTAGAGTCACACCAAATTATGGACGTAAATAGAATTCATGGTTGAATTCACCGGATTAACTTAAATGCTTCCTACCGTGTTGATCATATTTAAGCGATTAAATTCTTCGGTTTAAGTTACATGGTCTCATCCAAGATGGCGTTGAATCATGGTAGTGACCTCTCGGGCGCGGCAAAGCGTGCCAGGTCCTTCTAGTCAAATGTATGCTTGCCGGCTAGATACATCCCAGCAAACTTTGGCTGATGGCTCTTCTCGCAGTTCCTTTCATGGCTGGCTGGCTGGCTGTTGAACACTTCTCGTTGACGATGGTGAAGCTTCTTGTTATAGTTGCTAGGGTTTAAGCGGCAGAGAGAGCTGCGAGGGCGCGAGAGAGCCGACCGTGAGGATCCTTTCCCACGGCCGGGCAAGAAAGAAAAAGTTTTCCTTCTTAATTTTTGCCTGATTAGATTGATACATCTCCTCTCCATATATAGAGATGTTTACTTGACTCACAAGTAAGGGTTACTTGACCCCTAAGCAAACCCTAAGACTAACGGGCCCAGGCCCATCACGTACTCTAACACTACACCCCACCTGGACATGCAGCTCGTCCTCGAGTTGCAACCTAACGACGATTCGACCCAACACAAACCTAACGCCTAAAAAACAAGCCTTTTACATCTCGGTCTATTGTATTGACGTGAAATAAGCAACCCGAATGAAACTCCGACACTTTATTTTTTTTTACTACGAATGATAAGGGGAGAATCCTCCGCGCGCCAAACTTGTGCGTTTGCAGCCCCTGGATCCCAAGGACACCATCGGGACCAAGGGAGCCCTCGCGGCGGCCGGCGACGGAATGCAGTGGTGCTACGCGGTGCGCTCCTGTCGGTGACACCATGTCTTCTCCCCGCCGGCTGACTGTCGATGTCGCCGACTTGGAGGTCGCCGCCAGTGGGAAAAACAACATGCCCGCCGCCCGTGGGGGAATCCGCATGCCCAAGATCCCCCACGCAGCGGATGAGATCGAGGTCCGCTGCACCGCGAAGAGCAACTTGGAGGAGTTGCAGCTACAAATCACGCATCTCTCGCACATGCCGACGCACTAGGAGGTCGCGCGCAGTAGCCTGCAGCCTTACCGCCGCCGACACGTGGTGGGTAGCGATCCAAGCCGGAAGCGGTGACGACGACGGCTGGAACTTGATCTGTTGGATGGGATTGTCCTCGGACGGCGGTGGCGCTGCTGGAAATGAGGTCGTCGCAGTCCCGTCGTAGGGCATCCCATGCTGGAACGTGATGATCGGCGCCGTGGTCGTGGCCGAGGGCGGCGGCGGCGGCTGTGCGGGGGTCGGCGCCGGTGCTGTGACCATGGAGGACCCCCCGTGGAATGGCGCACCGTCGGGACCGGCGTAAGGACCGACGAAGCGAAAGGGCCCGCCGTACCGTTGGGGTGGTGCCGGTGGCGAATGGATGTGCGGCGGCGCAGGCCGCCGTATAGATGGGCCCGGAGACGAACAGCGGCAGCGGTGGCTGCAACAGCCTGGCGTCGAGTGGCAGCGAAGACAGCAGCAGCGTCGGCTGCCACGGCCCGGCGATCGCTGCGGAGGCCACCTAGTGCGGCGGCTACCACGGAAGCCACACCGGCCCGTAGGCGGCAACTGATGGCGCGGCCGGCGGTGGTCCGTAGGGACCGGCCACGAAGAGGTAGATCCCTTGGACGGCGGTGGTGAGATCGCGGATTGCTCCGGCGATCTCCTCCGGGGTGAGGGCGACAGGAAGCGGCGACGACGGGGTGAACATGATTGAGCCCAAGAAATCTGATACCAGATGTTATGGTTGCTAGGGTTTGAGCGGGAGAGAGAGAGAGCTGTGAGGGCGCGAGAGAGCCGGCCGTGGGGACCCTTTCCCACGGTCGGGCAAGAGGGAAAGGGTTTTCCTTCTTAATTCTTGCCTGATTAGATTGATACATCTCCTCTCCATATATAGAGAGGTTTACTTGGCTCCCAAGCAAGGGTTACTAGACCCTAAGCAAACCCTAAGACCAACGGATCCAGGCCCA
This sequence comes from Alopecurus myosuroides, assembly GCA_028641055.1. Classification (NCBI taxonomy): domain Eukaryota; kingdom Viridiplantae; phylum Streptophyta; class Magnoliopsida; order Poales; family Poaceae; genus Alopecurus; species Alopecurus myosuroides. The sequence goes on from CM054061.1 coordinate 313,510,333, forward strand.
TCACGTACTCTAACACTTCTCTTCTCTCCTTGCTGCCTGCCTGGTATGGTCGTTCTCTGTGCAAGTTCAGGGTGTTCTGGCTGCTGATTGTTGTTTCCATTATACAGTAATATATACAATATGACTAAAGGAAAAACAAAAAAAACAATATGATTGAAGGACAATGACATAGTGTTTGGACCCTGGCCCCGGAAGAATAGGATTGACAGCAAAGGGCAGCATTGGGCAAAAAGCCAACTTTTTTCGATTTATTCTGTATAGTTAAGACGGACAGTGTAGAATTTGTGGAGGATAGTCAATAGTTACGCCTCAGATTTAATCCCAGGAGATTTTGCTCTGCTGCACCTGCAATGTCCACTTGTGTGAAATTACATTTTGATGGTCAGCAAATACAACGTATCAAAGACAGAGATAAATTGTACTCCCTCTAGTTTTTTTTTCGAGGATTAAGAGGGGGGGGGGGGGGGAAACCCCACCGCTTATTATATTACTTGAACGCACCAGCCCGGGGGCACAGTGTAGCACAGGAAATGTAACAGGTGGTCACATAGGGGAGAGCCCAAGAACACTATTACAACACTGAAGGAGAAAGGTCCGCAACCGATCGAGCTTGGCGCGGGTGGCAACGGGAGAGCGGTGCCTCCACATGAGGAGGTCATCGGCTGCCCTTCGTAGAACCGTCGAGGGAGTGCATGGGGACGCGTTGAACACAAGGTCGTTTCTCGCCTTCCATATTTGCGAGAGGAGAACCGCGACGCCATGGTTCCATGCATTCGAATCATCGATGGAGGAACTGACCCCCCCCCCCCCCCCCCCAAATGTCTTGAGCTGCAGAGAGGTGCGAGCCAACGAGGCGCCAGACCTCAAAAGCAAACACGCAGCTGAAGAAGAGGTGGCGCCCAGTCTCCGGAGCGCTGTATCGCTCATAGGAGTCGGTGGGAGCGCAACACTTGAAGAAAAGGTTAGGTCGCGTGCTCAACCTATCAGCACCGGCGAGCTGAGCGAAGATCTTGATCTTGGTAGGTAGTCGGAGGCTCCACGCAGTGGCCCCAGAGGCGTCAGATACTCCTCTCGAGCGCAGCATGCGGTAGCCCGCACGCTAACTGAAAGCAGTGTCCTCACCCCATGCCATAGTACGTATGTCTTCGGAGCCAGAGAGCGTGATGGTAGAGCAGAGCTGGCGTGCCTCCGCGAGCTCTCTGTTGGCAACCGCGGAGATGCGCGGTTGAAGGGCGAAGCCATCGCGGAGTACCACAGCCACAAAAGTGTGGGCACGAGTGCTATGCGAGAATAGAGCAGGGAAGCGCCACCGTAGGACACCGCCGGGGGTCCAGCTGTCAAACCAAAAGTACGTGCCAAGACCGTCGCCCACCTCCGAGCAAGTGATAACCCTGTAGATGGAGATACCATGCGCGACGACGCGCTCAAGAAAGGAAGGAAAGTGTGAAATCTCTCCAAGATCCATATTGGAGTGACGTCTATACCATAACTTCCATGGGAGTGCCTCCCTTTGGTGCAGCTTGTGGACGAAGTTAAGGAGGAGCACGAGGTTTTGCAGCCTGAGGCCCCGCAGCCCAAAACCACCTTCCTGCATGCATAAACACGCCTTATCCCAGGCAATTAGCCAGCACGCACCCGAACAAGTGTCTTTACCAGTTCAAAAGAAGGCACGTCGCCTCTTGGCAACGCTCTCAATAATGCTCTGTGGTAGCAAAAACGAACTCATGAAGCAGGTGGGAGATTGTTAAGGACAACATTACACAGCTTGTGCCTACCTCCGGAGGAGATAAGCATTGCCTTCCAGCCCGCTAGTCGGCGGTCGAAAGAAGTGATAAGCGAGGAGAAGGCCGAATTAGGTAGCTTGAGCGGAGAGAGGGGCAGCCCGAGGTAGGGTTGCAGGAAGCCGGAGATGGGGCATTGGAGGGTTGTAGCTATCGTTGCCGCCTCGTCGTTGTGCACATGCATGGGGACGAGACAAGACTTTGCAAAGTTAATTTGCAGGCCAGTGGCAAGGGAAAATCATCGAGGACGGTCTTGAGGCAAGAAGCAGCGTCCGCCGAGGCTCGATAGAGGATTAGGGTGTCGTCAGCGCACTGGAGGATAGCGAGCGGGAGGGAAACATCGATGGGGTGGGAAAGGGAGCCGTGATGGAAGGCTTGCCACACCAAGAGCTGCAGGACGTCCACGACGATTATGAAAAGGTAGGGGGAAAGAGCGTCCCCCTTGCCGCAGACCATTTTTGCATGGCCTCCAGTCGCCTGGGACCCCATTTAACCTGACCACGGTAAGTTCGGAAGAAAGAATGTTTTGAATCCAGCCACACCAAGTAGTGTTGAATCCCCAAACAACGAGAATCCTTAGGAGTCTAGACCAGTTAACGGATTCGAAGGCTTTCGTGAAGTCAATTTTGAAGACAAGGGTGGGAGCACGTCTAATGTGGCAGCACCGAACAAGGTCAGTGGCGTAGACGATATTCTCGGAGTTCCTACGGCCTGAAAGGAACCCGGTTTGATCACCATCCACAAGGGAATGGATGTGGAGCTGTAAGCGGGAGGTAAGGGCCTTAGTGATCCCTTTCATGATGCATTTTTGCAAACTGATGGGACGGAAGTCCGCGGGGGTCGTGGAAGAGTCGGATTTGGGGAGAAGGATCAAGAATGCACGATTTATGCAGGATAAGACCGTAAGGACACCATGGAAATCAACGAAAACCTGGCGGACGTCAGCACGAATAACGTCCCAAAACGTGGTGTAAAAACTCGGTCCAAACCCGTCCGGCCCAGGGCTAGCGTTGGAGTTCATAGCTAAGAAAGCTCCCCGGATTTCTTCGGCACTAAAAGGGGCGGTGAGGGCGTCAGGGAGATTCCGGGAATGGGTATAGGGTGATTCTAGGTTGAAGCACCAGGAGCGAGTTTGCATGGACCCAAGAAGGTTGGAGAAGAAACTTTTGAGGGCCCTCACCTTAGCCTCATGGTCATGGATGGTGGATCCTTTAACAAGGAGGGAGGGGATAGTGTTGCGCCTTTTACAACAGGAGGTGGAGGCATGAAAAAACTGAGTGTTTTCATCTCCCTCAACAGCATAACGGACCTTAGCCCTAGTGCGCCAGTATAGAGCCCGCTCAAGGACGGAGGTGCGTAGGGATTCCGCTGTGAGGCAGCGAAGACAAGATTCCAGAGGGAATAGTGGGCGGTTTTGTTCCAGCCTATCGAGCAGGCTGATGAGCACACGAGCGTCGGTTTGTCGAACGATCGCCGGCGCAGTTTTTTCGGCCACATTTTGCAGCTTACTCGGCATCATTTTATACGGGCAACCAACCTAGAAGTAGCGTCACGGCGGAACGATGACCTCCAGGCACGGGCAACGCTGAGGCGAACGGAGGGCTGTAAGGCCCAAGATCGTTCATATCGGAAGACACCGGATCGAGGGATTGTCGTGGAGATAGTAGCGACCAGGGGAACGTGGTCAGGCGTATCCCTGGTAGAGGAGAGAAGCGAGGACGATGGGAAGAGAGCGTTACAAGTATTGTTTGTAAACACTCGGTCAAGGCGGATGAGCGTACGTAGGGTTCGGGCGGCGGTTGGACCAAGTATAACTACGGTCACAGAGAGGAAGGTCGATTAAGCATAGACGGTCGATGCACTCGTTGAACATCTCCACATCAGACCGCGAGAAGTTAGAGTTGTTGCGGTCTCTAGGGCACCTAACTAGGTTAAAGTCGCCCGCGAGAAGCCACGGAACAAGGTCACCAGGGTCGTGCCTATCAATGCTCTCAAGGAAAACCTGCTTATCCGAAGCCAGGCAGGGGGCATAAACATTAGAAATCCGTAACAGGGACCCATCAAGGGTGGACCTGAGGTCGAGGGAGAGGATGAACCTTGTACTGAGAGTAGAAAGAAGGGAGAATCTGGCGGGGTCCCACGCCGTGAGGATCCCACCTGCCGAACCAACCGCGCTGTTATATTCGAAAGTACAGAGATTAGGAGGAAGGAAGGAGGCGGCTTTAGAGGTGGTGATCGACGGGAGTTCGGTTTCCTGGATAGCCAGGACGTGAGGTTTAATGACGAGGATGTCCGCGCTCACCTGGGTGCATTTGTACGAGTCTCCGAGGCCTCTAACGTTCCATGAGCCAACGATGAAATCAGAGCAACTCATAGGAAACGAGACGAGCACCACCCAAAATACGTCAAACCTCGATCATGCATATATATCGGTGAAAAAGGCCAGGATTTAAGTGAGCATTGGGGAGAACAGACCGGCAAAAAGTAACGGGGACCACTCAAGCAGACGCAACTGCATACAGACGGGAATGGTGTGCATGATCGACACTAGGGGGAAAGCACTGGCGGCTGCAGCTAATCCACAACGCCCACGAACAGGAACATAAGTGATGTGCGACATTAGGCAGACTCGGAGTCCACCAGAGCGGAAGGGTTCACGTCGCACGCCGCGCCGAGGTCTTGCATACGTGGCAGCGCAATGAACTCAGGGAATCCTTCGGCGAGCCCCGCGTCCGCAATTGCCTTACGGAGGCGTGGAGAGCGCTTCGAGTTGTTGAACTTGGAAGCCTTCACCGCCTTGGCCTTGCCCAACATGTCGTGGAATGAAGCCGACTCCTTGGCAGCAAGGCGAGAACTGCGGCGGGCCTTAAAGGCCGAGTCAGCAGCGCGATTCATTTGCCCGCGATGGCGACATACCGTCACCTCATGGTCCTCTCCCGAGTGTAGGAGCATGGTGGTCGAGGCCGAGCTGTCGAGGTGCGCATGGGAGACAGTGTGGGCGAGGTCGTCAACGCTGTCAGTGAGGTCGATCACGTCCATGGCCACGCGGGGGCCTGCGGCACGAGGTTGTCGATCCCCTCGGGTGACTCGGTCAGGTCGATGAAGAAAGAGGCCGTGCGAGCAACCGAGGGCGTGGGAGAGCACGGGGCCGCAGGCGAGATCATGGCGGTGAGCCACTGATAGCGGGAAACAACAGTTACAGAGAGGAGAGAGATGCAAAAAACCTGAGGCGAAACTAGGCCACGAGCGGGAATTACCTGGTGGGCCGAGGTGTCAGGGAACTCAGACTGCAGACGGCGGGACAGGAGTTGGTTGAACCGTGCAGTGCTTGGTTCATCCAGACCGGGGAGCTTGTCAGCCGACGCGCGGTGTGCAGCGATCCGGCGGAAAAGGCCGAGCCCATCACGCGACGGCCCGTGGGAGGAGGAGATGGGGGGAGTGGGGGAGACCACCCGAGTCGTGCATGCTCCCTTCGTCGATGTCGTCCATGGCGCCCCGTGGAGTCGAGCCACCTGAGCCGCCGTAGTGGCGCGCGTCGACGTTGGGGCCGCCCTCGTTGGCACGCCATGAGGCGACCGTGCGGATAGACACCCTAGTAGAAGTTCCCTGATACGTCATAAACGTATCCCTAATTTCTGATGCTCCATGATCATATTATGCCAATTGCTACATGTTTTCTCCCTTATTTATAACATTTCTATACGTTTTCCGGGACTAACCTATTAACAATATGCCAAGTGCCAGTTCCCTGTTTTCTATTGTTTTTGGTTTCAGAAAAGTTGTTCTGGTAACATTCTCGGAATTCGACCCCACAAATCCCGAAGTCCCTACTCCTTCGGTGAAACGTGCTAAATTGCCTGAAATTGCTGAAACTACTTCTAATAAAAGTGCTGAAATTTTTAGAGATGTAGGAGATAATGGTCCCATTAATTTTGATGATAATAATTTTGATTTTGATGATTGCGACATCTCTGAAGTTATTATGTTTCTACAAAAGCTTGCTAGAAGTTCCAATACTAGTGCCATGAATATGGCCTTTACTAAACATATTACCAATGCTCTCATAAAAGTCAGGGAAGAAAAGTTGAAACTTGAAACATCTATCCCTAGGAAATTAGATGATGGTTGGGAACCTATCATTAAGATAAAAGTAAATGATTTTTATTGCAATGCTTTGTGTGACCTTGGTGCTAGTATCTCTGTTATGCCTCAAAAGCTTTATGATATTCTTTATCTACCACCGCTGGAACACTGTTATTTGGATGTTCATCTTGCTGATAATTCTAAGAAGAAACCTCTTGGTAGAATTGATGATGTTTTTTTATTATGGTTAACAATAATCTTGTCCATGTTGATTTTGTTGCTATGAACATTGAATGCAATTCTTCTTGTCCTATTGTTTTGGGAAGACCTTTTCTTAGAACTGTTGCTGTTATTATTGATATGAAAGAGGGGAGTATTAAATAACAATTCCCCCTCAAGAAAGGTATGGCACATTTTCCTAGAAAGATAATGAATCTACCTTTTGACTCTATTATTAGAGAAAATTATGATGTTGATGCTTCTTCACTTGAAAATACTTGAGTTGATCTTTTATGCCTAGCTAAAAGGCGTTAAAGAAAAGCGCTACCGGGAGACAACCCGTTTTATTTCTTTGTTTTCATTCTGTTTTACTTTGTTTTATTTGGTGTGATTTGCACCTGGGTGTTTTATATTTCCTTATCAACCCGTCTATATCTTTTATTTTGTGTTTTTGTTGAGCCAAGTAAAGCCTCTAGTGGAAAGTTGACACTATATTTTGGATATCTGCGCAGGAAACAGATTTCTGCTGTCCACTGTTAATTACGTATAAAATCACAGAAAATTCAAAATGACCTGAGATTTTTAGTGCTTAATCCTGGTCTATATAATCAACTTTTCTTAGTTTACCACTTTTTTATTTGAGCAACAGAAGATTTTCAAAAAAAATCGAACTCTGCCTGCTGTTCTGTTTTGACAGATTTCTGCCAATAATTGCATTTGCATCTTAATCTCTTTCCTTTGGTGTTATTTTGAGAAAAGGAGTTTTAATATAAGTTGTGACAGTAGCTAATGTGTTTTTTGAGTGCTGTTATTGTGTTGAAACTGAACCATGTGAGTTTATTATTTCGATTGCACTAACGTTGGTAATGAAGATTGTGAGAATTTTGGTGTGAAGGAAGTTTTCAAGGGCCGAGAGAAGAGGATGATATGATGTGATCAAGAAGAGTGAAAAGCCTAAGCTTGGGTATGCCCCGGTGGTACATCCCAGAAAATTTCAAGAAGACTCAAGCGCCTAAGCTTGGGGATGCCCAAGGCATGCCCTTCTTTATCAACAAATTATCAGGTCACTTCTAGTGAAACTATATTTTTATTCGGTCACACCTTATGTGCTTTACTTGGAGCGTCTTTTATTTTTGTTTTCAATTTGTTTTTATTTTCATAATAAGCTTGGTTGGATCCCAGAATTCTTTTATTGGAGAGTGACACACTCGCTTTTTCATGAGAATACGTTGTATTCTTAGTCTCTGTTTGGCTGCTGCATTTAATTAGCTCTTGTTTTACATGCATCTCTTATCAAAGCTGTTAGTTTTAGTAGTATTATTTGAGTACTCTCATGTTTGCTTGCTGTATCATAAATAGTATTTTTGTTAAAACATATCTTGTATGGGTGCTTGTTGGGAAAAGAAAACTGCTGCTTGATGTAAAATTTATAATACTAGTAGAAGCTTGTATAGATTGTGGCTAGAACTTTTTCATGCGATGCTAAATGTTATTTTAGTTTTAAAGACTTTTGGTTATTGAGTAGCATGAATATCCTTAAATAGTTGAGAGCGTTTAATATGTCTTTAAAGATTCATGCGTTGTTCTTGTCATAGTAAAGCATCAATATATGGTATTCTCTTTCGAATGTTTTATTTGGTTGACTTGGCGCATGCACACACCATGTTTATGACTACAAACCAGTCACGAATAGCCTCCATGACGACTTAGTTTTTGATCTTGTGATACCTCTTATGCTTTAATTAATGATGCTTATGTCGCTATGCATGATTATGGCTCTTATGCTCTCTTGATTTGTCGCTCCCAGTCTTTTGCTAGCCTCCACCTGTACTGAGTATGGAATTCTACTCGTGCATCCAAACTCCTTAAAAAAAAGTTTTCCCATTGTGTACACCATAACTACCTACATGTGGTATTTAACTTCCACTCCAAGTAAATTGCCCATGTGTTACCTTTAAAACCTTCAAAATTATTCCTGGTTTGTGTTCTTGTTTTTGCTCATGAGGACGTCAATAGAGAATCTTTATCTCACTTGTTGATTTGGTTTCACACCCTGGACTAGTGGCCTCATACGCTTATCCAAATGATAGAAGAGATGGTAGCGGGGTGCCCAGCCCCAAATTAATATAAACAAATTCTCTTCACTATTTTTGCCCTGATTCATCAGTCAAAACATAATTGTGTAAACAAAAGGGAAAGAGGGATGACCTTTTACACCAGTTGCGTCCTTCACCATGGGAGCCGCTCTTGTGAACCCAGTTGGCTTGTGACGTACTATATTGTCTATTTACCATTCGTTGACATTAGCATACATCTCTCCTAAAAAAGTAGACATTCCTCCACAATGTCAAACTTTTAATACCTCTGTTTAATAAAATAAAAAGCTCTAGCACATGAGTGATCCCTGCTTCCCTCTGCGAAGGGTCTTTCTTTTACTTTTATGTTGAGTCTCCATCTTCTAACTCTATGCACAGTTGAGAGAGAATTTTTTCCATTCTGAGTTCTATGTGCATTTGTCCCATAAACATCAATAATTACTTCATGGTGTGATATTATTTGTTCTTAAATTATTCGTTCTAGTCTTCCTCTTGAACGTTGAAAGTGTCCTGGCATTTATGTTATTTCCCACTCTTAAGGACTAGCGAAATACCACTTTGCCATGCTTTCTCTATACTTGAAACAAAGGTTTATCTTTCTTTGCATTATTATCCATGATCATTTATTTAAAATACTCTTCATGATGCAAAGTGATTGCTATGCTTTATTATTAAAATTCTATTTATCGTGTTTGTGTTTAAAGTTTTATGATCTCAGCATACATATGCTTTTACATTTTAATGATCAAGATTATGATAGTAGCATGTCACCTCAGAAATTATTGTTTTATCGTTTACCTACTCGAGGACGAGTAGGAACTAAGCTTGGTGATGCTTGATACGTCATAAACGTATCCCTAATTTCCGATGCTCCATGAGCATATTATGCCAATTGCTACATGTTTTCTCCCTTATTTCCCCTAATTTATATCATTTTTTATACGTTTTCCGGGACTAACCTATTAACAAGATGCCAAGTGCCAGTTCCCTGTTTTCTGCTGTTTTTGGTTCTAGAAAAGTTATTCTGGAAAAATTCTCGGAATTGGACCCCCACAAAGCCCGAAGTGCCTATTTCCCCGGAAGCATCCAGAACACCGAAGGGGGGTCGAAGACGGGCAACAAAGGGGCCACACCATAGGGTAGCGCGGGTCCCCCTGGCCGCGCCAGCTATGGGTGTGGCGCCCCTGGCCTCCACCGCCTCTGCCCTTTCGCCTATTTATTCCCCCCGGATGGAAAACCCTAGACACCTAATCACAAATCCCGAAAAAGTTCCGCAGCCTCCGTTGTCGTCAACCCTAGATCAGGAGGGTTCTCGAGCTGTTTTCTGGCACCCTGCTGGAGAGGAAATCATCACCGGAGGCTTCTACATCACCATGTCTGCCTCCGGAGTGATGCGTGAGTAGTTCATCCCTGGACTACGGGTCCATAGAAGTAGCTAGATGGTTGTCTCCTCCTCATATGCCCCCATATTTAGATCTCGTGAGCTGTCTATCTTGACCGAGATTGATCTTATGTAATTCTATATGTTGTGTTTGCTGGGATCCGATGAATATGGACCTTATGACAAGTTGATTATAGTATTTATTGCTTATGTTATTTGTGATCTTGCATGCTTTCTGTTGGTAGTGGTTGCTCTGGCCAAGTAGTTGCTAGTGACTCCAAGAGGGAGTATTTATGCTAGATAGTGGGTTCATGCCTCCTTTTCGCCTGAGCTCAAGTGACAGAAACGTGACGGGGGAGGATGTGCTGTTGCCACTAGAGAGAAAACAACGGTGAGAGTACCCGCATGTATAATCATTGCTTACATTACACACATTCCTTAAAGCGATTATCTGCTGCTTGCAACTTAATACCTAAGGGGGTTCGGATGATAACCCGATGGTGGATTATTAGTCATAGATGAAGATGGATTTCGGCCTATGTATTTTGTTATAATGCCCGCACTAAATATCATAGTAGTCATCATGTTATATTGTGCACTACAGTGCAATCTCTATTTGTCAATTGCCCAGCTGTAATATGTTCACCCAGCATGTTACTTTTATGGAGAGACACCACTAGTGAACCTATGAACCCCGGTCCATTTTCCACACTGTTAAACGAACCACACCAATTTTCTGCTCTCTTTACTTTCTGCAAGCATACACTGTTTTCCACACTATATGTCTAATCTTTGTTATCAGCAAGACCGGTGAGATTGACAACCTCACTGTACCGTTGGGGAAAAGTATTTTGGTTGTGTTATGTGCAGGTTCCACATTGTTGCTGACACCAGTGAAGCGCCAGCACCACCGTCAGTGGCATCAACCTTCCGAAGGGCCTCTTTCTCCTACTAGATTGATAACCCTGGTTCTTAACTAAGGGGAAAATTCCTACCACTGTGCTCATCACACCCTCCTCTTGGGGTTCCCAATGCAAGCATCATTCCCCCAACGAGGTCGCGGACGAGTAGGTAGTGCGGGAAGCTGTTCACCGTGTCGACATGGATTACTAGGCGGACATCAGAGAAATCTAGCTCGTTGAGACAAAGGGGGTCTATGCAGCAGACACTCCCGATTGCTCGGAAGGCCGCGTGGATCCCCTCGTCCCAATGCTCTAGCGGGAACCTGGAGGCGGAGATTTGGGCCATGGCTCCCGGGCGGCAGATGGACCTGTTGTCCCTCTCCTCGGGCTTCTCGAGGATGATGAGGTTCCCATCGATGGAGGCGGGGAAGTGGAGCAAGGTGGAGTCACGGACATCCTCGGAGTCGAAGAGGGAGCATTGCACCGTAGTCGGACGCGGTGAGCCCGGACGTGGGGTTTCCTCCATGTTCCTCGAGCGCACGCTGCAACGTGAACCCACCGCTCGCGGAGGGCGCCTCAATCAAGGCAAAGGCGAACCGCCGGCTTCGAGCATGGTCACCTGCCAAGGGCATGAAGATCTTGCACACTCCCGGCGGCCCGAGCGACGCGAGTGATCCGGCACTGCAGGAGTGGCTGTTGGGGTAGCAAAGGGGTTGGAGGTGCGCAGCCAGTCAGTCCCGCACGCGCCAGACGACCTGATGGTAGAGGGAGAAACGTGCACGCCGCGAGGGAACGGTGTAGGCGGACAAAACAAAATGGGCCCGCGGGGCCTAGCCTCTTTATGTTCCTCGAGGAACCGCGCTGCCCACCGGTCTTTGGGGGATGCCGGAGACCCCCCCGTTAGGCTGAGCTAGGGAGGTGGAGCGGGAGCGGCTCGCTGCACTAGAGGACATGGCTCGAGCTTGCCTAGGGACAGGGGACACATGGCGGCAATTAGGCAAGGTGGGAGCGGATGGGGCAGAGAGGAAGAGGGGAGGACGCTTACATCCTCGTCGCCGGTGTCCCGGCCGACCGCATCAGAAGCACTTTACCGGGTCCCTGCATAGACGCACGAAGTGGTCTGAAGCAAGACAAAAGTGGCAAAGGGAGATGCGCTTGCGCTGCGAGCTAAAGCGAAGACGGCGCCTTGGAGGTGGAGAGGTGGAAGGGGATAGGAGGGCGTCTTTATAGGTGCGCACCGGGGAGGGGGACTGCCGGACTGGAGAGTCGGAGAGGCAAGCCCGTTGTCACCACAGTCGCTGACACCTGCGATGGGAGCATCGTGGGGACCGGACGGCGTGGGAGGTTGATAGGGAAAGATCGCAATATCCGCGGCAGGAAGGAGGTGCAGGGGTGGAGGGCTCGAGGTCGTGATGTTGGACATCTGTCCGGCGCGGGGTAGAAGGGAATAGGGGCGCCGCGCAGGGAACCATGGCGCGCTGGGGGATGTCAAAGGCCAGAACTTCCGCGGCGGCAGATTGTGCGGGAGGGGATGGCTGACTGATGGAGTGTCCCTCAGCGGCGGGAGGGCCCGGGTTGAGCATGGTGCGGAAGAGACCTGGCAAAAGGGGTGGCGTGGCGGGTAACACGGGGACGCATGGGCCCGCCACCGCATGCAGGTGCGCGACACGGGACACGTCATGCTGCTGGAGGTCAACAACACCCGAAGCGAGGTTGACCGTGGCTGGCACCGGCGCCCAAATCGGCATAACCGCGTGCAAAGCGGCGGCGCGCGACGCGTGGAACGAGATCGTCCGCTTGCCGATGGAGATCGGGCCATGGGAGAGCATCGCGGAGCACATAGGCTCGCTCGGGAGGCTAACGGAGAAGACCAGGAGTTCGTGGCGCTGAACGAAAAGCGCAGGCGGAGGGTAACCCAGGGCGAAATTTAAGGCATTCCAGACCCAAATCGGAGAGATGCGCAGGTCGACGGAATCCAGGGAGAGCCAGAGGTCAACAGGGCAAGGATCAGAGTTTACAACACGAGCACCAGCTACCACAGAGCGGAATGATGAGAGAGAAGCAGAGAGATGTGACGTACCTGCGGAGGCGGAGCTGGATCCGACCCACCGTCGACGACGGCGCTTGCGGAGGCGCGCGTTGCTAGCCCTGCCTGGGACACGTGCGAGTGTCTGCGGCCGGGAGTTGGATGGGGTCGCGGTCGCCGGCGCATCGCCCCGTGCAACTCCCTGACAACTACCACTCGCGACCGCAAGGGGGGACTGGCCGTGGGAGGACGGTGGAAGAGCGACAAGAGGGGTGGAACCGGAGAGGTGGAGAGCAGGGGTGGGGACAGGAAGGGGAAGGGCATGGGGGCGGCGCACAGGGAATCATGTCGTCGCAGCCATACAAGAAAATGTACGCACGAAAGTTCTTAATTCATGACAGACTTCTCCAACCGAAGGGAGTATAAAATTCTAACCCTCTCTTCTTATACCTTCATGGAGCATGGTCTCTCTCGAGTTTACCTTGCGCTGCCGTTTTTCTGTCGCTCTCACGCGCCACCGTCTTTCCTTCAATTGCTGGACGCGGCCTGCTGCTGCTTCACGTCTCAAGGCTCCATGCGCACCTCCGCGCTAGCGACGCCGACCTGCTCCAAGAGGCGACGCTAGATGCTTCTATGGGCGGTGAGAGTTTCTCCCGGCTGCGGAGCCAGATGCTCACACCGGCGACTCTGATGCTCCCAACGGCGGCACCCGGTGCTCCCACTGTCGGGACAGATGCTCCCACCGGCGGCGCGGTGCTCCCATGGTCGGCGATCGATGCTCCCACCGGCAACGCTGGATGCTTCTATGGGCGGTGAGAGATGCTCCCACCGGCGGCGCCGCCAGATGCTCCTAACGGCGAAGCCCGATGCTCCCATGGTCGGCGAGAGATGCTCCCACCGGCGGCGCCGCTTGATGCTCCCATGGTCGGCGAGAGATGCTCCCACCGGCAGCGCCGCTCGATGCTCCCATGGTCGGCGAGAAATGCTCCCACCGGCGGTGCCCAATGTTACGATCGGTGTCGGGTGATGCTCCCAACGGCGGAGCCCATTGCTCCCAACGCCGAAGCCCGACGCTTCCATGGGTGGCGAGAGATGCTCCCAGCGGCGGCGAGCCATGCTACCGTCAGTGTCGAGTGATGCTCCCAGCGGCGAAGCCCGACGCTTCCATGGGTGGCGAGAGATGCTCCCAGCGGCGGTGAGCCATGCTACCTTCGGTGTCGAGCGATGCTTCCTGCGGCGCCACCCAGTGCTTCCATCGGTGTCGAGCGATGCTCCCAATGGCGCCACCCGAGGCTTTCATCGGCGGTTCCCCAATAGCATCACGCCTAGACTCTGGTAGCAGCAGCCCCTCGCCACGAGAAGCTGACGGCGGCGCTACCAGCTTGGTCGAAGCCGGCGAGAGACCTCGCCGGAGCCGACTGACGGCAGCTGTGTATGGGTGGCATGAACTGTAGGCCGTGCTGGTTGATGTTCTCCAACGCCATCGGGGGTGCGCTGGTTATTCTTTGCTTGGACGGGTGAGTTTCGTCGAATAGTGCAGGCAAAGAGATAAAGGAGGACACGTGTCGCACAACGGAGGCGGGGGATCGGGAGTGCCGATCCCCCGGGGACGCTCAGCACGGTCCAAATATAAATTATAGCCTAAGTATCCTCAGTATCAACCCTAGGGAAAATAGATTCGACCCGGGGGACAATGCTGGGCGTCCTCCGGGGATCAAAAATTTCCATCCCCGTGTCCCCACGCTGACACGTGTCCCCTTTTTGTCCAAATCCTGTGTTTGCTCTGCGTAGCAAAAAAAAAAACCGCTTTTGCTCTGTGTAGCAAAAAAAGTTTTGACCCAAAAATTAAAAGAATGTTTAGACCTCGCCGGAGACTTCGTCGGAGACCTCGCCGGAGTTACTATAGCAAAAAAAAATGCTACAGTAGCAAAATTTAAGTTCGTCGGAGACATCGCCGGAAGACTTTCGCCGACAATCGCCGGATAATCTCATAGCAAATAATTTGTACTATTATAGCAAAAAAAAATTATAGCAAAAAAAAATTCTATTATAGCAAAAATTCGACATCGCCGGAGTTCTCGTAGCAAAAAATTTGACAAAAAATAGCAAAAAAGAAAAACCCGAGTATGTAGCCAATATTTTGCGGTCCCTGTAATTTTCGGAGCACCGGCACAAATCCAAAAACAGAGCAACACCATCCTGCAAAACGGGAAGCACCGGCGTGCTCCATATGCAGCAACGCCATCCTGCAAGGTTGAGGAGGGAGCAACCGCAGCCACCTTCTGCGCCACCGTGGATAGCACAGACCGCGTCCATCGTCGGCAGCAACCACGACCACCTACTGCAGCACCGCCTATGGTCGTCTCCGGGACGGTGTGCGCCGGGTTCGCGAGGGACGCGCTCCCGCGCCACCTCCTCTCCGCGGCGGCGAGGAACGGCGGCCTCGCGGCGGACCCCACGGGGGCGTTCCGGGAGGCCGAGACCGGGGACACGGAGATGCAAGCGGTGGCGGCCGTGGAGAACTACATGAGCGGGACGGGCGATTGAGGTATGGGCGAGGATGGTGGCTGGACGGGCGAGTGAGGCACGGTACTAGGACGGCAGTGGAGCGTCGGTAGGAGAGAGGAACTTCACAGGAGAAAACCACGGCCATCTCCCACCGTGAGGAAAAGAAGAGGAACAAGAGGTGGTGGTGGAGAGATGCGGGGAAGAGGAGATAAGGTGGGCCTGATCTTTTTCTCTCCACGGTGGAGGACGCGCAGCACATGACGAAGCGGGGGATGGGAAGACGTGATCCCCCGGATGTTTAGTAGTATTTTCCTAGATTTTAACTTTCCTATAGTCCTATTTTAAACTACTCCGGTTCTTTTCTGACCGGTGCCTACGGCACGGTTTGACTGCTCGAAATTTTAGTCTGCACGTCCAAGTTAAAAATCGTTGGTGAAAAAAGTAATATGAAATCATATAACCTGGTAATCTACAGTATAAATGACTTAAACGAACTCTTGGAGGTCAACTTGAAAAGGATACATGGAGTAGGAGGATATATGAAGACAAGTTAATTATGGCGGGAGCAAGCAATCGAATTGGTCCCCTGAACAGAGTTGTTGTGGAATCAAATTCTGAGCACCGAAAAGAAATTCTGAGTACGTGTCTTCTGCTCATGTGATGTGGTTGCCAAAAGGTCGCCCACGCCCACACTTCAGTTGAGGGACTCACTCAAGATTCACGACAGCTGAAACGCTCGTCAGTTGAGGGACTCCGCCGCCGCGTACGAGCTCACGGGCCATTCCCGGCACTCGCCTCTGCTCGAGCACCGCCTCCGCCGGGCGGCGGTTCCTTCTCCCCCATCTAGCAGTTGTCCGGCCTCCGCCTCCTCGGCTCCGCTTCGTCCACCTCGCCAATGTCCCGAATCCGCCTCCTCCACTCCTCCACAATGCCGATGTCCCGCCTCCTCCTCCGCCGCAGCAGCTCCTCCTCCACCTCCACCTCCACCTCCACCTCGTCGCCCTCACGTCCCTGGTGTCCTCGCGCCGCCTTTGCCGCGGCCACGAAGCGCGTCCGCGACGGGACGCTCAGCCCAGAAGACGCACACAACCTGTTCGACGAATTGCTGCGGCAGGCCACACCGGTTCCGGAGGGCTCCCTGAACGACTTCCTTGCTGCGCTAGCCCGTGCGTCGTCCTCCGATGCCTTCAGAAGACATGGTCCCACCCTTGCCCTCTCCATATTCAACCGCGTCTCCCGAGAAGAAGCTGGCACGCAGGTGGCACCTTTCACAGACTGCACCTATGGCATCCTCATGGACTGTTGCTGCCGCGTACGTCGCCCGGACCTAGGGCTTGCCTTCTTCTGCCGTCTACTCAAGACAGGCCTGAAGATGAACAAGGTATCTGCAACCACCCTCCTCAAGTGTCTCTGCTGCGCAAAACTGACAGATGAGGCCGTAGACGTACTGCTTCATAGGATGTCCGAGCTCGGCTGTGTGCCTGATGTCATCTCATACAACACGGTTCTGAAGAGGTTATGTGAAGATAGCAGAAGCCAGGAGGCACACGACCTGCTCCAGACAATGGCAAAAGAAGGAGGTGCCTGCTCCCCCGACGTGGTGGCGTATAGCACGGTCATCCACGGCTTCTTTAGGGAGGGTGAAGTAGGCAAGGGATGCAATCTTTTCCATGAAATGATCCGTCGTGGGGTTGAGCCTAATGTGGTGACTTACAGCTCGGTTATTGATGCCTTGTGCAAGGTCAGAGCAATGGAAAAGGCAGAGCTAGTATTTCGGCAGATGGCTGATGATGGTGTTCAACCAGATAACGTGACATACAATTGCATGATCCATGGATACTCCACATCAGGGCGGTGGAATGAGGCGGCTAAAATGTTCAGAAAAATGAAAAGCCGAGGGTCTTACACCAGATATATTTACTTGCAACTCGTTTATAACTTCCCTTTGCAACCATGGAAGAAGCAAAGAAGCTGCAGAAATATTTTATTCCATGACTTCCAAGGGATACAAACCTGATATCGTCTCGTACTCCATTTTGCTACATGGGTATGGAAATGAAGGATGCTTTGTTGATATGATTAATCTCTTTAATTCAATGGCAGACAATGGTGTTGTAGCTGACTGCCACGTTTTCAACATATTACTTGGTGCATATGCTAAACATGGAATGGTGGATGAAGCTATGCTCATATTTACTGAAATGCGGGGACAAGGAGTGAGTCCGGATGTAGTCACCTATTTAACTGTAATATCCGCACTTTGTAGAATGGGTAGGCTGGCCGATGCTGTGGACAAATTTGATGAGATGATTGCTATGGGAATACAGTCGAACCAAGCTGTTTATCAATGCCTAATCCAGGGTTGCTGTATACATGGTCATTTGGTTAAAGCGAAGAAGATGGTTTCTGAAATGATTAACAAAGGTGTTCCTCGTCCTAACATTGCATTCTTCAATTCAGTAATAAACAGTCTATGCAAAGAAGGAAGGGTTTTGGATGCACAGGATATATTTGACCTGGTTATACACATTGGTGAGAGGCCTGATGTCATTACATTTAACACACTGATTCATGGGTATGGCTTGGTTGGCAAAATGGATAAAGCACTCGGAGTACTTGATGCCATGGTATCTTATGGCGCCGAGCCTAATATTGAGACTTATAATACACTTCTCGATGGCTACTGTAAAAATGGAAGGGTCGATGATGGGTTGGCTCTATTCAAAGAAATGGTGTGTAAGAGAATTGAACCTAGTACTGTTACACATGGCATCATACTGGATGGGTTATTTCGTGCTGGGAGAACTGTTGCTGCGAAAAAAAGGTTCCATGAGATGGTTGAAAGTGGAGTAACAGTGAGCATTTTCATATATAATATAGTACTTAAAGGACTTTGCAGAAATAACTGCGACGATGAAGCAATCGTCCTGTTCCAGAAATTAGATGCAATGAATGCGAAGCTTGATATTACAACACTCAACATCATGATCAATGCAATGTACAAGGTTCGGAGAAGGGAAGAAGTTAACAATTTGTTTGCTGCAATATCAACCAGAGGGCTGGTACCTAATGCTTCTACTTATAGCATAGTGATTAAAAATCTTTTAAAAGAAGGATCTGTGGAAGAAGCTGGCAATATCCTTTTAGCAATGAAGAAGAGTGGTTGTGCTCCCAGCTCCCGTCTTATAAATGATATCATCAGAATTTTGTTGGAAAAAGGTGAGATCGCCAAGGCTGGAGATTATTTGTCTAAAGTTGATGGGAAGAGCATCTCACTTGAAGCTTCCACTACTTCTTTGATGTTGTCTCTCTTTTCAACGAATGGGAAATATTGGGAGGACGTCAAATTTCTCCCTGTAAAGTATCAAATTCTTGATGGATTTCGTTGAGTAATCGATACATCATATATTGTCATACGATGGCACAAGTGATTTTCTTTGCTTTCCATAAGTCCTCCTGCGGTAAAAGAAAGCTAAACATGGAATGATGGATGAAGCTATGCTCGTATTTACTGAAATGCAAAGACAAGGAGTGAGTCCAGTTGTAGTAACCTATTCAACTGTACTAGCCGCACTTTGTAGAATGGGTAGGCTGGCCGATGCTATGGATAAATTCAATGAGATGATTGATGTGGGAATACAACCTAACAATGTTGTTTATCGGTCTCTGATTCAGGGTTGTACACATGGTGATCTGGGTAAAGCTAAGGAGTTGCTTTCTGAAATGATGAACAAAGGTGTCCCTCATCCTAACATTGTGTTCTTCACTTCAGTAATAAACAGTCTATGCAAAGAAGGAAGGGTTATGGATGCAGCGGATATCTTTGACTTGGTTATAGGTGTAGGTGAGAGGCCTGATGCAATTACTTTCAATTCATTAATAGATGGATATTGCTTAGTTGGCAAGATGTATAAAGCACTCGGAGTACTTGATTCAATGGAATCAGCTGGTGTTGAGCCCAATGCTGTTACGTATGGTACACTTATGAATGGCTATTTTAAAAATGGAAGGGTCGATGATGGTTTGGATCTATTCAAAGAAATGCCGCATAAGAGCGTTAAACCAGACATTGTTATATATAACATGATACTGGATGGGTTATTTCGTTCTGGGGAAACTGTTGCTGCAAAGAAAATGTTCCACCAGATGGTCGAAAATGGAATAACAGTGAGCCTTTCCACTTACAGGATAATTCTGGGAGGACTTTGCAGAAATAATTGCGATGAAGAAGCAATCGTTCTGTTCCGTAAACTAGGTGCAATGATGTGAAGTTTGATATTGCAACACTCAATATCATGATTAGTGCAATGTGCAAGGTTCAGAGAAGAGAAGAAGCTAACAATTTGTTTGCTGCAATATCAACCAGTGGTTTGGTACTAATGCTTCTACTTACGAAATAATGATACAAAACCTTCTAAAAGAAGGAGCAGTGGAAGAAGCTGATACTATATTCTCATCAATGGAGAAAAGTGGTTGTGCTCCCAGCTCTCGTCTGTTAAATGATATCATCAGAACCTTATTGGAAAAGGGGGAGATAATCAAAGCTGGAAATTATATGTCTAGAATTGATGGGAAGAGCATCTCACTTGAAGCTTCAACAACTTCGTTGTTGTTGTCTCTCTTTTCAGGGAAAGGGAAATATCGGGAACAAATAACTTTGCTCCCTGCAAAGTACCGTTTTTCCTGATGGAGTCATTTGATGCACTGGGCTCAGTGGATGGGATGGCAATGCTTCCCAGGGCAATGCCATGCAAGTATTTTCCTAGCTAAAGAAGATACTAACATATTTCTGCGCTATCTATTGTTTGCTATCACTAGATTTGGTTGCAATTGACATACCTGCACAAATTTCAGCAGCAGGAGTCTGTTGACATATACTTTCATGATCCATGGATACTCCACATCAGGGAGGTGGAAGGAGGCGGCTAAAATGTTCCCTTCAGTCTGCAGGACACCAACACTACCTTGATTGACAGAGGAGAAGGAATCCAAATATTTGTCCGACGGAAACTTCTGGCTATCGTATACTGCTGCATGTGTGTTCCTGGAGGTCTAGTGTATGGCATGGTTGCTACCTCATGTGTGTTCAGGGCCGGTCCATACATTTACGGGGCCAGGGGCAGAACCACAACCCAGGGCCCTTACACGCACATATAAGCATAAAATATGTTATATTTTAAAAGTGAAATATGAAACCGTACATGATAATAGATTATCTCTAAACTCTAAAATTGAAAGCTCAAAATATTTTATATCAAGTCAACCCATGGATGAACAGAGTACGAAAATTTTGAGCCCTCAGAGCGAAAAAATAAAGGCATACAAAGCCAAATAGAGGAACGGGAAGAATGAACTCACGCCATCTCTCCAACGTCTCGTTGATGAGGAATGAGTGAAACGTTGAGGATGGAAGGAGACCTGATTAGGGTGATTCGATTACGTCGTTGATCTATATTTGTGGTTGCATGTAACCTCGGAATCGAGGAGGAGCCACCTTGTTGCCACAAAAGGCTATTGAGAATTTTTGGGAAGAAAACTCAACAAATGAAGTGTCGACCATTTTTGTTCCTGCCTCGTGAGTGTGTAGCTTTGGTGGGTTCCGGTTAGACTTGAGTCTCCTAATATTTTAGTACATTCTTTTAAATTTTGTACATAATTAGAACTAAGACAAGATTTACACTAATAATAATATAGAAGTGTAGTACATAGGATGGGGCCCCTATCTTTTGGGGGCCCGGGGCGGGCGCCCCGCTTGCCCACCCATATGGGCCGGCCCTGTGTGTGTTTCTGGAGGCAAAAACTTATTCCGTGTGCTGCTGTGTTTGTTGAACCTTGTTAGTTGCTACCATTTTATTTTAATAAAGACATTAAGGTTGCCAAAATTTTCGTCCAACTCAATTTTACATTTTTGCCCTTCCACCAAATCGAATATTACTGCATTGCCACACATAAGTCAAAATAACGGTTCGCTTCGTCTGTCCTCCCGCACGACGCACGCCTCCTGCTTCACCCGCATCGAGTCAAACCAGTCACCTGTAACGTGTGGACTATCCAGGTATTGGGGAAGGGACGAGCTCCCCGACCCGGCCGCCATCAGGATCCGGACACCACGAGCTCGCCGGCGCTGGCTCCGGCAAGAGGGCCGCCACCCTGCATCCCCAGTCCTTCCGCGCTGGCGCCATTAAGGAAGGGTCGCCGCTGCGCCCTCTCAACTCCACCGCGCCTCCTCCCGTGCAGAGCAGAACCACGCCATGAGGACCTCGATCGATCCAAAGTTACAGACTCGCCCAATTTGATTTCTTAGATATAAGATGCCGAGAAGAATAGCACGTGGAATCCCTCCCTTCTGCGGCGCAGTCGCAGCTTGATGACCCCAGCACGGCGGAACGATTCCCGCGAGGGCACGAGAAACGAGACACTGGCCGCTCTCCAAAGGCTGGTCGTTTGGGACCAGGCTCCGGCATGTTGTTTCGTAGGCGGAGGCCATCGAACGGACAGCCATGGCGAGCTCCATGGCTCACTGGGACTGAACCGATTGGGGATGAAGACCTAAAATATCCGGCGGTTTTGTTGTTTGAGAGCTGGATTTGGGAGTGAAAAGACAGGATTTGGAATTTTGGATAGAGTTGGCAGATTAGTTGTTCTTGGCAGTGGAAACTTGATGATATGCATCGGGAGTGGAGAGGAAAGGTAGAGGAGATATGGAGAGGGAAAGCATGTGATGTCAGTATGTCACGATCTGTGTCTTCCTGTCGATGAATCGATGTGCAGTTGTCCAACTACTACCGGAGATGCTCCAGGACACATGTTAAGGATCCGGGGAAAGTCCACGTCGGCTCTTCCGATGTTCCGAGGAATCCCTAATCTGATGTCATCCGCTAAGGACCTATGCACTTTATTTAGCTTATTAATTTTTATGTTAGTTTGTGTACGTAGACATGGAGAAATTTCCTGACTTCGATGTGATCATCAGGCTCCGGTCTCCGAGACGCTTCACACGACGCCACTGGCGGATAGCCATTCCGGCGGGCTGTGGCGGCGGCACGGGAATACTGTTACAAGCAATAGCAAAACAACGATGAAATTAAACAAGATCAAACCAACGGGGACACGAGATTTTAACGTGGAAAAACCCTTCCAATGAGGAAGAGAAAAAACCACGGGCGCCAGCCAGCAATACTTCACTATTTCGGGGTAGGTTACAATCGCGCCGGGATTTACAATGTGTGGCTTATCCCGTGCGGCGGCTTACAAGAGGTATATAAAGGCGGTCCTGACCTAACTAGGTCGGTAACTGTGTATCCAACTCCAACTCGGTATCGACTCGTACCGTAGCCTCCGGCGACGGGCCTCCGCGTAGCGAAGGCCGAACTTTCCTTTATCTTCATATGAATTTGGATCACCATAAAACAACAAATACAAGGCGGCGGAAGCCGGCCATGAGCCGCATATTCTGCCGGGGGCTAGGAGCGGATGTGGACAACATTGCGCAGACACCGTTGGCTACATCGCTTCACTCGTCAATGTCCAAAGTCGTGAAGTAGCGAAACTGTCTTCGCCAACTGTCATAACAGAGTTGTATTGGTATTTTGTAGTTTCCGGCATACTGGCGGGCTACATCGATCATGGATGGAAGCGATTCCGGCGACGCGAGGTGACCTATGTGTACACACTGGCGGAACCAGGGGGACTAGCAGGAGCCTTGGCCCCCCTATGGCATGCACACTAAGATTTTTTTTACATACAAAAGGCTGATTTGGATGAGATTAGAAGAAAAATTATATTCTTGGCGCCCCCCCCCCCTAATCGATTATTAGCACGTTTGGCCCCCTCTAATGCTTCTGCCCATGTGTGTATAGATAGAAATCGAGCGTGATCAAAAGTGGCACCGGTGAGCATGCCTCAGCGGTAAGTGGTAGAAACAATGGTCAAGGCCAAAGTGAGTCGGTGACCATACCGTGAGCCGTCTGGCATACTCCTGAGGAAGAGGGGTTCATGCGCTCGTTACTTGGTTGGTGGACTGCTTTCGTGTGTTGTTGCTGAAGATTTTTCATAGGTACAGATTCAGTTTCTTGAGCTTATTTTCATTATCTATCCACGGTTACATGTACTTTAGTTTTGATTTGTCCTGTCAGCACTGGTGTCCTATGTTTTTGCTAGCTGCTTGCACATACAGTTTTTAACCGTATGAAACATAACATGCAGTGGCGTTGTTTTTTCCCGGGTGTATAAGTAATGAATGCTCTTGGAGGCTTTGAATTGAGTGCCTCAGTTATAAACGTTCTTGCAAACAGTATGTTTATAGCAAAATTGATAAAAAAAATAAATCCATGGCTTAGGATATTGTGATCCTATAGTTGTATAATTTGAACGTAACAATTTTGTTTCCCTACAATTCAATTGATTTTATTGTCAAATAATTTAGATTCAATTTTCTTATTAGCATCCAAGAATTCACATGGCCTAACTTGCACATTGTAACGTAGGGCTAGAACCCATCCTATCAATGATGAAGCGAGAATCATTTTGACCATTCTATCAAATAATTTCTTTTACTTTTTACCAAACAATCTCTTCAACAATTTTTAATGTGTTTTTTCATCAAACATTACTAGATAATCAGATAAATACGTGCGTGTTATATCTCTTCGAAGCACCCTTGCTTATTGCAAATGTGTCTAAATTTGCATTTCCCTCCCGATTGTTCTGATTATATTTATTTTATTGGATACACACATGGCACTACTGATTATATTAGAAATAGATTTTTTTTGCAAAAGTAATCCTAAAACCTACAATGAGTCGGCGAGTTTAGAGTACTTCTGAAGTTGATATCTTCATGATGTTATGTGACATTTGAACAAAAAATGAATAAGAGATCGTCTAGGTAAGTTCTTTCTATTTTTTTTATCCAATTACATTTCAATTGAACAAGGTAGCAAATTATATGTTTTCGGATATTTGTGTGGCTATCTCTTTCGATGCTCGTGAATTATGTTTACACACGGGGTAGTAAAAACTTGAGGAAGCTTTGTGCGTCTATTTGAAGCATGTTTTCTCTCTCCCGTTGCAACGCACGGGCATGTTTGCTAGTATCATAAAAAAGGGGGACATGGATCTACATCTGGGAACCAAATGTGTATTGTTGGTTTTTTTTCAGTACTGTTGAGATGTGTAGAAGGGAATATCTGTCAGCTACGTGAGTATTGTTATGTGCCGTACGTGCATCCGGAGCTTGTTCTTTTTTCTCCTAAATAAATGATGGTAATCAAATGTATGCTTGCCGGCTCGCTACATCCCAGCAAACTTTGGCTGATGGCTCTTCTTGCAGTTCCTTTCATGGCTGGCTGGCTGTCTGTTGGACACTTCTCGTTGACGATGGTGAAGCTTCTTGTTATGGTTGCTAGGGTTTGAGCGGGAGAGAGAGAGCTGCGAGGGCGCGAGAGAACCGGCCGTGAGGATCCTTTCCCATGGCCGGGCAAGAGGGAAAGGGTTTCCTTCTTAATTCTTGTCTGATTAGATTGATACATCTCCTCTCCATATATAGAGAGATTTACTTGACTTCCAAGCAAGGGTTACTTGACCCCTAAGCAAACCCTAAGACTAACGGGCCCAGGCCCATCACGTACTCTAACATTACACCCCACCGGGACATGCAGCTCGTCCTCGAGCTGCAAGCTAACGACGATTCGACCCCACACAAACCTAACGCCTAAAAAACAACCCTTTTACATATCGGCCTATTGTATTGACCTGAAATAAGCTAACCCGAATGAGACTCCGACTCTTTATTTTTGACTACGAACGATAAGAGGATAATCCTCCGCGCGCCGAACTTGTGTGTTTGTAGCCGCCTGGATTCCAAGGATAGCATCGGGACCAAAGGAGCCCTCGCGGCGGCCGGCGGCGGAATGTAGTGGTGCTACGCGGTGCGCTCCTGTCAGTGACACCATGTCTTCTCCCCGTCGGGATGTCGCCAACTTGGAGGTCGCCGCCCGTGGAAAAAACAGCATGCCCACTGCCCGTGGGGGAAACCGCATGCCCAAGATCCTTCATGCAGCGGACGAGATCGAGGTCCGCTGCACCGCGAAGAGCAACTTGGAGGAGCTACAACTGCAAATCACGCATCTCCCGCACATGCCGACGCGCTAGGAGGCCGCGCGCAGCACCATGCAGCCTCACCGCCACCGACACGTGGTGGGTAGCGATCCAAGCCGGAAGCGATGACGGCGACGGATGGAACTTGATCTGTTGGATGGGATTGTCCTGGGATGGCGGTGGCGCTGCTGGGAATGAGGTCGTCGCAGTCCCGTCGTAGGGAATCCCATGCTGGAACGTGATGACCGGCGCCGTGGTCGCGGCCGAGGGCGGCTGCGGCGGCCATGCGGGGGTCGGCGCCGGTGCTATGACCATGGAGGACCCCCCGTGGAATGGCGCACCATCGGGACCGGCGTAAGGACCGGCGAAGCGGAGGGCCCGCCGTACTGTTGGGTTGGTGCCGGTGGCGACTTGATGTGCGGCGGCGCCCAGGCCGCCGTATAGATCGGCCCGGAAACGGACAACGACAGCGGCGGCTGCAGCAGCCTAGCGTCGAGTGGCGGCGATGACAACAGCAGCGTCGGCTGTCGCGACCCGACGATCGCGACGGAGGCCGCCTGGTGCAGCGGCTGCCACGGAAGCCGCACTGGCTCATAGGCGGTGACTGATGGAGCGGCCGGCGGTAGTCCGTAGGTGTTAGAACGCGTAGAGATAAACGAAAACTTTTTCCTACGCAATGCTTCCAAGATCTAGCCGAGGTAGAAGACCACGATTATTACCACTAGACGCGCGGTTGCGGATTATCGATGAAGCGCGTCGGGGCAGTGTAGTCCCACGATCCGGTCCGGTCCGGCCGATCCAATCCCTCAAACGTCGAAGTGCTGAACGTACAACACCTCTGCCGGTATCCACACGTACGAGGAGGAGCTCCGACGACAGACTGCTAGGTCTGGTGCGACGGCTGGACTGAGTGGGGCTAGGGTTCCCAACGCATGGGAGAGTGGACTAACTTACCAGCTGGGCAACCTGCGCCCCTCTTTATATCGCGAATGGTAGTGGGCTTCACAACACTTGTGGCACATTCCCTTTGTGAGTCCGACTCACAAACTCAGTCCATTTCCGGTTCGGGTCCAACCCAACCAATACTTGCTCCCGCTCTTAAGTGTGCGACCCTGCAGGCTCATGGCGACATGGACACGATTAGAGTCCAACTCTCAATCGATCAATCGGTAGCGGCTCCTAGCAGAACGTGCCGACTCCCAAGTCCCATTGAGTCATGACGACATACCTTTCAATGTGATATTTATCTAAGTCCTTTTTGCCTCACGATATACCTTGTCGAACTATAGGCGATTTATCGTCATCCCTTTAATAGTTCAACTCTCTTCTCGATCCATGATATGTGATTCATCTGACTAACTCTTAGTCAACCGACACAGTTAACACTTAACTGAGTCGCGCATGGCCATGCTTCCTGAATCATATCACTCGAGAGGGCCCAGAGAATATCTCTCCATTCGGAGGGGCAAAATCCCATCTTGATTATCCACATCACGCAGCTTGCTTCTCATTCAACCCGAACTCTGCCTTTATAGTTGCCTTGTCACAGAACAATGTTTGACAGAACCTAAGTCGGTGATCCACAACTCGGATTGTGCGACAACCTCAGGTCTAAGGATTACATTGATTGAGACATGCAAATGACGACTTGCTCGTTGCATCTCAATGTGGGTCAGTCCGACTTGCTAAACTATTTAACCAAGTCCGTGAACGTTGGAATGGCATCACCATGCCCATGACAAGTGGAACCGAGTCATCAGCCAACTCTCACATTAGTCTAGGGTGTGTGTCCAGCACAACCTTAATGACTAAGGACAATTTAGTATGAACAACATGAATACATAGTTCCACAATCGAATCATATATTCAATGACATATATCAGATGTTCAAAACAAGGACAACTTAATAACTTTATGAATACAGTGGGAATTACATCATACATGATTGCCTCTAGGGCATATTCCCAACAATCTCCCACTTGCACTAGAGTCAATCATCTTGGCATCATATGCCTAGGCATCGAATGCCCATGCCTCTCGTGTGCGCCTCATGCTTAGGCTGTGGTAGCGCCTTTGTCAACGGATATGCAATATTTACATCCGTGTGTACTTTGCATAACTTGATATCACCTTGTTCGACAAACTGGCGAATGAGGTGGTACCGCATGAGTATATGTTTGTTCTTCTGGTGTTGTCTAGGTTCCTTGGCTTGTGCGATAGCACCATTATTATCACAATATACGTCCAATGGATTGGACGCGCCCTGAACCACACCAAGATCTATCAGGAGGTTCCTGATCCAAACAGCTTCCTTTGCCGCCTCTGAGGCAGCAATATACTCAGCCTCTGTTGTAGATGCAGACACTGTATCTTGCTTGGAACTCTTCCAGCTCACAGCCCCTCTGTTCATTACGAACACGTATCCAGATTGCGAACAAGAATCATCTGAGTTGGTGAGATAACTCGCATCCGTGTAACCCTTTACACTGAATTCCTCATCACCTCCATAAACTAGGAACATTTCCTTAGTATTTCTCAAATACTTAAGGATGTTTTTAACCGCTGCCCAGTGGGCTTCGCCAGGGTCAGCCTGGTATCTGCTCGTAACACTTAGAGCATAGGAAACATCTGGCCTAGTACAAATCATGACATACATGATGGATCCGATTGCCGAAGCATACGGGATCACACTCATCCGACTTCGCTCATCAGTCGTCGAAGGACACTGAGTCTTGCAAAGTTTTATGCCATGGGACATCGGTAAGAATCCCTTCTTGGACTCTTCCATTTTGAATTCCTTCAAAACCTTGTCCAGATATGTACTCTGACTTAATCCAATGAGTCGCCTGAATCTATCTCTATAGATCCTGATTCCTAATATGTAAGTCGCATCACCCAAATCCTTCATTGAGAAACTCCTTTCCAATGACTCTTTGGTTTCTTGCAACATCATGACATCATTTCCAATCAGTAATATGTCATCCACATATAAGATTAGAAAATTTACTTTGCTCCCACTAAACTTCTTGTATAAACAAGAATCATGATCGCTCTTGATGAAGCCAAACGATTTGACTACCTCATCAAAGCGAATGTTCCAACTCCGAGATGCTTGCTTCAACCCATAAATGGATTTCTGAAGTTTGCATACCGTGTCAGCATTAGCTGGATCGACAAAACCTTCGGGATGTATCATATACACGTCCTCAGTTAAATTTCCATTAAGGAAACCCGTCTTGACATCCATCTGCCCTATCTCATAGTCGAAATAGGCTGCTATGGCTAACATGATCCGAACTGATTTAAGCATCGCTACGGGCGAGAAGGTCTCGTCGTAGTCAACTCCTTGAACCTGTCGGAACCCCTTCGCGACAAGTCGTGCTTTATAGACGGAAACATTTCCATCCATATCAGTTTTCTTCTTAAAGACCCATTTGCACTCGACGGGTCTTGCACCGTCAGGCAGATCAACCAAATTCCAAACTTGGTTTTCATCCATGGATTTTAACTCGGATCTCATGGCTCCAAGCCATGACTCGGAATCAGATCCCACCATCGCTTCCGAATAAGTTGCGGGCTCATTACTGTATAACAGTAAAACATCTCGAGCACTCTGTAATCTGGCAGATCTCTGAAGTTCAGGTGCTGTAACCGGTGTAGGTACCACGACCGGCTCAGCCTCCAAGGCCATTGCCGACTCGCCCCTAGCTGGTTCCTCTCGAATTTCTTCGAGTTGCACCGTGCTCCCACTGACTTCCCGACTGAGAAACTCTTTCTCAAGGAAGACACCATTCCGAGCGACAAACACTTTGCCCTCTTCCCGGTTGTAGAAGTAGTACCCCAAGGTTTCCCTCGGATACCCCACGAAAATACACTTATCCGACTTGGGCGTGAGCTTGTCCGACTGAAGTCGCTTGACAAATGCTTCACAAACCCAAATCTTAAGAAAAGACAAACTTGGCTTTTTACCAGTCCACATCTCATGTGGTGTCTTCTCTACTGACTTTGATGGTACTCTGTTTAGTGTGAAAGCTGCAGTTTCTAGACAATAACCCCAAAATGATAAAGGTAGATCTGTCCGACTCATCATTGATCGTACCATGTCCAACAAGGTCCGATTTCTCCGTTCTAATCAAGGTTTAAAATAGCGTGCTAACATATATAGCGTTGGCCTTGCCCAAATGCTATACACGCTATTGCGTGTTATAGCGTGCTATAGCGTTTTGTAAGGTACATGTACAATCAGACAATAAGACAACGTTCAGACAACCAATACACATAAATATTTCAGTACTGGTACAGCTATATGGTATTATCGGTATATTGTGTTAGATCAAATCGAATCACAAAAACAAACTACTGGTTCGGTACATCACCACATCTACACCTACAGGCTACTAGCCTACTAGTGTACTACTAGTTCACTGCAGGCTACGGAAGATGCAAACCCAGTTCCTAAGCCAACCCAAATCGCACGACCTTACTCTAACCAGGTGGCTGACTTGCCGGCGGTATGGTTGACATCGGTGCAGGCGTGGCTAGACCTGGAGGAAGAAGAAGAATCCGCCGCTGTTCAAGTGACACGGCCGCCGCCGCTCACGAGACACCGCCGCCGCAGCTGCTCACGAGACACCGTCCATTCTGCCACCGACGCCGCTCACGAGATCTCGCTGGCGCTCACAAGTCACGAGCCGCCAGCCAGGTCTGGATTTGTGTTCAGATGGGGAGCTATCGAACTGGGGACTGGGCTAGGTCCGGACTCTCTAGTGAGCCTTGTTGTAGGCTGGGCCGATGGGCTATCATTTTTTCACGTACAAATTTGTAGCGGCGCTATAGGATATAGCGTTTAGCGTGGTTTAGCGTGATAATTACGTGATAAGCGCCGTAGCGGCCACAATTGCTTGAATTTAGCGTTTCCGTTCCTAATTCGCTATAACTTCGTTTAAGCGCCGAAATAGCACGTAATTTTTTTCCATGGTTCTGATACACCGTTTCTCTGCGGTGTACCCGACGGAGTGAGTTGAGGAACTATTCCACAACTCTTTAGATGTTCATCAAACTCATGGCTCATGTAATCGCCTCCACGGTCCGACCGAAGAAACTTTATTTTCTTGCCGAGTTGATTTTGTACCTCACTCTGGAATTTCTTGAACTTTTCAAAGGCTTCAGACTTGTGTTCCATTAAATAGATATATCCATACCTGCTCAAATCATCAGTGAAGGTAATGAAGTACTCATAACCACCTCTGGCTGTTGTGCTCATTGGACCACATACATCACTATGTATTAGTTCCAATAAGTCGGACGCCCTTTCACAACTCCTTGCAAAAGGTGTCTTGGTCATCTTGCCTAGTAGGCATGATTCGCATGTCTCGAATGACTCTAAGTCGAACGAAGTTAGAAGTCCATCCTCATGGAGCTTCTTCATGCGCTTCCAACTTATATGACCAAGCCGACAGTACCAAAAGTAAGTCATATTCAGATCATTTGGTTTCAACCTTTTAACATTTATGTTATAGACCGATTCACTATCAAGATTTAAAATAAATAACCCGTTCTGAACGGGTGCAAAGCCATGAAACATATCTTTCAAATATAAAGAACAACCATTATTCTTAATATTCGACTCATAACCTTGTCTCATCAAACATGAGGCGGAAATAATATTTCGACTAAGCGCTGGAACATTGTCGGATATATACTGAATAGGGGTATATCAGATGGTAGTCAAAGTGCCGGATTACCAGGGTGGCCCAAGTGGTAGTGGGCTATGGTCTATTGGGCGGCCCAGTAAGCTGACGCGCAGAAGCCGGATTCTAGAAGAACCCGGATCACGACCCACGTGATCTGGCTTAGAGTAGAAGGCGGATTCCTTACTTTCCAAGTTAATAGTTACCGTAGTATTCTAGGTCTCTTATTCTGTATGCCCTAACCCGGCTATTATATAAAGCCGGACGGGAGATATGATAGATAGACAAGAAGCCATAGGCTAACTCGCCGGGAAGTTGATCCTCAGCGAATAGCTAAACAGAACCTCACGTTGTACTTGTATACACAGGCTTTAGTCCTGATCAGTGAGATTGCAGGAGTAGGAACGCCGCAGTATTGCGACGTACCGAACCTGGGTAAATCCTTTGTCTTCGTCTTCAACGCAACCACGTCTCCCCACGTCTTTACCCGTAGTCTCATGGCACCCCCGTCTATGAAAACTACCACGATGTCTCGACAGTTGGCGCCCGCCGTGGGGCTAACGACGTCAGGTGTTAAGTTCCGATCTGGGATACTCGGCGGAATCGGAAGTTCCATAACTGTCGGAAGCCTGGAGTTCGACGATGACGTTGGACACTTCCTCGACAATGGATCCTACATACCGGCGCAAAATCATCTGGTAAGTGTCTGCGTGTTACCGATCGGATCTGCTAATATCTTTATCGGACTAACTGCAGAGGCCATGGGGTTTTGCGGTGGTAGCAAATTTTTCCCACCCGCCCTATACCCAGTCGAAGATGACTATGATACACACTTTGTCGGTATGGTGCAATCCGAAGTCGCCGAAAACACGGACGATGGAAACCTTGAAGATTTGCGAGAAACCTTCGAAAACTTTCGCACTTACAAGATGAAGTTAAATCCATCAAAGTGTGTATTCGGAGTTCCCTCAGGAAAACTTCTGGGTTTCATTGTTTCTCACAGAGGAATAGAAGTTAACCCAGAAAAGATCAAAGCCATCTTGAACATCTCCAAACCTATGTGTGTAAAAGATGTCCAAAGATTGACGGGTTCTGCCGCAGCCGTCAGCAGATTTATTAGTCGGCTGGGGGATAAAGCCTTACCACTCTACAAGCTGTTGAAAAAATCCGACAAATTCGAGTGGACAGAAGAGGCAGATGCAGCATTAACCCAGTTGAAGGAAACTTTGATGAAAGCTCCGATTTTGGCATCCCCAAAAGACGAAGAACCTATGTTATTGTATCTCAGGGCTACAAACAGGGTTATCAGTGCAGTAATTGTTGTGGAACGGAAGAAAGACGAACAGAGCATACCAGACCAGCATCCGGTATATTATATAAGTGAAGTTTTCTCCGAGTCCAAGCAAAGGTACCCACACTATCAAAAACTGGCATATGGCTACTTTTCACATCTAGAAAACTGCGCCATTATTTCCAAGGACATTCCATAACAGTGGTATGTAAAGCACCACTAGGGGATATAATCAACAATGCGGAGGCAACTGGTCGAGTAGACAAATGGGGTATCGAGCTAGCAGCCTTCGACATTAAGTATCAGCCAAGGACAACAATAAAATCCCAGGTTTTGGCAGATTTCGTCGCCAACTGGACGGAAGCAATGGAGAAAACACCAATGCCGGAGTCCGAGTATTGGATCATGCACTTTGACGGATCCAAGATGAAGGAAGGCGCTGGAGCTGGTGTAGTCTTAAAATCCCCTAAAGGAGACACAATGGAGTACGTATTACAAATACACTTCAACGCCAGCAATAACGTGGCAGAATACGAAGCTCTACTCCATGGCTTGCATATTGCAAAAGAAATAGGGGTTAAGCGCATCTTGTGCTACGGCGACTCGGATTTGGTACAAGATCAGCTTAACCAAACCTGGGACGCAAAAAGCCCTATAATGGCCGAATACCGAAGAACGGTGGACGAGTTCGCCATTTGTTTTGTCGGATTCGAAGTACTCCACGTTAAAAGGGAGGAAAATTGGAACGCGGATGCATTAGCCCGCATGGGGTCAGAAAGGGTAAAAATCCTACCACCAGGTGTATTCGTCCATCATTTGTACGAGCCATCCATAAAAGGTGGAGATATTGATTATCCTCTGGCTTCCGAGTCAATTGAAGTTATGCTCGTCAAGCCGGACTGGACAATTCCATATTTAAACTTCTTAGTCAACCAGAAGTACCCGGAAGGAGCAGACGAAGTCTTGCAGAGACAAATACAGCGTCGATGCAAAGGATACACGGTAATTGACAATTGCCTGTATAAACGTAGTACTTCCGGAATTTTTCTGCGATGTATTTCACCAGAAGAAGGACAAGAAATCCTGCAAGAAATCCATGCCGGAGATTGCGGACATCATGCTCAATAAAAAAGCATAGTTAAAAAAGCATTTCGTGCTGGGTTTTTCTGGCTAACAGCCAAGACAGATGCTGAGCACATAGTGAATACATGTGCAGGGTGTCAATATTATGCCAAGCAGACTAATATGCCGGCCCAAGCACTCAAAACTATCCCCATTACATGGCCGTTTGCGGTCTGGGGGCTAGATATGATGGGACCATTCAAAACTGCACGAGGTGGACTAACACATCTACTTGTAGCTGTGGACAAATATACCAAGTGGGTGGAGGCTAAACCCATCAAAAAGCTTGACGGTGTAACTGCCAGAAATTTCATCATTGACATAGTCATGAGATACGGCGTTCCACACAGCATAATAACCGACAACGGGACAAATTTCTCCATTGGAGAGTTGGCGAAATATTTCCGACAAACGGGAATTCGCCTAGATCTCGCATCTGTGGCACACCCGCAATCCAATGGACAGGTTGAAAAATGAATAGCTCAATCCTGCAAGGAATACGCCCAAGACTCGAATCTCCTCTTCATAGAGCAGCTGGAGCATGGGTACAAGATTTACCTTCTGTGCTTTGGAGTATTCGAACAACACCAAACAGGTCAACTGGGCAAACCCCGTTTTTCCTAGTTTATGGTGCGGAAGCAATTCTTCCAACGGACATGATTCATGATAGCCCGAGAGTGCGGGATTTCGACGACTTGGATGCCGAAGAAGCACGACAGTATGTCATCGATATCTTAGAAGAAGAACGAGAGCTTGTGGTTCAAAGATCCGCCATCTACCAGCAAGGTTTACGACGTTACCACAGTCGGAAAATCAGACATCGTTCTTTTAAAGAAGGTGACTTAGTGCTGAGGTTGATGCAGCAAAGAAAGCATAAATTAGCCTCAGTATGGGAAGGACCATTCGTCATCAGTAAAGCCATGAAGAATGGATCATATTATCTTGTTGACATTCGGGACACGGAAGACGTTCCCGAGAAGCCGAATCGCAAAAGAAAGAGAAATATAGATGTTGAGCTAGGAGAGACAAAGAGGCCCTGGAGTATCCAGCAGTTACGTCCCTTCTATACTTAGTTCAATTTCTATGTAAACATCTTTGAGATCATGAAATAAAGTTGTCAGAATTCTTATATCCATGTTTTTACAAGTTTATTATAGTACAGAACATGATTCCACCTTATCTATTTCCCAATGATCTTACAAAATACTCAATGTTAACCCAAATTGTGCCTGCGTGCTCGGTGTTTAAAAACTGAATGATTTTCAGCCTACTAACGGCTAAAGGAAACTTGGATTGTGCCTGCGTGCCCAAGTTTCATTCAAAAAATTCCTTACTTTTCTCCAAGTATTATTTGATTGTTTATGTGTTGGGCCACTGGAGCTAGTTAGTAAAAATGCCCTTAGTATGATCCATGTTTCCGAGTTTGAACTGATTGGTTTTACCCAGTAGTTCGGCATGATGATTCATAGTACTATTGAGCCATTTCAAACACTAAGGACAGTTAAAACACATAAGCCAGAGAACTTAGAAGACAAAGGAATATTAAAACCCGGAAACCTTGCAAAGAATTTCATAATTAAACTGCAAAAGGCGGAGTTCTTGTTTATACAAAAGAATAGAAGCATTACAATATAAATTAAATTGTAAAAGTGCAGTAATGCTCCTATTTTCTACTTCCACCATCCAGGTTAAGGACATCCCTTCAAGCACCCGAGTCTTCTTCGCTGCTGTCATTCTCGGGGGCTTCGGGGATCTCCTCTTCCGGATAAGTGATGGAGATATTCACCATGGAGGCGATCTTGGTGGCGTGACCTTTGATTTCATAAAAAATGGTGGTCCGCTGGGTTTCCGTGTATCCTTGAGGGATACCGGACGCCACGCGCCAAGACTTGGCACCAGGGTAATGCATACGCATAAGGCCGAGAGCCATGCGTGCACCACCCCGTGCTACGGAGCGTAAGGTGGACTCCTTGGACTCCGCCACCTCCAGGATAGCACCCGGAAGTTTATAAACTTCCGAGAATTCCACATTCCTTGTGGGGAGGAACTTGCTGATCAGCTGCATCCCAGCATCTCTGATCGCATTCCATATCTTCCCAAAGGCTCGGATTTTTTCAATCCGAGTAAGACCTGGATAATTTCCTGTTTTTTCGGAACAAGCAACCAAAAAGGTTAGGTGAAAAAACAGAGAAAGTAAGCAAGACATGGACGAACCGGTAAATGAAATAAACTTACCGAGAACCTTGTCGATTTCGGAACCTTCCTCCACGCGCAGGAATAAGATACTTTCCAAGTCTTGGATAGTGGACTTATCTTTTTCCGCTTGCTCAGAAGCCTTGGATTGAGCAATTCCAAGGGCCAGATTACTAGCTTCCAGGCCTTGTTGAACCTTCATAAGTTACTTATGAATGTCCAAATTCTCCTTACGGAGACGTACGACATTGCCAGCATATTCAGCTACTTCCTTGGCCTTAGCCAAAGCAGCTGGAAAGCAAGGAAAAATTCCGAGTTTAGAATAATCTCGAGAAAGTACTTAGTGACAATCCGGATAAAAAACTTCAGAGAATAAAACATACCTGTTGTTTCCGATAGCTGTAGCTGAGATGATGCCATCTCATTGTTCTTAAACTCAATGATAGATTGAAGGGTTCTCACCTCTTCATTCTTGACGTTAAGTTTATTAAAAATTTCCAAGTTTATTGCATCAGCGGTATGCTGAAACATGGAAATGAAAGCCAAACGCTTAAGTTCGAACAAGCGAAATAAGAAGCATTAAGGGGAAAGTATGATTTCAACTTATTGCTTGGGGGCTAGAGATATTACCTGGCTCATTTCCCGCAAGTTTGACAAAGTCTCGTTGAATTCTTTTGCATATTCAGAAAAAAGAATCCCAACATGATGAAGGCCGTCTTGTATGACCTGACGAGGTGAAAATACGAAATCATTTCGGATAATTAACCCGCCTTGTGGCCAAGGACGGATTAGTTGGGCAGGAGCGAAGAATTTCCTAGCTTCTGGACGGATATATCCGAGTTCGTCGAATGGTTCTTCCTTTATCCGGATATTCCTGTCCAAATTGGGAATAGGTTTGTCCTCCCCAGATGCTCGAGGATTTCTACCAATCTGTGTTTCTGCCCTTTCCCTCGCACCCAGGGTAGGTGCAATAGGCTGGCTGGATTGCTGAAATTGATTATCCGGGTTCATGGTTTTATACTTCCTGCTAGACATAGCTAGGGGAGGAGGAACCGCAGCAGAAGAAGGTTCTCTTTTGATAGCAGCAGCCTTATGTTTCTTCAATTTCTTTGTCTTCAAAGGAGTTGGAGCAAGGCTGTAAAGGGAACATCCGAGAAATAAATATCTTGAAGAACTAGAGGGGAATGACGATTAAAAAAGCTTCAGCAGAATACCTGGATGTGGCGACGGGAATTCCGTCAATAGTTATCGTTTCTTCGAAGGTCACTTGCCTTTTGCGTTTCCGGCTGCCATAGAAGCTGGCATGTAATTCGTCAAGCTTGGCGTCGGAAGCAAGATCAGCTTCCTCAAGTTCGTCGAACTAGGGAAATAGCAACGATTCGTTTAAGTCAAAGAAAGAGGTTAATCCGAGAGAAACCCGAAAGCAAGGAAAATATAAATACCTTAGGGACTGGGTTCTCCTCGTGATATATTTCCAGACTTTCTAAGTATTGATCGCAGGTGGCGACCAGTTGGTTGACCCGTTTCTTAAAATCCTTTTTGGAATAAGATTCATCCGTCCCCCTCATGCTATCTTCTGGCCCTTCGTATTCGGAAAGGAGCCGGGAACGAAAGGAAAGAGGTTGAATACGGCGTCCAAACCAGCATAAGATAGTGTCTTTCCCGGTTAAGGGAGGCTGAGAGGAAGTAAGCTTGGCGATACGCCGTTTTATCTTCATTAGGCCTTCCGGCAACGTTTGCACTGCTTCGACTGCCCAACTCTCTTGAGGAGCGGCGGCGGAATTAACGAATGGAGGAACCCCGTTTTCCTTACCAGGAAATAGGATGTCCTGATGATAAAAGAAGGAACCCGTCCAAGATTTGACGGATTCCGATGTTTTTATCTTTGGATACCAATCTTCCCTAAACCTCCGAAGAGTGAAAGAGATAGTTCCACAGATGGGAGGAGTACCTTCTGTGAGGTTGTGCTTCACTTCAAAGCAATATCGCCAGAAATCTAGACTGGGTGCTATTCCTAAATACCCTTCAAAAAGGGCTTGGAAACCCGCTAGGTAGAGGATGGAATTGGGGGAAAGATTGTGTGGCTGAACGCCGTAATAGTTAAGGACATCCAAGAAAAAGGCGGAAGGTGGCAAACCCATACCTCTCGCGATATGAGAAGTGAGGAGGACGTGTTCCCCGTCTTTTGGTATGGGCTCGAACTCGTTTTCCGAGTTCTGCCATTTGCCTTTGACTATAAGCCCTTCCCTTTCCATTTGTGGAAGGAGGAGAGGAGGAATATTACTCGGACTCCAGTTGCCGACGAATTCCATCTTTTCTTCTTCGGCGGCGGCGGACGCGGCGGCCTCCGCGGCTGCAAGCTCGTCGCCAACGAGCGTGATTTTCTCCTCCGCCGTCTCGGGAGCGAACAGCGGAGTGGGCGCGGAGCTAGAGCCCGCAAGATCCGCGGCGGCGGAAAGGTTTCCTCCATCCGCCGTGGTACCCGCGGTCTTCACTGGTTCGTCGCCGACGGCGTGCACTGTTGAGTCCAATAGAGGATCCATCGTGTTGATGATGTCCTCAATCTCTTGTGCGACGGCGCGGGCTGGCGAAGACGACGGAGAGGCCATTGGATGGCGGCGCTAGTTCGTCTCCGATGAGGTCTTGCACGCGGTGCGCGTTAGGGGATTCTCTCCGCTGGAAGCTTGGGCGTTGTAATGGCGTTCGAAGTGGGAGCGGAAGGATTTTCCAGAGGACGAATAAGGCTATTTATAGCCGGTAATCCGTCGGGATGCGTGCTAACGGCTCTTTTGACCGTTGGATGTCCAACGTGTGTCACTCGCCGGAAAATCCGGGAAATGAATCGATAGGGTGATTATGGCTATCTCCTCGTTTCCGCGAGAATCTGTCAGAGATATGTTTCTGGATTTCCCGCTTGAAACCCAAACGTCCCTTACATCAGCATGATTAAAGCGCTGACGTAGGAAGTTCCTTCTCCGCGAAGGATCGTGTGAGAAAAGCCGGATTTCCAGGATTCCTAGTTTTACGTTACCATCTCTTTTTAAAAGAAGAATAAGAAGAATCAAGACTGCTGGCCAATATTTCTCGGACAATATCCATTTGGCGAAAGACGGCGAATCAGAGTTTTAATCCTTCTTGGGGGCTACTGTCGGATATATACTGAATAGGGGTATATCAGATGGTAGTCAAAGTGCCGGATTACCAGGGTGGCCCAAGTGGTAGTGGGCTATGGTCTATTGGGCGGCCCAGTAAGCTGACGCGCAGAAGCCGGATTCTAGAAGAACCCGGATCACGGCCCACGTGATCTGACTTGGAGTAGAAGGCGGATTCCTTACTTTCCAAGTTAATAGTTACCGTAGTCTTCTAGGTCTCTTATTCTGTATGCCTAACCCGGCTATTATATAAAGCCGGACGGGAGATATGATAGATAGATAAGAAGCTATAGGCTAAATCGCCGGGAAGTTGATCCTCAGCGAATAGCTAAACAGAACCTCACGTTGTACTTGTATACACAGGCTTTAGTCCTGATCAATGAGATTGCAGGAGTAGGAACGCCGCAGTATTGCGACGTACCGAATCTGGGTAAATCCTTTGTCTTCGTCTTCAACGCAACCACGTCTCCCCACGTCTTTACCCGTAGTCTCATGGCACGCCCGTCTATGAAAACTACCACGATGTCTCGACAAACATAATAACAATTATTTAGTTCCAAAATAAATCCTGAACGTAAATGAAGTTGCATCGTGCCGACTTCCAACGCATCGACTCTCGCCTTGTTGCCGACCCGAATATCAACCTCTCCTCTTGCCACGCTCCTAGTTCTTACCAGTCCCTGCAACGAGTTGCATATGTGAATAACTGATCCGGTATCATATACCCAAGAACTATTAGGCGCATCAGCAAGATAAATGTCTATAACATTGCAAACAAGCGTACCTGAGTTGGAAGTCACACCTCCACTCTTGGCTTTGTCAGCCAAATACTTGGTGCAGTTCCTCTTCCAGTGGCCATCTTGTTTGCAATAGAAGCAATTGGCTCCGGCTGTAGGAGAAGGCTTAGTCTTTGAGGAAGCGCTCTGGACAGGGCCATGGGCGTTGCCTCCTGACTTATCCTTCTTCTTAGTCCAAGAACCCTTCTTGAACTTAGCCTTTTTCTGCACAATCAACACTTGACTGGCGCCTTTCTTGAGATCAGCCTGTGCCGTTTTGAGCATCCCATGTAATTCAATGATCTTCTTATCCATACCATGCATATGGTAGTTCGAAATAAACGGACCATACGCACTAGGAAGAGAGTTCAGAATTATATCAGTAGCGAACTCTTCGTTAATTGGGAAGCCCAGCCGATCCAGAGACTGTATGTAACCAACCATCTTGATTACATGCGGACTCAGTGGATCCCCGTCTTTCAGCTTACAGCCAAGCAAATCTTGAGAGACTTGATACCTCTTGGTCTTCGCCTGAGCCTGGAACATACTTTTGAGGCTTTCGATCATATTGTAGGCCTCAACATTTTCGAACTGCTGCTGCAAGTCCGGTTCCATGTGTGCAAGCATAAGACAGCTAATCTCCGTAGACTCATCTCTAGTCTTACGGTAGGCATTTATGACAGCGACAGTCGCATCGTCATCTGGCTCTTCTGGAAGTGGAGTTTCTAGAACATGTTTTTTCTTGTCATGCTTGAGGACTATCCTTAGATTATGATACCAGTTGGTGAAATTAGTTCCATTAAGCTTATCTTTCTCTAGGATTGACCTCAACGCAAATGCGGACAACTGAGGAAGGTTGCTAGGTGCCATTGGTCTACAACAGAAAATATTCAAAACACTTAAGACATGTATTCATAAAAGAGCAGGCATATTAAACGCTTTAGTACTTATGCTCCCACTAGAACCAACATCCCTCCCATGGTTGCTAAGTGATTCAAGACCCTAAATAAGCAAGCCGACTAGTGAGCTTTAGCATCACTGCTAGCCGTCAAGTGATCTAGGTAGGCAACACCTTGCCAATCGTATCCAATACGACTCCTGTTAGTTGGGTGACATCACATGCCCCGGCTCCCAACCTACCTCGCCCCGAGCCCCACAACCGTTGTGATGGACTCGTCTAGATTACCAAGTGCTTCTGCTTGTAAGAGTCCGACTCAAACCCACATAACCGGAAAGAATTGGTAGCACCTCAATTTTATGAGCCCACTACCAAGAATGTCCGACTTGTGATGGTGCAGCACTGGCGGGGCGACCGATTAGACCTTCTTTGAGGGATTAAAGAATCTACCAACTATCTAAATAGAGCTAAACAGAGACATAACAATAACACAAATAAAGCAATTATAATGTGAAATGGTATGGCTCTCTTCATGGTGATCCTCATCTCCACAAAGCTTGTAAGTCGACTCGTGCCAACTCTTGTCACGTGCCATCTTACTCCATGTAGCCGACTTGTACATCGACTTGCATGTCATCGGGTTCTCTAACAAGCTACACTAGCTAGTAAATCAAAGATTACATAGAGAATCCGACACGCAGGCCGGTATACAACAAAATGAAAGCACCTAGGCTCCAGCCGGCTGACAAAAACATGATACGCAGATCATGTATGGATTACACACATCACATGCACATAAGCCATACCATTCACAACTTCCTGCAAAAACAAGTTATGCATAGATAAGATATATACCGGCGTTGTGAACTCGCAACGACATCTAAGGCGCTACGACAGGGCGAAGCCGGCGGTCCTCGCGGGTGCGGGCAGCGCCTGACGATTTTGGAAAACGCAGATCTCATCTGCATTCCGATCATGGATTTCTTCATCGGATAAAAACGATTTTACCCGAATCTGATCCGTATTCCGATTCGACCAAACTCTTTGATCTTCGATCACCGCAACTGGATTTATGTGTCACGGTATACCCCGATGGCGGAAACCGACCGGTAGGGGTAAGTTGTTCCACGACGTCAGCAGTATGATCATGAAAACCTGATCATCCATTAACCCCGAGTACGATGATCCAATCAACCTTGTACAAAACCGATCTATCTCATAGAACGACCACCAAAACAGCACTTAGATCCAATCTAATGCTAACTACATATCACATATGTACGGATCTCGGGCCTAATACCAGAAGCTACCGCTCTGATACCACTGTTAGAACGCGTAGAGATAAACGAAAACTTTTTCCTACGCAATGCTTCCAAGATCTAGCCGAGGTAGAAGGCCACGATTATTACCACTAGACGCGCGGTTGCGGATTATCGATGAAGCGCGTCGGGGCAGTGCAGTCCCACGATCCGGTCCGGTCCGGCCGATCCAATCCCTCGAACGTCGAAGTGTTGAACATACAACACCTCTGCCGGTATCCACACGTACGAGGAGGAGCTCCGACGGCAGACTGCTAGGTCTGGTGGGACGGCTGGACTGAGTGGGGCTAGGGTTCCCAACGCATGGGAGAGTGGACTAACTTACCCACTGGGCAACCTGCGCCCCTCTTTATATCGCGAATGGTAGTGGGCTTCACAACACTTGTGGCCCATTCCCTTTGTGAGTCCGACTCACAAACTCAGTCCATTTCCGGTTCGGGTCCAACCCAACCAATACTTTCTTCCGCTCTTAAGTGTGCGACCCTGTAGGCTCATGGCGACATGGACACGATTGGAGTTCAACTCTCAATCGATCAATCGGTAGCGACTCCTAGCAGAACGTGCCGACTCCCAAGTCCCATTGAGTCATGACGACATACCTTTCAATGTGATATTTATCTAAGTCCTTTTTGCCTCACGATATACCTTGTCGAACTATATGCGATTTATCGTCATCCCTTTAATAGTTCAACTCTCTTCTCGATCCATGATATGTGATTCATCTGACTAACTCTTAGTCAACCGACACAGTTAACACTTAACTGAGTCGCGCATGGCCATGCTTCCTGAATCATATCACTCGAGAGGGCCCAGAGAATATCTCTCCATTCGGAGGGGCAAAATCCCATCTTGATTATCCACATCACGCAGCTTGCTTCTCATTCGACCCGAACTCTGCCTTTATAGTTGCCTTGTCACAGAACAACGTTTGACAGAACCTAAGTCGGTGATCCACAACTCGGATTGTGCGACAACCTCAGGTCTAAGGATTACATTGATTGAGACATGCAAATGACGACTTGCTCGTTGCATCTCAATGTGGGTCATCCCGACTTGCTAAACTCTTTTGCCAAGTCCGTGAACATTGGAATGGCATCACCATGCCCATGACAAGTGGAACCGAGTCATCAACCAACTCTCACATTAGTCTAGGGTGTGTGTCCAGCACAACCTTAATGACTAAGGACAATTTAGTATGAACAACATGAATACATAGTTCCACAGTCGAATCACATATTCAATGACATATATCAGATGTTCAAAACAAGGACAACTTAATAATTTTATGAATAAAGTGGGAATTACATCATACATGATTGCATCTAGGGCATATTCCCAACAGTAGGGACCATCCAGGAAGAGGCAGATCCCTTGGACGGCGGTGGTGAGACCGCGGATTGCTCCGGCGATCTCCTTCGGGGTGAGGGGGACAGGAAGGCGGCGACGGGGTGAACATGATCGAGCCTGATGAAAGTAAAGTATGGGCACCTAGAGGGGGGTGAATAGGTGCTACGACCAATTTTAATTTTTCTTAAAGTTTAGGCTTGACACAAAGGTAAATTCTCTAGATAGTGCAAATAATGG
The DNA here is from genome assembly GCA_028641055.1 of Alopecurus myosuroides. Taxonomy (NCBI): domain Eukaryota; kingdom Viridiplantae; phylum Streptophyta; class Magnoliopsida; order Poales; family Poaceae; genus Alopecurus; species Alopecurus myosuroides. The sequence goes on from CM054061.1 coordinate 313,553,452, forward strand.
TGAATTTACCTATATGGCAAGTCAAGCAATTAATGCAACTAGGACAACACTTAATACAACAAGTACTACAATAAATGCTACAAGTACGAGTAGGTAAAGAGAGGGGAACGAGGTAACCGATGGAAGCACACGGAGACACGATGTATTCCCGAGTTCCTCCTTGTTAAGGGAGTACGTCTCGTTGGAGGGGTGTGAGCTCGCCACGAAGGCCTACTCAACGCCACAAAGGCCTCACCCTATTCTCCGATGAACTCCGCCACAAAGGCCTAGTTCACCTTCCACTATTGAACCCCTTTGAGGCGGGGATCGAGTCCTTTACAAACAAGCTTGGGGCACATACCCACAACCAAATTGGGGTCTCCCAACTCTTCACAAATCACCAAGAGTAGAAAGAAGCCTAGGTTCTCCACAAGAGGAAACCCTAGGCAAAGATCCCTCAAGCAAATGAGAGGGGAAATGAAATCCGGTTGTTGAAGACGTAGATCGGGGGCTTCTCCTTCAATCCTCCAAAGATCAAGGCTTTTGGGTGGAAGGATTGGGAGATCTAGCAAGGTGGGGGAGCTCCAACAATGGTGACTTTAATTCTGGACGAGCTCACCTGAGGTAGGTGGAGGGGAGGGGGTATTTATACCCCTCATAAAGTCTAAGAGCCGTTGGAGCATTTCTGACAATTTCACACCGGAGACTCCGGTGTAAAGGCCGGAGACTCCGGTCTGATCTTTTTCGCAGTGCTCTAGTCCAGAGACTCCGAACGGTCTCCGGTGTCCCTCCGGACTGGATACAGTAGGCGACACCACTTGATCAGCACTTGTGAATTTCTCTAGAAATCTTCAGTCCGGAGACTCCGGTCAGGGGGACCGGAGACTCCGGTCTTGGCGTTGCGGATTGACTCAGAGAGTGTTTGGGGTCGAGCGGATAAAATAGAAACCAGTCACACCAGAGACTCCGGACAGTCTCCGATAAGACTCCGGTGTGAGTACAGCACGCGACACCAGAAAAACCTTCACGTTCCTTCAGAGGCAGATCCCACACCGGAGACTCCGGACAGTCTCCGGTAAGTCTCCGGTGTGGATGCAGTGGGCGACACCAGAAAATCCAGAGACTTGTGCTAGATGAAATCTCCACACCGGAGACTCCGGTCTGAGAGTCCGGAGACTCCGGCCTGGAGAAAACTCCAGCAAACAGAAATCCTGGTGAATTGCCTCTTTTTGCACCAACACACCACCATATCAAATATGTTGTTTATCCCTGAAATATATCAACACACTTAAGGATACACGTGTTGTTAACAAACACCAAAACAAGATGATTTAAGCGCGTTTGCACTTTCAATCTCCCCTTTTTGGTGTTTGATGACAACACACATATTTGCAATAAAATCACAGCTAGGCTATGTTTGAAAAAGATAGAGCACTCACATAGTGAGCTCCCCCTATATTTTACAAACAAAGCCCTCTAGAACAACCACTAGTGAACAATAAAACATACATGCATAGAGACAATAGATAAAGCAATAATAGATAATAATTTGAAAGGATAGCTTCACCACGTGGTCTCACACACATAACATCCATTGTTTTACTCGAAAAGCAAATCAACTAAGATAACAGGAACACAAGCCATAAAAGGCAAATCAAGTTCAAAGACTTGTGTTCCGAAGCAAATAAAGCAAAGCAACCCATGCAAAGCCCGGAGAAGAGAAAGCTACTTCTCCCCCTTTGGCATCGAGACACCAAAAAGGGCAAAGAGCACTACACGACCCAAGGGCTCAGTCATCGTCCTCATAGTCATCGTCTTCATCATCCACCGGTTCCGTGGCCTCCTCCTCATCATCATCACCTTCATCTTCCTCATCATCTCCCTCATCATCCTCAGCACCAGAACCAGAGTTGAAGAACTCAAGGTCCTCCTCATCATCCTCAGGCTGATCCTCAACATGTTCTTCTTCCTCAAGCTCAGGAGCCCTGGCACGGTGGGTCGAAGAAGTAGGAGCCGAGGTGATATCCTCAAAGTCACCCCACAGAAACTGATCAGTGTTCCACTCCTCATATGACATAGTCATAGAAGCAGTGGGAGGAGTGGGTGGAGTAGTGGGAGGGGTACCCATAGGAGGAGTAGCTCCAAGTCCAGCGTGGTCATGCAACTTGGAGATCATCTTCTTCAGCTCACGCATCTCCTTGTAGGCCACATGGTTCTCCTTGTGTACTGCCACAATCATGCACAAAATGTTGCGCTGGAACCAAGAGAGCTTCTTCATCTCATCCTGAGTTTCCTCCTTGCTAGAGCGGCGAGAGGGAGGGTCAGCATTCTTCCTCCTAGAGCGAGGGGGCGCCTCAGCGTCCCCCATAGGTGTGTCACCATCAGGAAGGTGAGAGGACAAAATCTGAAGAGAACCCACTGGGTGGACAGTATCGGTAGCCAAGCCAGGAAACTTGTTGAGGATGAGCTTCATCACATAAGGAGCATACACGGGCACTTTCTTGATCTCGATCATAGCTGAGTAAATCTCCTCCTTGATGAAATGCATAACATCAATCTCGAAACCCTCACCATCAGGACCAGCAAGGTGACACTGGAAGTCCTGGTAGAGAAGGTTCACAAGGCCACCACGAATAGCATCCACATTCCCGACCTTGGGAGCAATGTTGCATCGAAAGAGGCGAAGACAGATGTTGTAGACCCTCTTGAGATCCTTAGCTGTGCCAGTGCTAGACAACTTCTCATACATCGGAGCCAAGCACTTCTTGTCATAAGCCACACCATGAACATGCATACGGTGGCCATTCCCTTCTCCCCAAGGGTAACCAAGAATCTCAGAGAAGCGCCTCATAGAATACTCACACTCAATAGACCCAGACATCCACCTCAAAGAAACATCATCATCCTCTCCAAAGGTGACAGTGGCAAAGAACTGCTGAATGATAGAGGCATTGTAGTCCTGCCTAATGCCAACAAGATGCTCAATACCCAGTTTCCTCGTGATCCAGACAGCCTCCTCAAAGTACTCATGACTGCCGAGAGCCTCTAAGTTCAGAACTTTCTGCGGACAAACGGGCTGCCTGAAACGGGAGTAGATCTCACTCATGATCAACTCAGACTCCCTCCTCCAATAATGAGAAGTATCAGCTATGCGGGCCATGGTGAAGAAAGGTCGAGCCTGCATAATCCTGTACTCCTTCTTGCTCATGGAAACCACAGAGGTGATCCTGTCAAACCTGGCCTTCTTCGCCACTTCAGACATCAGCCTAGCCTCATGCTTCTCTTTCTGACGCCTCTCAGCCTCAAAGGTGTTCTTTTGGCCATATTTACCAGTGGCTTCATCAGTGACAAGATAGTTGCAGGAATGACCACGGTAGGCGCGCTTGTTGGGGTTTGAGGACTTTGACTTCACCCTTTTCCCTGAAAGCATACACAAAACCAAAAACACCACAACAGAGAGAAACAAAATGAGCATACATGTCCAAAATAAGTGCAGAAACAAAACAGAACTAGTTAAAATCAGTTCTGGGAGATTCACACCGGAGTCTCCGGTCTGGCAGACCGGAGTCTCCGGCCTGGCACACCGGAGTCTCCGGACTGAGCGTCAACAGAGTACATGAATCTAACACAACTGATTCTAAAGATGTTTCTACTGGTTTCTACACAGGTTCAACTAGCTAAGGTGATGCTACCAACAGCAGGTACATTTTCTCCACAAAAGAAATACCTAGACCCTTAGATCTAGATGCAAAACAATAAAAAATGAGTGGAGGAGGTGTACCCTTGTCACCCTCGCCGGTCATAGTGCCTCCCTTAGACGGGAGAGGAAAGGGGAGGCGGTTCTCGGCGGTGGGAAACGGCCGGGGAGGTGCTCCTGGCGACGGCGGCGGCGCAGCAAGTATTGGGGGGCGTGGGGGAAGTGGGGAATGAAACCCTAACTTCCCTCAGCCCCCAGATTATATACTGCAAACCACACACCGGAGTCTCCGGTCTTAACACCGGAGTCTCCGGACTAGCCTGAGTCTCCGGTGTGGTAGACCGGAGTCTCCGCACCTTTGCCAGAAACACCCCCAAAAGAGGACATGAAATGCAAGAGTCAATAAAACAAGTATGAGAGATAGGTTTTGGCAGGAAAAAGGTAAGAACAACATCAGGGAGGGAACTTGTACTCAAGAAAGACGAGAAAACAATAGAATAACAAATTTTGAGTACATCATCCAAAAATGCCAAAACCCGCAAATAAGAACAAACTCTTCAAAGAAGAGGTTGGTATCCTAGGCCACCACGTAAGAGTTCATGGTATGCAACCGCGAAGATATATCTTGGGGGGCATTGCCATTACTCAACATTGAAGCTCACAATTCAACATTAGAAAAAGAGAAATAACAATGAATTTTTGCTTTGGGCATAATGGGGGGAGGGAGAACCCAATGTGTTAGGATAACACTCCCCCTATGTCCATGCCTACATCTAAAATCGAACACGTTTCATCTATAGGGGTGTGTGAAAGATCTTCAAGTCAAGCTCCTTGAATCAATCACATTTAGTTCATTCCTCAAGAACAATAATCTTGCATCATCAAGTGGCTTCGTGAAAATATCCGCAAGATTGTCCTTGGTGGGCACATAAGATAGTGAAATATCCCCTCTTGCCACATGGTCACGGATGAAATGGTGGCAAATCTCAATGTGCTTCGTTCTTGTATGTTGCACGGGATTGTAAGCAATCTTGATGGCACTTTCATTGTCACACAAAAGAGGCACTTTATCCATGTTAACTCCATATTCCTTGAGAGTTTGCCTCATCCATAACAATTGAGTGCAAGCACTTGCGGCGGCAACATACTCGGCTTCGGCGGTAGAGATAGATATGCAATTTTGCTTCTTGGAGGACCAACTCACTAGGGACCTACCAAGAAATTGGCAAGCCCCGGAAGTAGACTTCCTATCATCTTGATCACCCGCCCAATCGGAACCCGTATAGCCATTGAGAGAAAATTGTGCCCCCTTTGGGTACCACAAACCAAATCTTGGGGTATGAACCAAATAACGAAAGGCCCTATGGACCGCCATTAAATGGCTATCCTTAGGGGCCGCTTGATACCTTGCACACACACTTACACTCAAAAATGATATCGGGCCTAGATGCACAAAGATAGAGCAAAGAACCAATCATAGAACGATATAAATTTTGATCCACATCTTTACTCCCCTTTGGATTACGAGATAGGTGGCACTTGACTTGCATAGGAGAAGTCTTGATCTTAGCATCTTGGAAGTTAAACCTCTTGATCATGTCTTGGGTATACTTGGCTTTAAAAATGAAAGTCCCACGGGCCAATTGCTTGATCTCAAAGCCAAGGAAGAATTTGAGCTCACCCATCATAGACATCTCGAACCTGTCAGTCATATGTTTAGAGAACTCATTATTGAAAGCTTGGTTAGTTGAGCCAAAGATAATATCGTCCACATAGAGTTGGCATATGAAAATCTCTCCTTTTACTCTCTTGGTGAAGAGAGTGGGGTCGATCTTCCCAACTTCGAAACCACGGTCATCTAACAATTCTCTAAGGTGCTCATACCAAGCACGAGGTGCTTGTTTGAGACCATAGAGAGCTTTGTCAAGTTTGTAGACATGGTTAGGAAAGTTGAGATTCTCGAACCCGGGAGGTTGCTTCACATATACTTCCTCCTTGAGTGGACCATTCAAGAAAGCACTTTTCACATCCATTTGCAACTTGAAATTGTGAGAAGAAGCATAAGAAAGGAGGATACGGATGGACTCAAGGCGAGCCACGGGTGCGTAGGTTTCATTAAAGTCGATGCCTTCAACTTGAGTGTAGCCTTGGGAAACCAAGCGAGCCTTGTTCCTTATGACTATGCCATGCTCATCCTGCTTGTTCTTGAATATCCACTTCGTGCCAATAACATTGTGGAAATCTTTGGGCTTCTCAACCAATCTCCAAACTTTGTTGCGCTCAAAGTTATTGAGCTCATCATGCATTGCTTCAACCCAATCGGAGTCCTCAAGATCTTCAAACACTTTCTTCGGTTCCACCATAGAGATATGAGCTTGATGCTCACTAAAGTTTGCCAATTGCTTTCTTGTAGATCTTCTAGCTTGAATATCCTCCAAGACCTTGTTGTCTTGGGCATCAATATGCTTCAAAGCTCTTCTTATCCTTTTGACACGATGGGCTTCGATCTACGCATTATTGCGCGGAGGGATCACTTGATCATTTGGGTCCCCATCTTGACCAACTTTTCCTTGATCGTCATCAACAATATCTTCAACACTTGCTTCAACTTGAGGAGAGGATGAAGAGTATGGTTGATCTTGGCCTTGACCTTGACTCGCATTAGTGAGAGGACTGGGTACGACTTGCGGAGTCACTTGGTCAATGAGAGGAGGGTCTTGAACATGTTCTTGGTTAGGTGTAAAACTTGGCTCCTTGTCTTGTTCTTCTATTGTAGAGGAGGGCTCCACTTGAGTAGAGCATAGTCCTTCTCGAGTCGCCATAAGGTGTCCCTCAATGGGGCGGAAAAATCCCACACCCATCCTTCCTATGGCTTCTTGAGGTATTTCAACATCTACATTAGAAACATGAAATTGCGCCACTTGGGAGCCATCATTTTCCTCGAAAGCCACACTACAAGATTCTATGACAATCCGTGAGGCTTTGTCATAGACTCTATAAGTGTGGGATTCGGCACCGTAACCAACAAATATAACCTCAATAGTTTTGGATTGAAATTTAGACAACCTAACACCCTTGATCAAATAAAAGCACTTACAACCGAATACACGTAAGTAGGAGACATTGGGATTGTTTCCGGTGAAGATCTCTTATGGAGTCTTGTCCAAGCCTTTGCGGATGTAGAGGCGGTTGGAGGAGTGGCATGCGGTGGATATGGCCTCGGCCCATAAGTATTTGGGAGAAGTGTACTCCTCCAACATGGTCCTTGCCATATCCAAGAGAGTGCGATTCTTCCTTTCGGAAACACCATTTTTTTGAGGAGTGTAAGTGGCGGAGTATTGATGACGAATGCCTTTTTCACTAAGGAATTCATTCAAAGTATAGTTCTTGAACTCCGAACCATTATCACTCCTAATAGCCATGATTTTCACATTGTGTTGACGTTGCACTTGGTTGGAGAAGTCGATGATGGTTTGTTGAGTCTCACTCTTGCACTTGAAGAAATAAACCCAAGTGTATCTTGAATAATCATCGACAATCACCAAGAAATACTTCTTGCCTCTAAGACTTGCCTCGGCCATAGCACCAAAGAGATCAACATGGAGAAGCTCCAAGATCCTCTTTGATGAAATAATAGTCTTGGATTTGTGCACTGTGTCATGCATCTTTCCTTCAACACACGACCTACAAACGTGATCCTTTGAAAAGGAAACATTTTCTTTTAGTCCGACAATAAGGCCACCTTTGTGAAGACTTTGCAAAGTTCTCATGTTGACATGGGACAAGCGGCGATGCCACAACCATCCCACGTCCGCCTTTCCGAAAAGACACATTGTTTGAGAGTTGGTAGACTTCGAAAAGTCCACCACGAACAACTCATTTTCAACATGTCCCACGTAAGCGACGTCAAGAGTCTTGCTCCTCAAAAGGAACACAATATCAACATCAAAAAAGACGGAGAAACCCATCTTTCCAAGAGAGCGCACGGAAAGTAAATTGTAACCAAGGGATTCGACAAGCATGACGTTCACGATAGTGATATCGGGAGCCACCACAACCTTGCCGAACCCAGATACCTTAGACAAGGACGAGTCTACATAAGTGACGGTTGCTTGTATGTCATTTGGGCGCAACTCCGTCACAAGTTCTTTGCTTCCGGTCATATGGCTAGCGCATCCACTATCAATTATCCATTTAGTCCCACCGGAAGCATAGTCCTGCAAGAGATCATTGGCTAGAGTTAGGACCCGAGATGGGTCCCTTCATTTTAGCAACAAGGGTCTTTGGAACCCAAATAGTATAGTCAATGAAACCCTCAATAGGACCAACATATTTAGCTTGCACAACACCATAATAATCAACATATAAGAAATTGTGTGGATTGTTAGTTCCCGCGGAGGTGCTACGAGTAGTGTTGTCCCTCATGACACTACTACTCGAGGCAACATTGTTTGCTTCTGCGGGTGTGCTACGAGTAGTGTTGTCCCTTATGACAATACCACCCGAAGCACCATTTTGTTCTTCTTCTTGTTCTTATTCTTGGCTACATAGCCAAGACCTTGCTTACCCACTTGTTTCCTTGGAGCACTCAATTGTGGTCTAGCAATCCACATTAGAGCTAGGAGCAAGCACTTGTGGGGTAGGAATCACAACCTTCTCAACTTGAGGGCCTTTTCCCTTGAGCCTTGCTAGCTCATCCTTCAACCTAGCATTTTCCTAAATAATATTTGCATGATCACAAGAAGAAGTAGAGGTTCTAGGATTGTAGGTTGATTAAGTTGAGTTTTAAGTTGTTCATGCAACTCTTTGAGGGATGAGTGTTGGCTTTCCAAAGCTTTGTGAGCCTTGGTTAGCTTTTCAAACTCCTCGGTTAGTTTACCATGACCAACCCCAAACTCGACTTTATCATTTTTAGCCTTTTTATATTTAGCAATAGCAAGATCACGTTCCTTGGTGATCTTAGAGACAGGTTCATTATGAGTTAATTCAATAGATTCAAGTTCATCCTCTAGAGAAACTCTACCATCATGCTCTTCTTCAAGAGTCATTGAGAGGGATGCAATTTGATCCGCATCCCTTCTCTCAACCTCACCTTTCTTCTCAAGAGCCTCTTGGGCCTCTCCCAATTGTGTCATGATATACTCAAAGTAGTTCTTGGTCTCCCCTTGAATGTTAGACATAAAACGGTCCAAGGAGACCCTTTCATCTTCTTCTCTAAGACTAGCAAGATGTTCTAGTTTAGTAGGGGTCTTAGAGTTGGGAGAAGATGATACCTCCGTGGCCTTAGCCATGAATCACTTGGCATTGCATTGAGGAAGATCATCATTGGGGGATTCAAAGAGGGATTAAGATGATGGAATGGAAGCAATAGCTAGAGCGGCCACTTCACTTGTGGTTTTTTCTTCTTCATCACTCCCGGAATCATACTCCTCTTGAGTCAAGAGCACAAACTTGGTGGGAGATTTCTTGTTGAATGGTTTCTTCTTGAAATGAGGTTTCTTGTACTCAACCTTGGACTTCTCCTTGCAAATGAGCTTGCCACTATGGATCTCTCTATTCTCATAGGGGCACTCCGCAATAAAGTGATGCTTGTCTTGGCAATCGAAGCAAGACCTCACTTTTTGATCCCCATCATTTCCATAACGAGACTTGGTCTTCTCCTCAACAAATTTCTTGCCCTTGGGTGGATTGTTCCAAAACTTTTGCATGGTGAGAGCAATAAGATCCTTTAGAACGGGATCATAGTCTTGTTCCTTCAAGGCAGGCAATGCCTCTTCTCCATCTTCTTCATTTTCAACCTCTCTTGACAAAACCTTGGCCTTCAAAGCAACGGACGCTCCTTGGTGCATTCCAATGGCCCTAGCACGGTTGCCAAGAGCATTCTTGGTTTGCACCTTATAGGAGCACATTTCTCGCATCACTTGAGTTGAGGTCATGGAGGAGAAATCATGTCTCCCTTGAATGCTCTTCATATCCGCACCCTCAAATGGCATTATGGCAATCATGTACTTACTCTTGATCTAAACATCGTCAATGTACGTGGCACCAACACTTGAGAAATCGGTGGCAAGAGTTTTGAGTCTTCGGTACATGTCAACATGATCTTCTCCATCATGCATATAAAATCCTTCGGCCTCATTGGTCAAGGCGTCATATCTATTTCTTTGCGTGCTCTCATTGCCCACGAACATGATGACTAGAGCATCCCATGTTTCTTTGGCGGTGGAGTATTGTTGAAGATGTGGCATGTGGTTAGGACCCACGGCTTGTTGAAGAATGGACAAAGCAGTGTAGTTTAGTTGGCAATCTACGGCTTCTCTTCTTGTGAGATTCTTGGGATCAAATGGCTTGTATCCGTCACGAGTGATCGTCCAAAGATCTATACAATAAGAGTTCAAGTGAGTCTCCATGTAGTATTGCCATTCACGAAAAGAAAAAGCATCAATTTTAAGTGGATCTCCCCTAGGGATTATATGAGAATGAGGGACGGGGGGATCGGGAGAATATCGTCCTTCAACGGAGTTATATCCTTCCTCTCCCACCGCGCCCTGCTTAGCGGAGTGTTCGGCGGAAGCAGTTTTAGATGGATCACCATCTACCCCTTTCTTGGCTCCCTCCGGAGGAATTTCCGGAAGAGAGGATTTGACTACCTCCGGTGGCTTTGAGGAGTTGTGCATGAGTTGACGCAACTCATCAAATTTGGTGTCTATGGATGAGGTCAATGAAGTTCTCAAAGCATTGAGATCATCCATGGTCACCTTGCCACCAGACGTTTCGGCATCCAAATCGTCTCCCATACTAAAACTCTTAGGCGGTTAAGCCCGATAGAAGAGCCGAGACTCTGATACCAATTGAAAGTAATGTATGGGAAATTAGAGGGGGGGGGTGAATAGGTTCTACGACCAATTTTATTTTTTCTTAAAGTTTGGGCTTGACATAAAGGTAAATTCTCTAGATAGTGCAACTAATGGTGAATTTACCTATATGGCAAGGCAAGCAATTAATGCAACTAGGACAACACTTAATACAACAAGTACTACAATAAATGCTACAAGTACGAGTAAGTAAAGAGAGGGGAACGAGGTAACCGATGGAAGCACACGGAGACACGATGTATTCCCGAGTTCCTCCTTGTTAAGGGAGTATGTCTCGTTGGAGGGGTGTGAGCTCGCCACGAAGGCCTACTCAACGCCACAAAGGCCTCACCCTATTCTCCGATGAACTCCGCCACAAAGGCCTAGTTCACCTTCCACTATTGAACCCCTTTGAGGCGGGGATCGAGTCCTTTACAAACAAGCTTGGGGCACACACCCTCAACCAAATTGGGGGATCCCAAATCTTCACAAATTACCAAGAGTAGAAAGAAGCCTAGGTTCTCCACAAGAGGAAACCCTAGGCAAAGATCCCTCAAGAAAATGAGAGGGGAAATGAAATCCGGTTGGTGAAGACGTAGATCGGGGGCTTCCCCTTCAATCCTCCAAAGATCAAGGCTTTTGGGTGGAAGGATTGGGAGATCTAGCAAGGTGGGGGAGCTCCAACAATGGTGACTTTAATTCTGGACGAGCTCACCTGAGGTAGGTGGAGGGGAGGGGGTATTTATACCCCTCATAAAGTCTAAGAGCCGTTGGAGCATTTTTGACAATTTCACACCGGAGACTCCGGTCTGATCTTTTTCGCACTGCTCTAGTCCGGAGACTCCGGACGGTCTCCGGTGTCCCTCCGGACTGGATACAGCAGGCGACACCACTACTTGTGAATTTCTCCAGAAATCTTCAGTCCGAGACTCCGATCAGGGGGACCGGAGACTCCGGTCTTGGCGTTACGGATTGACTCAGAGAGTGTCTGGGGTCGAGCAGATAAAATAGAAACCAGTCACACCAGAGACTCCGCACAGTCTCCGGTAAGACTCCGGTGTGAGTACAGCACACGACACCAGTAAAACCTTCACGTTCCTTCAGAGGCAGCTCCCACACCGGAGACTACGGACAGTCTTCGGTAAGTGTACAATCTGGATGTAGTGGGCGACACCAGAAAATCCAGAGACTTGCGCTGGATGAAATCTCCACACCGGAAACTCCGGTGTGAGTGTCCGGAGACTCCGGCCTGGAGAAAACTTCAGCAAAAAGAAATCCTGGTGAATTGCCTCTTTTTGCACCAACACACCACCATATCAAATATGTTGTTTAGCCCTTAAATACATCAACACACTTAAGGATACATGTGTTCTTAACAAACGCCAAAACAAGATGATTTAAGCGTGTTTGCACTTTCACCTGAGAAATCTGATACTAGATGTTATGGTTGCTAGGGTTTGAGCGGGAGAGAGAGAGAGCTGCGAGGGCGCGAGAGAGCCGGCCGTGGGGATCCTTTCCCATGGCCGGGCAAGAGGGAAAGGTTTTCCTTCTTAATTCTTGCCTGATTAGATTGATACATCTCCTCTCCATATATAGAGAGGTTTACTTGGCTCCCAAGAAAGTGTTACTTGACCCCTAAGCAAACCCTAAGACCAACGGGCCCAAGACCATCACGTACTCTAACACTTATCTTCTCTCCTTGCTGCCTGCCTGGTATGGTCGTTCTCTGTGCAAGTTCAGGGTGTTATGGCTACTAATTGTTATTTCCATTATACAGTAATCTATACAATATGATTGAAGGAAAAACAAAAAACAATATGATTGAAGGACAATGACATAGTGTTTGGACCCTGCCCCCGGAAGAATAGGATTGACAGCGAAGGGCAACATTGGGCCAAAAGCCAACTTTTCTTGATTTACTCAGCATAGTTAAGACGGAGAGTGTGGAATTTGTGGAGAATAGTCAATAGTTATGCCTCAGATTTAATCCCAGGAGATTTTGCTCTGTTGCAACTGCAATGTCCACTTGTGCGAAATTACATTTTGATGGTCAACAAATACAATGTATCAAAGACAGAGATAAATTGTACTCCCTCCAGTTTTTTTTCAAGGATTAAGGGGGGACCCCATCGCTTATTATATTACTCAAACGCACCAGCCTGGGGGCACAATGTAGCACAGGAAATGTAACAGATGGTCACATAGGGGAGATGCCGAGAACTTTATTACAACACTGAAGGAGAAAGGTCCACAACCGATCGAGCTTGGTGTGGGTGGAAACGGGAGAGCGGTGCCTCCACTTGAGGAGGTCATCGGCTGCCCTTCGTAGAACCTCCGAGGGACATGGGGACGCGTTGAACACAAGGTCGTTTCTCGCCTTCCATATTTGCTAGAGGAGAACCGCGACGCCATGGTTCCATGAATTCGAATCATCGATGGAGGAACTGACCCCTCCCAAATGTCTTGAGCTGCAGAGGGGTGCGAGCCAACGAGGCTCCAGACCTCAGAAGCAAACACGCAGGCGAAGAAGAGGTGGTGCCCAGTCTCCGGAGCGCTGTATCGCTCATAGTAGTCGGTGGGAGCGCAACACTTGAAGAAAAGGTTAGTTCGCGTGCTCAACCTATCAGCACCGGTGAGCTGAGCGAAGATCTTGATCTTGGTAGGTAGTCGGAGGCTCCACGCAGTGCTCGCGGAGGCGTCGGATACTCCTCTCGAGCGCAACACGTGCTAGGCTGCACGCGAACTGAAAGCAGTGTCCTCACTCCATGCCATAGTACGTATGCCTCCGGAGCCCGAGAGCGTGATGGTAGAGCAGAGCTGGCGTGCCTCCGCGAGCTCTCTGTTGGCAACCGCGGAGAGGCGCGGTTGAAGGGCGAAGCCGTCGTAGAGTACCACAGCCACAAAAGTGTGGGCATGAGTGCTATGCAAGAATAGAGCAGGGAAGCGCCACCGTAGGGCACCGCCGGGGGTCCAGCTCTCGAACCAAAAGTACGTGCCAAGAACGTCGCCCACCTCCGAGCAAGTGATAACCCTGTAGATGGAGATACCATGCGCGACGACGCGCTCAAGAAAGGAAGCACAGTGTGAAATCTCTCCAAGATCCATATGGGAGTGATGTCTATACCAGAACTTCCACGAGAGTGCCTCCCTTTGGTGCAGCTTGTGGACGAAGTTAAGGAGGAGCACGAGGTTTTGCAGCCTGAGGCCCCGCAGCCCAAAACCACCTTCTTGCATACATAAACACGCCTTATCCCAGGAAATTAGGCAGGGCGCACCCGAACAAGTGTCTTTACCAGTCCAAAAGAAGGCACGTCGCCTCTTGGCAACACTCTCAATAACGCTCTGTGGTAACAAAAAACAAACTCATGAGTAGGTGGGGAGATTGTTAAGGAAAACATTACACAGCGCGCGCCTACCTCCGGAGGAGAGAAGCATTACCTTCCAGCCTGCTAGTCGACGGTCGAAAGAAGTGATAAGCGAGGAGAAGGCCGAATTAGGTAGCTTGAGCGGAGAGAGGGGCAGCCCGAGGTAGGGTTGCAGGAAGCCGGAGATGGGGAATTGGAGGGTTGTAGCTATCGTTGCCGCCCCATTGTCGTGCACATGCATGGGGACGAAACAAGACTTGGCGAAGTTAATTTGCAGGCCAGTGGCAAGGGCAAAGTCGTCGAGGATGGTCTTGAGGCAAGAAGCAGCGTCAACCGATGCTCGACAGAGGATTAGGGTGTCGTCAGCGTACTAGAGGACGGCGAGCGGGATGGAAACGTTGATGGGGTGGGCAAGGGAGCCGTGATGGAAGGCTTGCCACACCAAGTGCTGAAGGACGTCCACGACGATTATGAAAAGGTAGGGGGAAAGAGCGTCCCCCCTGCCGCAGACCAGTTTTGCATGGCATCCAATCGCCCGGGACCCCATTTAACCTGACCGCGGTAAGTCCGGAAGAAAGAATGTTTTGAATCCAGCCACACCAAGTAGTGTTGAATCCCCGAACGGCGAGAATCCGCAAGAGTCTAGACCAGTTAACAGATTCGAAGGCTTTCCTGAAGTCAATTTTGAAGACGAGGGTGGGAGCACGTGTAATGTGGCAGCACCGGACAAGGTCGGCGGCATAGACGATATTATCGGAGATCCTACGGCCTGAGAGGAGCCCGGTTTGGTCACCATCCACAAGGGAATTGATGTGGAGCTGTAAGCGGGAGGTAAGGGCCTTAGTGATCTCTTTCATGATGCAGTTTTGCAGACTGATGGGACGAAAGTGCGGGGGTCGTGGAAGAGTCAGATTTAGGGAGAAGGATCAAGAATGCACGATTTATGCAGGATAAGTCCATAAGGCCACTATGAAAATCAGCGAAAACCTGGCGGATGTCAGCACCGATAACGTCCCAAAAGGTGGTGTAAAAACTCGGTCCAAACCCGTCTGACCCGGGGCTAGTGTTAGTGCTCATAGCTAGGAAAGCTCCCTGGATTTCGTCGGTACTGGAAGGGGCGGTGAGGGCGTCAGGGAGATTGTGGGAATGGGTATAGAGTGATTCTAGGTAGAAACACCAGGAGCAAGTTTGCGTGGACCCAAGAAGGTTGAAGAAGAAACTTTTGAGGGCCCTCGCCTTAGCCTCATGGTCATGGATGGTGGATCCGTTAACAAGGAGGGATGGGATAGTGTTGCGCCTTTTACAACAGAAGGTGGAGGCATGAAAAAACCGAGTGTTTTCGTCTCTCTCAGCAGCATAACGGACCTTAGCCTCAGTGCGCCAGTATAGAGCCCGCTCAAGGACGGAGGTGCGGAGGGCTTCTGCTATGAGGCAGGAAAGACAAGATTCCAGAGGAAAGAGTGGGCGGTTTTCTTCCAGCCTATCGAGCACGCTGATGAGAACGCGAGCGTCGGTTTCCCGAACAATCGCCGGCGCAGTTTTTTTGTCCACATTTTGTAGCTTACTCGACATTGTTTTAGACGGGAACCAACCTAGAAGTAGCGTCAAGGCGGAACGATGACCTCGAGGCACGGCCAACGCTGAGGTGAACGGAGGGGTGTAAGGCCCAAGATCGGTCATATCGGAAGACACCGGATCGAGGGATTGTCGTGGAGATAGTAGCGACCATGGTAACGTGGTCAGGCGTATCCCTGGTAGAGGAGAGAAGCCAGGACGATGGGAAGAGAGCGTTACAAGTATTTTTTATAAACATTCGGTCAAGGCAGATGAGAGTAGGGTTCGGGCGGCGGTTGGACCAAGTATAACTACGGTCACAGAGAGGAAGGTCGATTAAGCATAGACGGTCGATGCACTCGTTGAACATCTCCATGTCAGACCGCGAGAAGTTAGAGTTGTTGCGGTCTCTAGGGCACCTAACTAGGTTAAAGTCGCCTGCGAGAAGCCACGAAACAAGGTCACCAAGGTCGTGCCCATCAATGCTCTCAAGGAAATCTTGCTTATCCGGAGCCAGGCAGGGGGCATAAACGTTAGAAATCCGTAACAGGGAGCCATCAAGGGTGGACCTGATGTCAACGGAGAGGATGAACCTTGTACTGAGAGTAGAAAGAAGGGAGAATCTGGTGGGGTCCCAGGCCGCGAGGATCCCACCCGCGGAACCAACCGCACTGTTATATTCGAAAGTACGGAGATTAGGAGGAAGGAAGGAGGCGGCTTTAGAGGTGGTGATCGATGAGAGTTTGGTTTCCTGAATAGCCATGATGTGAGGTTTAATGACGAGGATGTCCGCGCTCACCTAGGTGCATTTGTCTAAGTCTCCGAGGCCTCTAACGTTCCACGAGCCAACGATGAAATCGGAGCAACTCATAGCAAACGAGACGAGCACCACCCAAAATACGTCAAACCTCGATCATGCATATATATCGGTGAAAAAGGCCAGGGATTACAGTGAGCATTGGGGAGAACAGACTGGAAAAAAGTAACGGGGACCACTCCAGCAGACGCAGCTGCACACAGACGGGAATAGTGTGCATGATCGGCACTAGGGGGAAAGAACTGGCGGCTGCAGCTAATCCACAACGCCCACGAATAGGAACACAAGTGATGTGCGAAATTTGGCAGACTCGGAGCGTAAGGGTTCACGCCGCACGCCGCGCCGAGGTCTTGCAGACGGGATAGCGCAATGAAGTCAGGGAAGCCTTCGGCGAGCCCCGCGTTCGCAATTGCCTTACGGAGGCGCGGAGAGCCCTTCGAGTTGTTGAACTTGGACGGCTTCACCGCCTTGGCCTTGCCCAACATGTCGCAGAAGGAAGCCGGCTCCTTGGCAGCAAGGCGATAACTGCGGTGGGCCTTAAAGGCCGAGTCAGCAGCGTGCTTCATTTGCCTGCGATGGCGACGGACCTTCACCTCATGGTCCTCTCCCGAGTGTAGGAGCATGGTGGTCGAGGCCGAGCTATCGAGGTGCGCATCAGAGACAGTGTTGGCGAGGTTGTCAACGCTGTCAGTGAGGTCGATCACGTCCATGGCCGCGCGGGGGCCTGCGGCACGACGTCCATCGCCTCGGGCTACTCGGTCAGGTCGATGAAGAAAGGGGCCATGCGAGCAACCGGGGGCGTGGGAGAGCACGGGGCCGCATGCAGGATCATGGCGGCGAGCCACTGACAGCGGGAAACAACAGTTATAGAGAGGAGAGAGATGAAGAAAACCTGAGACAAAACTAGGCCACATGCGGGAATTACCTGGTGGGACGAGTTGTCAGGGAACTCAGACTGCGGACGGCGGGCCAGGAGTTGGTTGAAACGTGCAATGCTTGGCTCATCCAGACCGGGGAGCGTGTCGGCCGCCGCGCGGTGGGCAGCGATCCGGCGGAAAAGGCTGAGCCCATCACGCGTCAGCCCGTGGGAGGAGGATATGGGGGGAGTGGAAGAGACCACCCGAGCCGTGCATCCTCCCTTCGTCGATGTCGTCCATGGCACCCCGTGGAGTCGAGCCACCTGAGCCGTCGTAGTGGCGCGCGTCGATGTTGGGGCCGCCCTCGTTGGCACGCCATGAGGCGACCGTGCGGATAGACACCCTAGTAGAAGTTCCCTGATACGTCATAAACGTATCCCTAATTTCTGATGCTCCATGATCATATTATGCCAATTGCTACATGTTTTCTCCCTTATTTATAGCATTTTTATACGTTTTCGGGACTAACCTATTAACAAGATGCCAAGTCCTAGTTCCCTGTTTTCTGCTGTTTTTTGTTTCAGAAAAGTTGTTCTGAAAACATTCTCGAAATTGGACCCCATAAAGTCCGAAGTGCCTATTTCCTCCGGAAGCATCCAGAACACCGAAGAGGAGTCGAAGACGGGCAACAGGGGGACCACACCATAGGGTGGCGCGGGTCCCCCTGGCCGCGCCAGCTATGGGTGTGCGCCCCCTGGCCTCCACCGCCTCTGCCATTTCGCCTATTTATTCCCACCGGATGGAAAACCCTAGACACCTGATAAAAAATCCTGAAAAAGTTCCACGGCCGCTGTTTTCTAGCACCCTGCCGGAGAGAAAATCATCATCGAAGGCTTCTACATCACCATGCCTGCCACCAGAGTGATGCGTGAGTAGTTCATCCCTGGACTACGGGTCCATAGCAGTAGCTAGATAGTTGTATCATCCTCATATGCCTCCATATTTAGATCTCGTGAGCTGCCTATCATGATCGAGATTGATCTTATGTAATTCTATATGCTGTGTTTGCGGGGATCCAATGAATATTGACCTTATGTCAAGTTGATTATAGTCTTTATTGCTTATGTTATTTGTGATCTTGCATGCTTTCCGTTGCTAGTGGTTGCTATGGCCAAGTAGTTGCTAGTGACTCCAAGAGGGAGTATTTATGCTAGATAGTGGGTTCATGCCTCCTTTTCGCCTGCGCTCGAGTGACAGAAACGTGACGAGGGAGGATGTGCTGGTGCCACTAGGGATAAAACAACGGTGAGAGTACCCGCGTGCATAATCATTGCTTACATTACACACATTGTTTAATGCGCTTATCTGTTGCTTGCAACTTAATACCTAAGGGGGTTCGGATGATAACCTGAGGATGAATTATTAGTCATAGATGCAGATGGATTTCGGTCTATGTATTTTGTTGTAAAGCCCGCACTATATATCATAGTAGTCATAATGTTATATTGTGCACTACGGTGCAACCTCTATTTGTCAATTGCCCAGCTGTAATTTGTTCACCCAGCATGTTACTTTTATGGAGAGACACCACTAGTGAACCTATGAACCCCGGTACATTTTCCACACTGTTAAACAAACCACAACAATTTCCTGCTCTCTTTACTTTCTGCAAGCATACACTGTTTTCCACACTATACGATTAATCTTTGTTTTCAGCAAGACCGGTGAGATTGACAACCTCACTGTACAATTGGGACAAAGTATTTTGGTTGTGTTGTGTGCAGGTTCCACGTTGTTGCTGACACCGGTGAAGCGCCAGCACCACCGTCAGTGGCATCAACCTTCCGAAGGTCCTCTTTCTCCTAATGGATTGATAACCCTGGTTCTTAACTAAGGGGAAAATTCCTATCGCTGTTCTCATCACACCCTCCTCTTGGGGTTCCCAACGCAAGAATCAAGGATTTTTTCTGGCGCCGTTGCCTGGGAGAAAGAAGTCTTCTGGAAAGGGATGAATTTCTCCTCAAGGAATCTATTGGATTCTGCTGCTGGAGGTACCTTTATGTCCATCACTTTGGGAAATGCAACAAAGCTTCTTGATGATATGATGATAAATTATTCAGAGTGGCACACTGAGAGAGATCCACAAGGTAAGAAGGTAAATTCTATTGAGGAAACCTCCTCTTAGAGTGAAAGGCTTAATGCTATTATGTTTATGCTTGTTAATGGTAAAGCTCAAGTTGGTCCAAATAATGTTCCTTTAGCCTATTTGGTTTCCCAAGAAGAGCATGTTGATGTAAACTTTATTAGAAATAATAATTTTAACAACAATGATTATAGAAATAATTTTGGTGGAAACAATTATAAGCCCTATCCTCCTAATAATGGTTATGGTAATTCTTATGGCAACTCCTAAAATAATAATAAAATCTCTACCTCTAATCTTGAAAATATTATTAGAGAATTTATTAGTACACAAATTGCTTTTAATAAATCTGTTGAGGAAAAGCTTGGTAAAATAGATGTTCTTGCCTCTAACGTAGATAGCCTAGCTATTGATGTTGATTTTCTAAAACTGAATGTTTTTCTACAATATGTTAAACAAAGTAAAACTCTGAATGCCATCCAAATTCAAATTGATAATAATGTTAGGTTGATGGTTGAATTACGTGCTAGGCGGGAAAGAGAAGATGAATTGGCTAGAAAGAATAATATTTGCTAGAGTTTGTAATATCACAACCACTAGTAAAACTAAAGCTTCAAGTGCTAGTAAACCTCCTACTATCAATGGTAAAGTAGTTGGTGTTAATAAAGTCCCTACTCCTTCGGTGAAACATGCTAAATTGCCTCAAATTGCTGAAACTACTTCTAATAAAAGTGCTGAAATTTTTAGAGATGTAGGAGATAATGGTCCCATTACTTTTGATGATAATAATTTTGATTTTGATGATTTCAACATCTATTAATTTATTATGTTTCAACAAAATCTTGCTAGAAGTCCCAATGCTAGTGCCATGAATATGGTCTTTACTAAACATATTACCAATGCTCTCATGAAAATTAGGGAAGAAAAGTTGAAACTTGAAACATCTATCCCTAGGAAATTAGATGATGGTTGGGAACCTACCATTAAGATAAAAGTAAATGATTTTTATTGCAATGTTTTGTGTGATCTTGGTGCTAGTATCTCTGTTATGCCTCAAAAGATTTATGATATTCTTGATCTACCACCGTTGGAACACTGTTATTTGGATGTTCATCTTGTTGATAATGCTAATAAGAAACCTCTTGGTAGAATTGATGATGTTTTTATTATGGTTAACAATAACCTTGTCCATGTTTTTTGTTGTTGTTATGAACATTGAATGCAATGCTTCTTGTCCTATTGTTTTGGGATGACCTTTTCTTAGAACTGTTGGTGCTATTATTGCTATGAAAGAGGGGAGTATTAAATATCAATTCCCCCTCAAGAAAGGTATGGAACATTTTCCTAGCAATAGGATGAAGCTACCTTTTGACTCTATTAAAAGATAAATTTATGATGTTGATGCTTCTTCAGCTGAAAATACTTGAGTTGTTCTTTTATGCCTAGCTGAAAGGCGTTAAAGAAAATCGCTACCGGGAGACAACCTGTTTTATTTCTTTGTTTTCATTCTGTTTTCCTTTGTTTTCTTTGGTGTGCTTTGCACCTGTGTGTTTTCTATTTCCTTAGCAACCCCTTTGTATCTTTTATTTTGTGTTTTTGTTGAGCCAAGTAAAGCCTATAGTGGAAAGTTGACACTATATTTCGGATTTCTGCGCAGGAAACAGATTTCTGCTGTCCACTATTAATTACGTATAAAATCACAAAACATTCAAAATGACCTGAGCTGTTTTGTTCTTAATCCTGGGCTATATACGCAACTTTTATTAGTTTACCACCTTTTGATTTGAGGAACATAAGAATTTCTAAAAAATCGATCTCTGCCTGCTGTTCTATTTTGACAGATTTCTGCCAATAATTGCATTTGCATCTTAATCTATTTCTTTTGGTGTTATTTTGATAAAAAGAGTTTTAACATAAGTTGTGACAGTAGCTAATGTGTTTTTGAGTTCTAGTATTGTGTTGAAACTGAACCACGTGAGTTTATTATTTCGATTGCACTAACGTTGCTAATGAAGATTGTGAGAATTTTGGTGTGAAGGAAGTTTTCAAGGGTCAAGAGAAGAGGATGATATGGTGTGATCAAGAAGAGTGAAAAGCTTAAGCTTGGGGATGCCCTGGTGGTACATCCCAGCAAATTCCCAGAAGACTCAACCGTCTAAGCTTGGGGATGCCCAAGGCATCCCCTTCTTCATCAACAAATTATCAGGTCACTTCTAGTGAAACTATATTTTTATTCGGTCACACCTTATGTGTTTTTCTTGGAGCGTCTTTTATTTTTGTTTTTAGTTTTTTTTTATTTTCATAATAATCTTGGTTGGACCCCAACATTCTTTTATTGGAGAGTGACACGCTCCGTTTTTTCATGAGAATACGTTGTATTCTTAGTCTATGTTTGGCTGCTGCATTTAATTAGCTCATGTTTTGCATTCATATCTTATCAGAGCTATTAGTTTTAGTAGTATTATTTGAGTACTCTCATGTTTTCTTTCTGTATTATAAAGATTATTTTTGTTAAAACATATCTTGTATGGTGCTTGTTGGGAAAAGAAAACTGCTGCTTGATGTAGAATTTATAATACTAGTAGAAGCTTGTATAGACTATGGCTAGAACTTTTTCATGCCATCCTAAATGTTATTTTAGTTTTAAAGCCTTGTGGTTATTGATTAGCATGAATAGCCTTAAATAGCTGAGAGCGTTTAATATGTCTTGAAAGATTCATGAGTTGTTCTTGTCATAGTAAAGCATCAATATATGGTATTCTCTTTCGAATGTTTTATTTGGTTGACTTGGCGCATGCTCACATCATGTTTATGACTACAAACCAGTCACGAATAGCCTCCATGACCACTTAGTTTTTGAACTTGTGATACCTCTTATGCTTTAATTAATGATGCTTATGCCGCTATGCATGATTATGGCTCTTATGCTCTCTTGATTTGTCGCTCCCAGTCTTTTGCTATCCTCCACCTGTACTGAGTATGGAATTCTACTCGTGCATCCAAACTCCTTAAACCAAAGTTTTCCCATTGTGTACACCATACCTACCTACATGTAGTATTTAACTGCCACTCCAAGTAAATTTCTCATGTGTTACCTTTAAAACCTTCAAAATTATTCCTGCTTTGTGTTCTTGTTTTTGCTCATGAGGACGTCAATAGAGAATCTTTATCTCACTTCTTGATTGGATTTCACACCCTGGACTAGTGGCCTCATCCGCTTATCCAAATGATAGAAGATCTGGCAGCGGGGTGCCCAGCCCCAAATTAATACAAACAAATTCTCTTCACTATTTTGCCCCTGATTTATGAGTCAAAGCATAATTGTGTAAACAAAAGAGAAAGAGGGATGACCTTCTAAACGAGTTGCGTCCTTCACCATGGGAGACGCTCTTGTGAATCCAGTTGGCTTGTGACTTACTGTATTGTATGTTTACCATTCGTTGACATTAGCATACACCTCTCCTAAAAAAGAGAGATTCCTCCACGGTGTCAAACTTTTAATATCTCTGTGTAATAAAATAAAAAGCTCTAGTACATGAGTGATCCCTGCTTCCCTCTGCGAAGGGTCTTTATTTTAATTTTATGTTGAGTCTCCATCTTCTAAACCAATGCACAATTGAGAGAGAATTTTTGCCATTCTGAGTTCTATGTGCATTTTTTCCATAAACATCAATAATTACTTCATGATGCGATATTATTTGTTCTAGTCTTCCTCATGAACTTTGAAAGTGTCCTAACATTTATATGTTGTCCCTCTCTTAAGAACTAGCGAAATACCACTTTTCCATGCTTTCTCTATACGTGAAACAAACGTTTATCTTTCTTTGCATTATTATCCATGATCCTTTATTTAAGATACTCTTCATGATATAAAGTGATTGCTAGGATTTATTATTAAAATTATAATTATCATGTTTGTGTTTAAAGTTTTATTATCTCAGCATACATATGCTTTTACATTTTTATGATCAAGATTATGATAGTAGAATGTCACCTTAGAATTTATTGTTTTATCGTTTACCTACTCGAGGACGAGTAGGAACTAAACTTCGGGATGCTTGATACGTCATAAACGTATCCCTAATTTCTGATGCTCCATGATCATATTATGCCAATTGCTACATGTTTTCTCCCTTATTTATAGCATTTTTATACGTTTTCCGGGACTAACCTATTAACAAGATGCCAAGTGCCAGTTCCCTGTTTTCTGCTGTTTTTGGTTTAAGAAAAGTTGTTCTGGAAACATTCTCGGAATTGGTCCCCACAAAGCCCGAAGTGCCTATTTTCCCCGGAAGCATCCAGAACACCGAAGAGGAATCGAAGACGGGAAACAGGGGGGCCACACCATAGGGTGGCGCGGGTCCCCCTGGCCGCGCCAGCTATGGGGTGTGGCGCCCCTGGCCTCCACCGCCTCTGCCCTTTCGCCTATTTATTCCCCTGGATGGAAAACCCTAGACACCTGATCAAAAATCCCAAAAAAGTTCCGTAACCGCCGTCGTCGTCAACCCTAGACCAGGAGGGTTCTGGAGCTGTTTTCCGGCACCCTGCCGGAGAGGAAATCATCGCCGGAGGCTTCTACATCACCATGCATGCCTCCGGAGTGATGCGTGAGTAGTTCATTCCTGGACTACGGGTCCATAGCAGTAGCTAGATGGTTGTCTCCTCCTCATATGCCTCCATGTTTAGATCTCGTGAGCTGCCTGTCATGATCGAAATTGATCTTATGCAATTCTACATGCTGTGTTTGTTGGGATCCGATGAATATTGACCTTATGCCAAGTTGATTATAGTATTTATTGCTTATGTTATTTGTGATCTTGCATGCTTTCCGTTGCTAGTGGTTGCTCTGGCCAAGTAGTTGCTAGTGACTCCAAGAGGGAGTATTTATGCTAGATAGTGGGTTCATTCCTCCTTTTCGCCTGCGCTCGAGTGATAGAAACGTGACGGGGGAGGATGTGCTGGTGCCACTAGGGAGAAAACAACGGTGAGAGTACCCGCGTGCATAATCATTGCTTACATTACACACATTGCTGAATGCGCTTATCTGTTGCTTGCAACTTAATACCTAAGGGGGTTCGGATGATAACCTGAGGGTGAATTATTAGTCATAGATGCAGATGGATTTCGGTCTATCTATTTTTTTGTAATGCCCACACTAAATATCATAGTACTCATAATGTTATATTGTGCACTACAGTGCAACCTCTATTTGTCAATTTCCCAGCTGTAATTTGTTCACCCAGCATGTTACTTTTATGGAGAGACACCACTAGTGAACCTATGAAGCCCGGTCCATTTTCTACACTGTTAAACAAACCACAACAATTTCCTGCTCTCTTTACTTTCTGCAAGCATACACTGTTTTCCACAGTATACGTCTAATCTTTGTTTTCAGCAAGACCGGTGAGATTGACAACCTCACTGTACCATTGGGTAAAAGTATTTTGGTTGTGTTGTGTGTAGGTTCCACGTTGTTGCTGACACCGGTGAAGCGACAACACCACCGTCAGTGGCATCAACCTTCCGAAGGTACTCTTTCTCCTACTGGATTGATAACCTTGGTTCTTAACTAAGGGGAAAAATTCCTACTGTTGTTCTCATTAAACCCTCCTCTTGGGGTTCCCAACGCAGGCATCATTCCCCCAGCGAGGTCGCGGACGAGTAGGTAGTGCGGGACGCTGTTCACAGTGTCGACATGGATGACTAGGCGGACATCGGAGAAATCGAGCTCGTTGAGACAAAGGGGGTCTATGCAGCAGACATTCCCGATTGCTCGGAAGGCCGCATGGATCCCCCTCGTCCCAATGCTCCAGCGGGAACCTAGAGGCGGAGATTTGGGCCATGGCTCCCGGGCGGCAGATGGACCTGTTGTCCCTCTCCTCGGGCTTCTCGAGGTCGATGAGGTGCCCGTCAATGGAGGCGGGGAATAGGAGCAAGGTGGAGTCACGGACGGCCTCGTAGTCGAAGAAGGTGAGAATTGTGCCATAGTCAGAAGCGGTGAGCCTGGACGTGGGGTTTCCTCCATGTTCCTCGAGCGCACACTGCAGAGTGGACCCCGGGTATCGTGGTGGTATCACGGGAGATGTCATAGGATGGCTAAAGGTTGGGGCCGATGGACGCTGGAGGTGATCGGGGAGGGATCACACGGCGAATAGCCGCGTGTGGGATGTCTCAAGCACGGCAAACAACACGATCTTACCCAGGTTCAGGGCCCTCGTGTGGAGGTAACACCCCTACTCCTGCCTTTCTCTCTGTATGTATGTTCACCGAGTAGCCACAGAACAAATCAGGCCTTCAGCCGAGTAGCCACTCTGGCTCTCTAGTTCTCTCTATGTGTGTCGAATGTGTTGAGCCGAATGAGTCGAACCTCTCGCATGAGGAGGCAGGGCACCTTATATACTGGTGCCCAGCCGAATAGAAAAAGACTATAAGGTACGACTGATGGGACAGGCATACTGCAGAACAGAGCACGCTTCCGGCTTCTCGCTGACGCGGGTGCGGGAAGTCATCGCGCCGTTCGGGGATGGGACATGTCCACCTTGTCAGTGAGATAGGGTAGGCCCCTAGCCCTGTCCTGTCCCCTCTGTCAGTGACAGGACTTGACAGGCGCCTACCGCACTGTAGCCACGCCGTAGCACGGATAATCACGCGCTCCGTAAGTTGAACCGCACGCCGGTACGGACGCAGGATACGCGGGATCCTTTGTCAGAACGGCTCCATTGACTTCTTGCCCGGGTAGGAACGCAGTCCCTCTACCCGAACCAACTCCTCTACTCAGACGATCATAACTTCCTTGATTTTTTCCTCTTGCCCATTGGGGGCTACGGCCGGATAGAAACCTACCGGGTAGCAAGTACCGGGTAGCCATCTACCTGGTCAAACAGCACCTTTGACCTTGCCTTTAGCAGTTGCCTTACTCCTTCTCAGGGGTAACCCCCCGACATTAGTCCCCGAAGCTGGTAGAGTCCTGCGAACTTGTTCACTGGGTCCTGCCAGCTTAAAGCAAACCTTGTCTTTGTAACTGAAAGGGGCCGAGTAGCACCTCCACATGGCCCTTCAATTCTTGCCTGCACCTCCACTTCTCCGAGTAGCGCTATCTTTCTTCTATGATGCCGAGTAAAATGTCTTAGTGAAATTTCGAACTAGCTCCCGCTGAATCAGAGCGAATCCACCTCTCCGTGTCGCTACAGGGCACATGTCACACCCTCGTGCCCCCGACGCCTCGGTGCCTGGGATACGGAAGGCCACGCGCCAATAACTGCAACCCTGGCCCACTAGCTTGTTAAGTCATTTCAACCGTACTCAAGTTCCCACGATCTCGACGTGGGATTAACTGCGCCCGTTACGCGCGCGATATGCGTTGTGTGCGTTTCTAACGGTTGCGCAACCCATGCCGCACGATCTCTGCGCACGATCAATCCGCGCTTAATCCGCTGGTAACTGCAACTCGAGGGGGAGAGATAAATACCCCCTCGACGCTCCCTTTTCCTCTGTCCTGCTCATTCCAATCTCACGCCCCCTCGTCTCTCTGCCGCCGTCAAGCACACCGCCGCCGCAACCACTCGCTGCGCCGCTGCTCCACGCGCCGCAAAAGTGACAGAGAGCAACTCCTCCACTTGTTTCCGCCACCAATCTCTCACAAGTTCTTCCGCCTCCATGGCTCCTCGCGGAGATGACGATGCGGCAGCCCGCGCCGGCTGGGAGGGATCGGAAGTCACGGCGGAGGACTGCCAGTGGCTCGTCAACACCCGCCGCGTCCCTCCCGGCGTCGTTTGCCGGCAGCCAGGTACCGAAATCATCCCCCAACCCGAGGAGGGCGAGTACGTCGTCTTCCTCGCCCACTTCAAACGCGACTTCGGCCTCCCCATCTCCGAATTCTTCTCCGAGTTCCTAAAGAACTTTGGCCTCCAGCCACACCACCTTCCACCCAATGCCCTCGTAAT
Organism: Alopecurus myosuroides; assembly: GCA_028641055.1. Taxonomy (NCBI): domain Eukaryota; kingdom Viridiplantae; phylum Streptophyta; class Magnoliopsida; order Poales; family Poaceae; genus Alopecurus; species Alopecurus myosuroides. Next base: position 313,580,661 of record CM054061.1, read on the forward strand.
GCTGTCCATCCACGCCTTAGTGTGTGAAGCCTTCCTAGGGGTCTACCCAACTATCCATACTTGGGCCAGATATTTCTTCCTCCGAAAACAGAGTATTCCCAATCCGGGAAAAACCGAGAGCGCCCGCACGATGACGCAAACGGGATGCGCCATGATGTTGCAGCGCTCGACTGGCCATCACCCGCGCGCTAAGGGACTGGAATCTGTGCGCAAGTGGCAGCGCAATTTCTTGTACGTGAAGAACGTAGCCACGGAAGAGGGGAAGCCGATCCAGGACCGGATAGGGCTTCCAAAGTTCAAGAACGCGAGGCCAACCCAAAAGAATTGGGGCTACCATCCCTAGAGCACCATCGAGGATGTCATCGAGGTCGAGCGGCGCCTGGCCGATTTGAAGGATGAGGGATTTCGCCGAGACGACCCCATTGCATGCTGGATCTCACGCCGGGTACTCCCGCTCCAGCGTCGCTCCCACAAGATGTGCCACATGGGAGGAAGTCAAGATTGCACGAGGACAACCACCTTCGAGCTCACCAAAGCCGATGTGGCGCTCTGGGCCAGGTCCATCATGCAGACCTCGCTCACTGACGCTTGGATGTATGGCTTTGAGCCGTATAGCCGCCTCAAGCGAATCGGACAGGTTAGCCTTCTGTGCTTTGTTTCTGCACTTTGATACCGAGTAGGTGGCTTCTCAGCTTTGTATGCTTAGTCTTTGCATGCTGCACCGAGTAGAGTATCACAAATACCCTGTTGGCTCTATTATGCTTTATGTTTGCATGCCATGCCGAATAGAAATCCTTAGCTGAATACGCTTTGTGTTTGCATGTTATCCCGAGTAGAACTCCTTAGCCTAATATGCTTTGTGTTTGCATGCTGTTCCAAGTAGAACTCCTTAGTTGAGAACTCAACTCACTGTGTTATCCTGTTTGCCTCCACAGCACATTGATCGTCAGAGAGAAGAAGATACTAAGGTCTTTGAGGCTAATTGGTCAGATGACCGAGAAGAGGACGACGAGACCGCCTACGACACTCAGGACACTCTCTGCATCCCTCACGCCAATCAGCCTGGTAAGCACCAAGTTGACGCGTCCATCCGGGACTGGTCCAAGGATGACGAAGGTGACTAAGTTCACCTTTCAGATGACGAGTAGTGCACTCTGATTTCCTTTTCTGTTTCTGAATCCCCTTTCTCTTCTACTCTGTAGAGGATCCTGAGCTGAACGATGACGAGGAAACCTTGGAGGTTAATCCTTTATCCGTGGCTGCTCCCATAACTCGGAAGAGAGTTGGTAGTGGCGCCCAAGAACCTGCTCCCAAGAAAGCCAAGAAGGCTGGTAACAAGAAGGCCACCGCCAGAAGACAACCCCCACCACCAAAGGGTAAGTGACTCCATCCGAGTACCACTCTGTTGCTGTTTCTCGCTATCCTCTTCTCCTTCTGCCTTTCTGAATTATTTTTCTTCTCTTCCAGCGCCCCTCTGGACGCTGACGCTGCCGCGGCCCCCACTCACACCAAGAGGAAGGCCGTCGTGGACCTCGAGAAGCTCGTCGATCTTTCATACGAGGAAGCTGAACCAGCCCAGCAGGACAGGACGCGTGCGTCCTCTCCTGTCAAGCTAGAAGAAGACGCCGGCGCCGAGAACACGGGCGCTGGTGAAGATGATCCAACCACTGAGCAGCAGGAGCCTGACGCGCAGCAGACCGCGCAGGATGCTGCTCGTGACGAGATGCCCCCCTCTCCCCCAGCTGCATCAGCTGGGGAGAACACTAAAGAAGACACCGAGAAGCAAGACCGTGCCGCCCGGGAGCGGAGGACTGACAACCCCGAGCAGCAGGACACTCAAGCTGCTGCTCAAGATGACCCCGCGGCCAGGCCGCGGGTAGAATAAGTAACAGCCACAACACCAGATCCCGCTGCCGAGCAGCGGGTAGAGAAGATAGTGGTGGAGCCAGTCCTCCAGAGCCAAGCGCAGCCAGACGCTGCATAGGGTAGCCGGCCCCCTGTGCCGCCTACCCAGCAGGCGACTCCACCGACTGCGCAACGCCCTCCACCAAAGCAGAGTACAGCCAAGACCACTTCTCAGCAAGTTCCTCCATCCGCTTCACGCCAAGTGCCTCCGTATGCTTCTCGGACGGACACTGCTCCCAGCCCCAAGAAGACCCTCAAGCCTGAAGTTGCACCTACCCGGAAGAATCCAGCGCGCAAGGTTGCACAGGCTGGAGATTTGATGCCACCACCCAAGCTACCTCTTGTCCCAGCCGGGAAGCCGGCAGCGAAGAGCAAACAGCTAACCATCGGCGGGCCCACCTCTAGCAGCAAGGCGGCTGCTGCTGGATCTGCCGGCCCTGGCGAAGGGTCGAGTGCTGGAGGCGCTGCCCGCACACAGGCTAGCTGGCCGCAATATCTGCTGGAGGTGTCCAAGCAACATGAAATCTCACTGTCCAAAGGCGAGAAGAAGCTTTCTGCCTTGATGGGAGGCCAGACCAAGGCTATGGACGTCAAGTCCAAAGGCAAAGAACCAAAGCCAGCTCCTGAGTTCCACTAACGCGAAGCCGGCGAGGATGAGATCGAGTCATAAGGCCTGACCGCGGTCCTGGACCGGGTAGCCTTTGTGGAAAAGGTTTGGGAGAGCGATGCTCATGGCGTCCCGCAGTGGAACGGCCTCACGCTGGGTCCTGTTGATCATTACCGGGTTGACTGGAACAAGGCCGATATCGGCTCCGTTCCTATGACCATCGCTTCCACAACTTGCACTCTGGCCGGGAAGCTGTTCTGCCTCCGCAAAGCCGACGAGGACGTCGAACAATCATATGCTGTAAGTGTTTTTTCCTTTCTTGCTTTTTCCGAGTTGCAGTTTCTCTTTTCTTCTTCTCTTCTCTTCTTCTTTTCCTCTTAGTCACTCCCCAGTCCCCGAGATTCGGGCCGAGTAGGCGGACGCTCATCCGAGTTGCCGTCTACTCGGGCCAAATCTTCCAAAATTCCTCAAACTCCTTTTCTTCTCTTCTACAGAATAGCCTCCTGAAGCGGACTAAGGTGTTTCGCCGGCTGCTGTGGAACCATCGCGAGGCCAAGGACCGCCTCACGGCTCTTGAAGCCGAAAGGAAATATGATCCCGTGATGGAGCAGGCAGCACTAGATCGCGCTCTCCAGCTTTCTGAAATGGAAGGTGAGCTTTTAGCTATTCGGTTTGTGCGTTTTGTGTTTACGCCCGCGTTTGCTTTTTGCTCTAACTTAATTTACTCTGCAGGCAAGCTCAAAGAACTTATGGAGCAGCACCAACACTGCCATGTGTTCGCTGCCTCCACTGAAGGCACGATTAAGAAAATGGAAGGTGAGTTGCCAGCTACTCTGCTATTGTATTTCTTCCTTTACTTAGTTACTCTGTTGACAGTGTTGTTCTTCTCGCAGAAGAAAACAAGACATTCCGGGAGCAGCATCTCAACTGCCTTATGCCTGCCGAGGTGCAGCAACAGCTGGCCACTCGAGAAGCGGAGCACCAGAAGGAACACGACGCAGAGCGCGCCGAATTCGAGCAGATGCAAGTGCATCTCAAGACTGCCCTCCAGGATGCCTTGGACCAAGCTGCCGAGAAGGAAGAGGTCAAGAAGACCGCGAAGGCCCGGGAAAAAACCCTCGAGATGGAGCTCTCACTGTTGAAGACACACAACGAGAAGCTCATGCTCCAGATCTCCAACGCACGCAGCATTGAAGATAGGCATATTGCCGATGAGGAGGACTGGAAGATCAAACTGGATGCGCTGCTGGTGGATCTCAAATGTAAGTTTCCTCTTCCCTGCACTTGGCTGCTTCTCTTCTCTGCCACTTGGCTTGCTTTTCCTCTCATCCTTTCTACCTGGTTTCATCTCTTCTCTGCCTCCATTTCCAACTCTTATCTGTTTCTTATTTAGATATTTTCCCTGATCTCCGCGCCGCTAGCACGCCTGCTCTAGCGAAAGCACAAGAACTCCAAGCTGCATCCGGACTGCCCACCGACACCAAGTCCACTATCAGCGACAATCTTGTGAGCATCAAGTCGCAACTCCGCCAACTCAAAGGCTTGGGCACCACCATGGTGTCCACTGCATAAAAGCTCCATGACCTGTTCTGGCCGGATGAATCTGCGCCAAACAGCTTCAGCGAGATCGCTGAGAAGCTGGACGATGTGAAGGCTGAGTTGACGAGATGGCGTGCTTCTGCAACTCGGGCAGGAGCTGATGAACTGCTTCATTTCATCACCAGCTGGTATGAGAACCTCAAACTCGACAAGATCCTCAAGATGCGCGAAGACTCCAAGTGGACCAAGGATCCCGACTGTGTTACTCGTCGGAAGGCAGTAGCCTACGAGATAGCCTCCTACGCGGACACCGCCACCTACATCGACGGCCTCCCCGAACCAGAAACCAAGGCTGACGAAGAGGACGATGACGATGAATAGGACACCGAGTCGGAGGACTTGAGCGTGTTCGAAGAGGATGCCGTCAAGGGAGGATCCGAGAAGGGGAAGGCCCAGGTCACTGAAGGGGCCGAGTTGGCAACCGGCGAGGGTGCAGAGCAGGCGCAGTCCAGCGCACAAGGCGCCGTCATCACCACCGAGATGGTGATCAACCAGGCGGCTCCCGAGTTGGGCACGACTGCTGCTGCAGCACCCGACGCGCTACGCTACTCAGGACCCAATCCACTGCCTCCACTTCGGCCACTGATCCAATCTCCGTCGCCACGGCAACCTCAGAACCAGCTGCCAAGGCCAACTCTGAAGCTGATGCTGATGCCAACGTGGACAACACTGCTACCTCCAACGAGTGAAGCCTGAAAAACTATTTCCTTAAACTTTTATCAGATCCCCGGGATGTCGGGTGCAAATGTATCCAAACTATTAAGTCTTTGTTGCTACTTAGTTTTATTCTAGTTGAAGTTTGATATTTTAGAAACTCCGGCTTAATGCCGGGTTGCGTTATTATGCAAGTCCCCCAGTTGCATTTTTTATCCACTTTCTCTTTTCGTCTCAGCTCTTACCTGCCACTTGTGGATTTTTTGGTAGTCGAGTCACAAGATATCAAAGATTGAGTTTCAAATACTTAGCCACTTAGAAAAATTCATAGTAACGCTGCCCACCACTTAGCCGAAAAAAGGCAACAAAAAACGGTAAAGAACACTCTACTCGGTTCCTGCACTCCTTTTTTCCTTAGTCATTTTTCGTGTGCTCATTGACCTTTGGCTTGTTCTCTTTCTTGACATGAAGCCGGGTTGCGGACAGCAGCAGAGTCGAAGAGTAGGCCCTTAGGTTTAAACACATTGCTAAATGCACTTATGAAATTCTAAGCAGAGCAACCGAGTAGACAAAGGTAAAACAGAGTAGAACAACACAGAACAAATTTTGACAAGGGCAGTCCCCGAGTTTGAATTCGGAGTGCCTACTAGAATTTTAACTCGGTTGAGAGGATACATACAACTTTATTCTCATGAATGAAAGCGGCGGAGTAGAGCAACATTCCAGGGGCACTTAGATTCCTCTCCTGCTCTATCCGGCCTGTTCTTCTGGGGTGGCTGTATGTCAACTAGATAGTAGGCATCATTGTGCAAAGCCTTGCTCACGATGAAAGGCCCTTCCCACAGGGGAGATAGCTTGTGCATCCCGGCCGTGCGTTGCACGAGCCTAAGGACCATGTCTCCTTCTCGGAAAACCCTTGGGTTCACTTTCAGGCTATGATAACGCCTCAAGTTTTGTTGCTAAACAGCTGAACGTGACAGAGTTAGCTCTCTTGCTTCTTCTAGCAGGTCAACGTCATTTTCTCGAGCTTCTTTTGCCCCTCAGCCTTAGTGTAGAGGGTTACTCGGGGAGAGTCATTCTCTAGGTCAGTGGGCAACACGGCCTCAGCTCAATATACTAGGAAGAATGGTGTGTATCCGGTTGACCGGTTAGGGGTAGTCCTTAGACTCCACAACACCGCTAGCAACTCATCTAGCCAACACCCAGGTGTTTTCAGCAGTGGCTCAATCAGCCTTGGCTTTATGCCGGATAGCAGCATGCCATTTGCTCTTTAAACTTGTCCATTGGAGGCGGGGTGCGCAACAGATGCAACATCTAGCCGAATCCGCTTATCTCTGCAGAACCTTGCAAAAGCACCCTCAGCAAAGTTTGTGTCATTATCCGTGATGATGCTGTGCAGGTAGCCGTATCTCAGGATTATATCCTTCAGGAAACTCACAGCTATGGCTCCATCGCACTTCCGAATAGGCTTCACCTCAATCCACTTGGTGAACTTGTCGATTATGACCAGGATGTGAGTCATGTTGCCTCTAGCCGGCTTGAAAGGGCCAACCATGTCCAAGCACCAAATAGCAAATGGCCAAGTAATGAGAATGGTCTTCAACTCGTAAGCTGGCACATGAATCTTACTTGCAAATCTCTGGCAGCCGTTGCACTTTCTCACGATATCTTCAGCTTGCCTCAAGGCAGTGAGCCAAAAGAAGCCATGCCGAAAAGCCTTGTTGACCAGAGCCCGAGAAGAGGCGTGATGTACGCATTCTCCTTGATGTATCTCCACCAGAATTTCTTCTCCTTCTTCTGGTTCTACACAACGTTGCAGCATGCCAGTAGGACTTCTTCTATGCAGCACCTCTTTGAAGATTGTATAGCCCTTGGATCTTCTCTGAATTTACCTCGCGGTAACTTCATCACTCGGCAAGGTGTCGTCCTTTAGAAAGGATAATATGGGCATAGCCCAACTCGGTGTCTCCCGGATGGGAAACACTGGTTCGTCCGTTTCCATTGGATCAGCCACCACTGCATCTTCTGAGTTGGAGACGAGGTCACGAGTCCCCGAGCACTCAGCAAGGACCCCCTCGATGAACGCGACAGTCCCCGAGTTAGGAGGGGCAGTCCCCGAGTAAGAAGGGACAGTCTCCGGGTAAGAAGGGACAGTCTCCGGGTTGCAGGCGCCAGTCCCCGGGATGGAGACGGCAGTCCCCGGGTTCTGTTTTGCAGCCTCCCAGTCAATCTCCATGGGAACAGCTTCTTCGCCTAGCAGAGAAGGAACGAAAGTAGACTCCGAGTTGGGGGATGGCTTGATAGTTGGCTTTCTCAAATGCTCCAAGGCAATCCCAGCCGGGATGTATTGCCGAGAAGACCCCAACTTGGACAGCTCAACGGCTGCGTCATTCTCTGCTCTGTGTATGTGTTGGAGCTCGCACCCTTCAAAGAATCCAGTCATGGTCTGCACCAAAAACCAATATGACGCCATGTTAGCATCCAGAGCATCCCAGGTACCCGAAACTTGCTGCACCACTAAATCCGAGTTGCCATAACAGATGATGCGTTGCACGCCAACCTCCTTGGCTACCTTCAAGCCGTGTACCACAGTCTCGTACTCGGCCACATTGTTGGATGCCTTGAAATGAATCTGCAGCACGTACTTGAGTTGATCTTGCTTGGGTGACGTGAGCACCACGCCAGCGCCAAGGCCTTCCTTCACTTTGGAGCCATCAAAATGCATCTTCCAGTAGTTGGCTACTGGTGAAGGAGGTTCATACTGCACCTCAGCCCAATCCACCAAAAAATCTGCCAGAATTTGTGACTTCATGGCTTCTCTTCTCGCGTACGAAGGAGCGTACGTGGATAGCTCAATCGCCCACTTGGCTACTCTGCCGCTTGCTTCCTTGTTGCCCATGATATCCGAGATGGGAGCGGAACTCACCACTGTGATGGGATGCTCCTGGAAATAGTGCTTCAGCTTCTTGGCGCCTAGGTACACGCCGTAGGTCATCTTCTGGTAGTGTGGGTAATTTTGCTTTGAGTTGGACAACACTTCACTCAGATAGTACACTGGCCGCTGCACAGTCTTGCCCTCCTCTTCTCGTTCCACCACAATCACCACACTGACCACCCGGTTGGTAGCCGCAATGTACAGCAACATTGGCTCTTTGGGTAGCGGACTAGCCAAGATGGGAGCGCTACCGAGCATGGCCTTCAGCTCCTTGAATGCCACATCAGCTTGCGTTGTCCAGACAAACTTGTCACTCTTCTTCATCAATTGGTACAGAGTCAAGGCCTTCTCGTCCATTCTGCCCAGGAAGCGGCTCAGAGAAGCCAAGCAACCAGTGAATTTCTGCACATCCTTCAGGGATCTCGGCAAAGACATGCTCTCTATAGCTTTTATCTTTGAAGGATTGACCTCAATGCCCCGACTGGATACCAAGAAGCCGAGTAGCTTGCCAGCTGGGACGCCAAAGGTGCATTTAGTCTGATTCAGCTTCATTTTGTACTTGCGCAAGTTGGCAAAAGTTTCCTCAATGTCACTAAGCAGAGTATGTGTTTTATTCGTTTTGATGACAATGTCATCTACGTACACCTGCACATTCTTGCCATTTTGATCATGCAAGCATTTCTGCATGCATCTCTGATAGGTAGCCCCAGCATTACGCAACCCAAAGCACATGACACGATAGCAATAAGCCCCGTACGGGGTAATGAAAGCAGTCTTTATTTGATCAGCAGGGTTGAGAGCTATCTGATGAAAACCAGAGTAGGCATCTATGAAAGACAAAAGCTCACAACCAGCAGTAGAATCGATCACCTGATCTATGCGGGGAAGCGGAAATGGATCCTTGGGGCAAGCCTTGTTCAGGTCGGTGTAGTCCACGCACATACGCCACGCGGTGTCGGCCTTGGGGTCCTCCTTCTTCTTCTCAACCATAACCGGATTGGCTAGCCAGTCCGGATGCAACACCTCCATGATAAAGTTGCTTATCAGCAACTTGGTGATCTGATCACCAATAGCCTTCCTCCTTTCATCACCAAAGCAGCGCATAGCCTGCTTAACCGGCTTGGCGTCATGCCGCACATGTAGCGAGTGCTCAACCAACTCCCTCGGGACACCCGGCAGGTCCTCATTGGACCATGCAAAGACATCCCGATTCTCACGGAGGAAGTGGATGAGCTCGCTTTCCTATTTCTCTCCCAACCCGGCGCCAATGATGGCAACACGGTCTGGGAACTCAGGATCAACCTGGACCTTCTTTGTCTTCTGGGACGCCTGGAACGCAGTCCCGTACTGGGAACTCGGCATGCCAGGCGCACCACCTTGCGCGGCTTGCGCCATAGCCACCACCTCGTGTATCTTCTTCTTCTCGGCAGCAATGACCATGGACTCCGCCAACTGAGAACCAGCAGAGGCACACTCCAAAGACCTCTTGTAATCACCCGAGATGGTGATGACTCCATTGGGACCTGGGATCTTCATCTTCAGGTAGGCAGCATGGGTAGAAGCCATGAACTTGCTGAGCGCGGGCCTACCGAGTAGAGAATGGTAGGGGCTCTGATGATCAACTACCTCAAACTTTAGACTCTCGATGCGGCAGTTCTCCCTGGTACCGAATAGAACATTTATCCAGACACGGCCGATTGGAGAGCAAGATACTCCCGGCACAATGCCATGGAAAGTGGTCCTGCTGGGTAGCAACATGTTCTCGGCCATCCCGAGCTTCTCAAGTGTGTCTCGGTACACGATGTTGATGTTGCTGCCGTTGTCTATCAGGACCTTGCTAAACCTGACATTCTTCTGAGTACCCAAGAAGGTGGGATCCACCACCAAAGCATAGCTACCCGGGTTGGGCATCACCCTAGGATGATCAGCTATGGACCATGTGATCTCTTGGTTGCACCAGTGCAGGTAATGAGGCACAACAGGGATCACATCATTGACCTCCATCGCGCGCCTGTGCAGTGACTGCTTGTCGGCGGGCTCAGAGGTGAAGATCATGTAGCTCTCATGGTGTTCCTGGTACTGGTTGCGGCCTTCCCCACCATTGTTGCCGTTGTTGTTGTTGTTGTTGTTGTTGTTGTTGTTGTAGTTCCTGTTGTTGTTGTTGTTGCTGTTGCGGTTGCCATTGTTGTAGTTGCGGTTGGCTCCTAAAGCCACCTGGTTCACATTCTCTTTTCTCAGAAATGCTGCAGGCCTGGGAGCAGCTGCCCGGATAGGCTGCACGTTAGCATTCGCAGCTGGCAGAGGAGGAGGAGGGGGCAGGCCCTCATTCTTGATCTGGTCCCACCAGCTGCATTGCCGAGTAGTATGGTTGGCTGGTCTACCCGGATGCCGAGTATGGAAACTGCATGGCCCAACCTTCATGTCCTCAAAGATGAAATTTGGAGCCGGACCCAAGTTGCTGCTACCCTGCTGGGGAGCATTGTACGGTTCTTGATGCCTTGGACCTGATCCTAGTTCTGCCCGTACTGGGCTCCAGCAGTTTTTTGCCTTTGGCTACTCCCAGCAGTCGTAGTCACAACATTCACCTCCTCGGGATCATACCGTGTATCGATCCGGTCACCTCTGCACTTGTTGGGGAAATCATTGCGGTTGTTGTGGTTGTAGTTCCTTCTTGGCTCATCAGAGCCGAGCATAGGCTGAGTTGGGTCGCCGAGTGCGTACATATCTGCAATCTTGATTGTCTCGGCGAGAGTACTCGGCATCTCTCTCTGCAGCTTCTGCCACAACATGCTGCCATGCTTGCAGCCCTGAGCAAACCAAGTAATGGCCTGGGCCTCATTCACACCCTCACAGGTGTTTCTCAAAGTGTTCCACCGAGTAAGATACTCGCGGTCAGTCTCCTCTTCCCGCTGCCTGCAAGCGGACAGTTGCTACGGCCTATTCGGCCTCTGGTAGGTGCTGGTGAAGTTGCTGACAAAGGCTTCCGAGAAGTCTAGCCAGCAGTTGATACTGTGCTTGGGCAAGTTGTTGAGCCAAGTTCTTGCCGGACCTTCTAGCATCTGCGGTACATATCGCACAGCCCATCTCCGGTGGCCGCCTGCAATGTGCACGGCCGTGACGTAGTCATTCAGCCAGTCTTCTGGCTTGGTGCTCCCATTGTAGCACTTGGTTCCCCTGGCCAGCTGAAAGTGCCTCACAGATGGCTCATGTATGATACGATGACCAAAGCAATCTGGGCCAGGCGGCCCCTTGCTCTCGAGCTACACGGAGAGATTAATCCGGTCCAACTTGTACCTTGCATCGCTGGGCTCCAACACGCGGTTACCCAGACGATCAGTGACATCCCTTGGATCAGCATAGCCGGCTAGCCCCATCGCCGAGTAGCCATGCTCATATCTGTTCTCCCGCACAACCGCGGGTTGCACCACCGGGTTGGGTACTGGCGCAGCCGCACGCGGCTGTGCTGCCGCTGGCTGTTGTGTCCTCTGCCGAGTAGGCTGAGCGGTAGGATGCCGAGAAGGGCCTGCACGATCTCCATCTTGCCTCTTGCTGTGAGCTTTATGGGCTTGATAGCCTGCTCCTGCAGTAGTGTGCTTCTGACCGGACTGTCGCGGCACAGCGTGCTGTTTTGCGGCGACAGCCGGGTCGTACACCTGCATCTGTCTACTCTTCCCAGAGTACACACTCTAGTCCCTCTCACGGTTGGGAAGCGGCGATGAGGCCTGATCCGTAGATCTGACCGCACGCGAGTGCACAACCTTAGAAGCGCCAGCACCCGGATTGGCTTTTCGGAACTCCTCGTTTTGCCTAGCAGCTTCTAACACTAACTCATTGAGTCTGTCCTGCTGCCTAATGCGCGCGTCGCCGGCGAGATGCGGCAACTCAGCAGCTACAGCTTCTGCGGCTCTAAGAGTTTTGGCGGGGGTACTATACTTGGGCCTAGTAGCAGTGGTTAAGCTAGCAGCTTGACTAGCGGTCTCACCAACTACCGCCATCTCAGCGCCTAAGTTGCAACGAGTAGCGCCTAGCTTGATAGGCTTCCTAAGCACAGGAGTAAAGCCGTGGGCCTTGTTGTACTCATTTTGGTCTAGGCTAAGCTCAAGCCTAACCTTCTCTAGCTCCAGGTGCTCCGCGAGTAGCGCCTGACGCTGCTGGTCGATCTGTGCCCTCATGGTAATGAGCTCAAGCTCTGTGGGAGGCGGCATGCCCATCCGTACGACGGATGCCGGTATCGTCGATGTCGTGGAAGGAGGGATGTAGCCCGGAAGGTTGTGGGGCGCGTCGTAGGGCTTGTGAACCTTCTGGGCAGCACTTGGGCCAGCAGGCTCCTCGATGACTCCCGCGGTTGCGGCTGCGCCCTTCCCGGCATCGGTAGTCGGGCCTATCATCATCACCTCCACGCTGTCCGCAGAACAGCCGGTTGGCTTTCCGCGGGCAGCGAGAACAGCAGGAGGATCTTCCGCGACGAGCACCACCTCTGCGTACTCGCGGACGACGGTGGTCGCGGCGTAGATCAGGTGGGTGCCGAAGGAGAGCACCGAGCCGCCTGCCGGCATGGGTCTACCGCCGAAATCTCCTGCGTTGTCGGTGACGAAGTCGAAAGAGCCGAATCTGTGGACAAGGCCATAGACCACACGCTCCCCAGTAGCAGAAAGGAGTCCCGTCCGAACATGTACTCCAGCCAACGCCGCTGGTAGCCCCACGGTGGGCGCCACCTGTCGTGGTGGTATCACGGCAGATGCCATAGGATGGCTAAAGGTTGGGGCCGATGGACGCTGGAGGTGATCGGGGAGGGATCACATGGCGAATAGCCGCGTGTGGGATGTCTCAAGCACGGCAAACAACACGATCTTACCCAGGTTCAGGGCCCTCGTGTGGAGGTAACACCCCTACTCCTGCCTTTCTCTCTGTATGTATGTTCACCGAGTAGCCACAATACAAATCAGGCCTTCAGCCGAGTAGCCACTCTATCTCTCTAGTTCTCTCTATGTGTGTCGAATGTGTTGAGCCGAATGAGTCGAACCTCTCGCAGGAGGAGGCATGGCACCTTATATACTGGTGCCCAACCGAATAGAAAAAGACTATAAGGTACGACTGATGGGACATGCATACTGCAGAACAAAGCACGCTTCCGGCTTCTCGCTGACGCGGGTGCGGGAAGTCGTCACGCCGTTCGGGGATGGGACCTGTCCACCTTGTAAGTGAGATAGGTTAGGCCCCTAGCCCTGTCATGTCCCCTCTGTCAGTGACAGGACTTGACAGACGCCTACCGCACTGTAGCCACGCCGTAGCGCGGATAATCACGCGCTCCGTAAGTTGAACCGCACGCCGGTACGGACGCATGATACGTGGGATCCTTTGTCAGAACGGCTCCATTGACTTCTTGCCCGGGTAGGAACGCAGTCCCTCTACCCGAACCAACTCCTCTACTCGGACGATCATAACTTCCTTGATTCCTCCTCTTGGCCATTGGGGGCTACGGCCGGATAGAAACCTACCGGGTAGCAAGTACCGGGTAGCCATCTACCCGGTCAAACAACACCTTTGACCTTGCCTTTAGCACTTGCCTTACCCCTACTCGGGGGTAACCCCCCGACACCGGGCTCGCGGAGGGCTCCTCAATCAAGGAGAAGGCGAACCGCCGGCTTCGAGCGTGTTCACCTACCAAGGGCATGAAGATCTCGCACACTCCCAGCGGCCCGAGCGACGCGGGTGAGCCGGCACTGCAGGAGTGGCCGTTGGGGTAGCGAAGGGGTTGGAGGTGCGTAGCTAGTCAGTCCCGCACGCGCCAGACGACCTGATGGTAGAGGGAGAAACGTGCACGCCGCGAGGGAACGACGTAGGCGGACAAAAGAAAATGTGCTCGCGGGGCCTAGCCTTGTCATGTTCCTCGAGGAACCGCGCCGCCCACCAGTCTTTGGGGGATGCCTGAGACCCCCCCGTTAGGCTGAGACAGGGAGGTGGAGCAGGAGCGGCGCGCTGCACCAGAGGACATGGCCCGAGCTTGCCTAGGGACAGGGGACACAGAGCAACAATTAGGCAAGGTGGGAGCGGAAGAGGGGAGGACGCTTACATCCTCGTCGCGGGTATCCCGACCGACCGCATCAGAAGCACTTGCCGGGTCCATGCATAGACACATGAAGTGGTCTGAAGCAAGACAACAGTGGCAAAGGGAGATGCGCTTGCGCTGCGAGCTGAAGCGAAGACGCCGCCTAGGAGGTGGAGAGGTGGAAGGGGATAGGAGGGCGTCTTTATAGGTTCGCACCGGGGAGGGGGACTGGAGAGTCGGACATGCAAGCCCGTTGTCACCACAGTTGCTGACACCCGCGATGGGAGCATCGTGGGGGCCGGACAGCATGGGAGGTTGACAGGGCAAGATCGCAATATCCACGGCTGGAAGGAGGTGCCGGGGTGGAGGGCTCGAGGTCGTGATGTTGGACATCTGTCCGGCGCTGGGTAGCAGGGCATAGGGGCGCCACGCAGGGAATCATGGCGCGCCGGGGGATGTGAGAGGCCAGAACTTCTTCCGTGGCAGTGGATTGTGCGGGAGGGGAAGGCTAACTGATGGCGTGTCCCTCAGCGGCGGAGGGCCCGGGTTGAGCCTTGTGCGGAAAAGACCTGACAAAAGGGGTGGCCTGGAGGGTAACGCGGGGACGCATGGGCCCGCTGAAAGTGCATTTTTGATATCTCTGTGTTTTGTGTGTTTTTTAACTACATAAAGGAGTTTTAACTGTGTGTGCTATTTTCTTAAAGGTTTATGATCATAATCAGCACATAAACGGTGTCAAAGAAATGGTGAAGAAGATAAAAGATCAACGAACGTTTTTCTGGCCTCAAGAAGAGCTTTTATGTGCCATTCGGAATTATTCCGGACCAATCCGGATCAATCCGGGTGGATTCCGACATGAACGCAAAACTCTCTGTTGCAATTCGGAAAAAATCCGGGTGATTCCGGGGTCCGGAGAAATTCCTACTTGGCCGCAAAAACTCCTATTGCCATTCGGAATTATTCCGGACCAATCCTGGTGGATTCCGACTTGAACATAAAAACCTCTGTTTAAATCCGGATTACTCTGGAATTATTCCGGGAGGCCGGAATTATTACGGGTGATTCTGGAATGGTTGTGAACAGGGAAAAAATGGCTAGTTGGTGGTGGGGACTATAAATAGAAGACTCCTTTCTTCCCCAAGAGTTAGCTCATCCAGAATTTAAGTCTCCATTGATTGAGCTCAACCACCAAGGTATATCTCCCACCTCCTCCACCCAAACTTGTTGAAACTTGGAGGATTGAAGGAGAAGCCCCGGATCTAGATCTTCAACAACCGGATTTCCATTTCCCCCTCATTAGCTTGAAGGATCTTTTCCTAGGGTTTCCTGTCGTGGGATATTCACGGCAGACGTTACCGGGGGTAACTTATCTTGGGGCAATTCGACTCTGGTGTTTGGGAGAGGGTTTAGCTCAAGGGAAATCATGCTATCAATCGACCTGGTAGCTCTGGCAATCAAGTCGCTGAGTCTCCGGTCTAGGGTTACAATATCAGCTCTCGTGTTACAAGGATCCTCGAATATCTGGTGAAGCTCCCTTTTCCTAGCCCTAGGAGCCGGTTTATATCTTACCCGGCTCCCTGGCTTCCTATCCAAGGCACACCTGGAATCCTACCAAGTAACCGCATACAAACCCTAAGTTTTCTAATAATAACCCCAAAATCCGGGTCACAAGGCCTACGCTACTTATTGGGCCTTCTAGAAACTCCTCTTCCTTGAGCCGGGTCTTGCGCAGTTCCCTTTGGGCCGGGTTACACCTTGGTGTTAGCCTACGGGGTTATCATCCCTCCATCAGTAGTCCCCAGAATAGCTTGGGCTTCGCGGGATCAACCATGAAGCGCACGCTATTCCCTGCAAAGCAATAAACATACAAGTTCATAGAATACCGGGTTAGAATGCTTTGATAATAGCTAGGCCTAACTCTGTAGGTGGTCCATATAGTAATCCGGCTTTCCCCGAGTCTAGCATTGTTTTCCTGGGTCAACACTCCGAGAAAACACAAAAGACCCGGACTCGCATCGCTCGCCAGTTAGTCCGAATACCGCGCTCGCGATCTGTTTCAATCTTTTCCGGATTTCTTGTAAAGGGCGCCTCCAATGCTTATCCCAAAAAATCCGGTTGAGTATCTTTTTTCCGAAAATTTGGCTCCCACCGCTTAGACCTAGGGCGCTCCCACCTCGCACCTATAAATAGGTGTTCAAGGGGTAACCCTAGACCCATCACTTATTCCTCTTCTTCCTCCTTTCTCCATTTCTCTCCCGCACGCTCGAGCCCTAGTCCGAGCCTGAGTCACCGCGCCTCCCGCGAGCTCATCACAGGACTCGAGCCGCCGCTGTCCGCCCGCGACGCCGCCGTTGACTTTCGGCGCCGCGCATTCGAGCAGCTCACCGGAGGCCCCTAGGAATCGCCGCCATCGGGCCGTCCGCCGCCGTCGCGTTCTCCTCCTAGATCCCGCCGGTAAGATCCTTCACCTCCATGGATTTAACCTTTGATTCTTAACGGGTAGATTGGATCTAGATCCGCATATAGATGTTCTTTTTCATTCCTCCTTGACTGCATACTTTATACCTTGCACTTCTACTATCAATGCTTATCCTGGATTCAACTAGCACACCTCACAGCGCATCTCCGTCACTTGTAGTCATGATTTCCCCATAAATTTTTCCGCCTGGATCCAATCAGCCCAGATTTCTTGCTAGCATTCTCCTATAAGTCGGATAATGGTCGTTTCCGGGTCTCAGATAACCTTATACTCTGCACTTCATCTTCTTTTTAGATTACACCCATGGCACCCAAGGCCAGCGCAAAGCTGAAGGGGAAACAGCCGGCCAGCAAGGCGAAGCCGAGTCAATCGATCTCCGCCAACTGGGCGAGATCGACCGTGACCAAGACCAAGCTGGATGAACTCGCAGAGTCGGGGGTCTTTCCTGCCCGGGAGGACATTCACTGGAGAGTACCTGGAGAGGAGGCTCGGCCTTCCCCGGGTCTCGATGAGGTAGTAATCTTTGTTGAGCACGTGATCCGGGGTTTTCGCCCCCCGGGTCACCCTTTCTTCCGCGAACTACTAGATCACTACAAGCTCCGAGTGTTTGATATAGGTCTCAATTCTATGCTCAATATCACTCATTTTATCGTCTTGTGTGAATCATATCTATGCATTCCTCCAAATCTTGCACTCTTCCTTGAATTATTCCAATGCAAGCCGTGCCGAGAGAGCGGCGAGGGGGCCCTCCTGGTCTGTGGAGGGGTCTCCATCCAGAGGCGGAAGAACTCCCTAATGCCGACTCTGAGCCTCAACTCCCACGTAAAACACTGGCAAAAGACTTATTTTTATTGCCAAGACACCTCCCCAGCCGGTGAAAAGCCATTGCCGGCTTTCGCCGAAGACCCTCCTCAACCTTTCCGACAATCTCAGCTCCTTTTCTTCTGGGTCGGATAGGCAATCCATCCAGCCCCTCCTCACCAAGATTGTTGTACTCTCGGCCCAAGGCCTTCTTGGGCTCAACCTAGTCAAAACTTGGGTAACTTTCCGAATCCAACCCAATGCTATCCGGCCCAAACTCATGTGCAACTACTCTGGGCACGTCACCGATTCCCTTCGTTATTCGCTGAGGAATTACCCGTCCTCGGACGCGAACAAAATAATGAAAAACTTCTTGACCGAGAAACTGGAGGTGATCCGGACTATAGCCGGCCTGGACCCCTACACGCGGGATAACCCGGCTCCAGCAGTAAGATCCGGCCATTACTTTTTATCCGACTGACATTTTTCTGGTACAATCACTACACTTTTATCTCAGGAAGATAGCGCTTTCTGGAAGATTGAGAGCCCCCCTCCTTCCAAAAACTCGGAAGAGGACGAAGATCCGGTTGATACCGATGAGGGTAACATCCGAGTCACAATCGTTTCTCTTTCTGTTAACTTGTTTCCCAACTTTTTCCTTTCTTCCGACAATATGCTATGTTTTCCAGGATTGGAGGATAAGGAGGAGACCCAATCCGATGAAAGCGAAGCTGAGCCGGACATAGACGTTCGGACGAAGAGGAAGGGCCGAGAAGTTGTATTCAATGTTCCTTACTCATCTATTGCCTCCAAACCATATTCATACGCTAACATGTGCGAGCTTAACCAACACTTGATCGACTCGTCGTGCTTGAAGGAACCCGCCCCAGTCAAACGTAGGGTAACTCGGAACTCTTCGGGTGATGATCCTCTTAACCCGGGCATCCCTTCGTCCCCCGCTCGTAAAGCCGGTATTCCCCAAACTCATTCTTCCATCTCTCCCCGAAGATATCCTTCTCCAAATCACCCACTAGCTGGGCAATTCCTGGTCTCACTTTCGGACCCTTTATCAGCTTCCTCCGGATCTAGCAACGATCTTCCACCTGATTTTGTGGTGAATACCAGGTAAGTTACCTCTCTCGCTACTTGATGCACTATCTCTTTCCATATTTCCATTCGTCATGTACTAACTGCTCTTCTCATTTTCCTTAGAGACAAGGTCACAAACAGTGACCCGGACGATATGGATGTGGATGACCCGGCGATGAAGGATCCAGAAGACACTGTGAAGGCCGCGGCTGGCGGCGTTGAAGAAGAAGATAAAGAGGAAGACCCGCTGAAAGACCCGGCCGAGCAGGAGGCCAAGTATCCGATTCCCTCACACAAACCCGGAGATGATGACGTCGAGGTCCTGGGCACAAGGAGGGGTGATCCCACTCCTGATACCCAGGCGACCCGGGTGTCCACCCCCACGCAGGAAAGGACTCCGCCTCCGGGTAACCAGGCCCCTAGCTCCTCCTGGGTGAAACTTGATGATCTGAGCTTTGAAAAATGCTGGGTGCTCTCTATACCTTGAAAACTGAGGAAAAGGGCATTCTGGAAGCCATGGCAGCTAAGCACCAGGTAAATTAACCAACACTACATGTATATTCACCTAGTCCCCAAGTTCCGAGTGAACTATGCATAGTTTGCTTGGTACTTTATAACGCTATGATTTATCATACCCGGATATGTCTTTTGTCCGACTAACATTTCTTTTTCTTTTCTCGCAGGCATACGTGGCCTAATCTAAGGAGGTGCTGGCTAAAACCAACAAGCTCCTCGAGGTAGAGACAAAGCTACGTGAAGCGCTGGAAGCTGACGCGGAGAAACTTGAGAAAAATGTGAGAAAGTATCGGAAGAGGTCCCACACTGCTGAGGGTGAGCTGAATAGGCTTTCGGCCCAAATTGCCGACACTTATCGCACCTTGCTTGGTAATAATTTCTAACTGATTAACTATAACCCGGATTTCTCATTCTGCAAAACACTCGGAATTTCTTGCGTTAACCTTTCTGTTACTCTGCAGGGCCGGGTGAGGCGGCCCCAGATGAAGATGATATCGAGAAGTTAAAGACCTTAAAGGCCGTAATCCGGCAACTCTCTGCCGGCACCAAGTGGATTTTGCAAGCTGTGAAGTGGCCGGGTACCGGGTATTGTGGTTTGTACACCTTTCTTGATGCATGTTCCACCATCCCCGAGTGGATCGACCACTGGAAGCGCTCGTCGTGCCGGGCTGGAGTAACCCGGGGGTTTGCTCTGGCCAAGGCCTAGTTTCCCAAGCTTGAGCCGGCAAAGCTCGTTAGCGGGTTTCCCAAATTCAACAACGACGGCTCCAAATTTACTGGTAAGAACTTCAAGGCCATTAATACTGAGGTGCGTCAATCGGCGAGCTTGATCGCCGACAAACTGGACTTAAGCAATATCGTTCCGCCTTACGACGCCGAAGACAAGCCAATTCAGTCGGATCTGCCTAAGCCTTTTGACATGCTGGCACGGTGGAAAGCGGAAGCTGCCCAGAGGAAAGAGGAAGAAGGTTGATGCCGATACTATGCCTTCCACCTCTACGCCGGTTGTCCCTCCTCCAGCGCGCGCCGGTACTGCTGCTGACCCGGACGCAGGAGCGGAGAAGACCATCGACAAGCAAGTCAAAGACCCGGCTGCCAAGGACAACATCCATGACTCGGCCAAACATGCCGAGTAAAGTTTCACCTTCTACTGCTCCAAACACTTCATTCGGCCAATGGGCATTTTGTAATATGCCTAAAACAATTACCCTTTTAATAGTGCGCCTGTGCACTTTTCGATACAACTTCCTCGGTTTGTAATACGCTAAAAACCTTAATAGCCTTCATGGCCCTTCTGGCCTTTCGCATGGATATGCTATTTCCTAATCTTGAATTTTTGTTGCTGGCTTTCCGACTTTCGCTGTTTTTCCTTCTTGTGAGACTCGGTTTCCGGGTCTCGGGGGTTTTGACAAGTGGATTTTTTCTAAGTCCCCAAGTCCCCAAGACTCGGATTTTCGGGTTTTTAAGCTTAATAGCTAGACAATTTGTTGCTTTTCTTAAATTCCCAAGTCCCCAAGGCCCTAATTTCCGAGTCTGAGGGTTTGGTGGTTTCGAAAGAACAAATTGTTTCTGCTAAGGCCCAAAACCTAGAGTTACTCACATAGGTTTGAAGTTATGCTTCATATATTTGCGAGTTTCCGGCTGTTAACCTTGTACTCTGCATAACTTTTGGTTTAGATGAGCCTTTTGATCCTCTTTGCTGTAAGCCGGCTTTCGCGTGGATATTCAATGCTGCTATAACTGTATAAAAACAGGGCCAGGCAAGTCCCATTGGGCATCATGACTGATTGTAATTACACGCTAGCAAGGCATGCCACGTTTTTGCGAGTCGCATCAAGCTTAAATAAGAGAAATCAAGAAAATTTGGCTCTATTGTCCGGTTATAAGATTGTAACCGCACTTATTGCAAGTAATCGGTCCTTATAACTTAATGGCATCGTGGCCGGGTCTTTGAGTTTGCAACTGTGCTATTCAAGCAATCAGCCCCCAAGACCTATATATGTAACCTTTAGAAAAACTAATGTACTACAAACAAACAAGTAACACTTACCTGACAAAAATAAGAAAACAGAAAGCAAAAACGGGAAATATAAAAACTTGACAAAAGACACATGAGAAAGAAACAATATCATAGTTTAACCATCTCTTTATTGATATGAGAAAAGTTAGGTCAGCAAGCCGCCTCATTAAAAACCCTCCAATCCCCTTAGGTACCCTGGATAGGAAAAGAGTGCGTCTGAAACCTGCTGCCTGTTACATCGTGTAGTTCCACTTGTAAACCTATTCTATTCTAGGTATAGTAAGGACGTAGCTGTGCCACGTTCCATGGTCTTTCCCTCTCTTGCATATATGAAGTGGTATGAGCGGTGTCATTGACGGTATCCGACTCTTCCCTTGCATCTATCAAGTAATATGATCCGTTGTGCAGATTCCGGCTTATGATGAACGGTCCTTCCCATGGTGGGGACAACTTATGTTTCCCTTCCTTTGATTGTACCAATCGCAACACCAGGTCTCCTTCCTGGAAGACCCGGGTTTTGACTCGCCGACTATGATATCTCCTCAGATCCTGCTGATATATGGCTGATCTCTCCAAGGCTTGTTCTCTCTGCTCTTCTAGCATATCCACGACGTCTTGCCGGGTCTTCTCGTTCTCCACCTCAACGTAAGCCGACACTCGGGGAGAGTCATGAATAATGTCACTCGGCAATACTGCCTCTGCACCATAAACCATGAAAAACGGGGTCATCTGAGTAGATCTATTAGGTGTGGTGTTAATTCCCCAAACCACTGATGGTAACTCCTCAACCCATGCTCCAGCAGCTCTGATGCACGGTACTCGCAGCCGTGGTTTTAGTCCATGAAGTAACTCCTGATTTGCTCTTTCCACCTATCCATTAGCTTGTGGATGGGCTACTGAGGCTATGTCAAGCCGGATACCATTGTTCCCGCAGAATTTCTCCATCTCACCTAAGGACATGTTGGTTCCATTGTCTGTTATTATGCTGTGAGGGTATCCAAACCTGTAGATGATTCTTTTTAAGAACTTGACAGCTGTGATTGCTTCGCAATTGGTAACTGGCATAACTTCGACCCACTTGGTAAACTTACCGATGGCTACCAAAAGATGAGTCTTTTTGCACGGTTACATGTGGAAGGGGCCCACCATGTCCATACCCCAAACGGCAAACGGCCAGGTCAGCGGGATTGTTTGCAACTCCATAGCCGGCACATGGGTTTGGCGAGCGTACCTTTGACATCCATCACACCTTGCCACCAAGCGCTCCGCGTCTGCTAAGGCCGTGAGCCAGAAGAAACCGTGTCGATATGCTTTGGCCACAAGGGATCTTGTGGATGCATGATGCCCACAATCACCTTCATGGATCTCCTTCAGAATCTGCCGGCCTTCTTCTGGTGCTACACAGTGTAAAAAGACTCCTGCTGCACTCCTTTTATATAACTCTCCATTGATGATAGAATAACCCTTTGCTCGTCTCAGAATTTGCCTTGCTAAAACTTCCTGTGGTGGTAACTCACCCCGTGATAGGTAAGCTAGAAACGGCTCTGTCCACTCGGGAACAGCACGCACCGTGGCCACGAGCTCCAAATCCGGGTCTTGGTTAGCCACCTCTTCCTCAGACTTGGTTTTAACAGATGGCCGCCATAACTCATCCAGGAAAACGTTGGGTGGAACCGGCTCTCTGCGCGAGCCGATTCTTGCGAGTGCATCTGCTGCCTCGTTCTTTCGCGTGTCAATATGCTCCACCTCATACCCGGAAAAACACCCGGCAACCCTGGCCACCTCTCTGCGGTATGCTTCCATAGTTGCATCTTTTCTATCCCAAGTTCCTGAGACCTGCTGTACCACAAGATCCGAATCTCCATAGCACCGTATCCGCCTGATGTTCATCTTCTTGGCTACTTTCAATCCGTGCAATAATGCCTCATACTCGGCCACGTTGTTGGAGCAATCAAAGTGAATTTGCAACACGTAGCTCAGTTTATCTCCTTTGGGCGACGTAAGTACCACCCCAGCTCCTGATCCCTCGTACTGCTTAGAACCATCAAAGTGCATCACCCAAGACTCGGAACTTGGTGTCATTGTGGGCATGCTCGTGTGAGTCTAATCATTGATAAAATCAACTAAAGCTTGAGATTTGATTGCTGACCTGGGCTCGTAGTTGATGTGATAATATCCCATCTCAATGGCCCACTTGGCTATTCTACCTGTTGCGTCTGAGTTTCTGATGATATCCGACATTGGTATAGAGCTAACCACTGTTATGGGGTGTTCCTGAAAATAGGGTTTGAATTTCCGGCTGGCCATAAAGACCCCGAAAACCAACTTCTGCCAATGTGGGTAACGCTGCTTGGCATCCGATAGTACCTCGCTTATGTAATAAACCGGCCTCTGAACTGGGTGATCCTTTCCATCCTCTTTACGCTCAACAACAACCACTGCGCTAACCGCCCGGGGCCCAGCCGCAACGTATAGTAACATGGGCTCCTTAGGACCCGACGCTGCTAAAACTGGTGCCTCAGATAATTGCTTTTTTAGTGTCTCGAACGCCTCATCCGCCTCTTGGTCCCAAACGAATTTCTCGGTTTTCCTCAAGAGCCGGTATAAGGGTATCGCCTTCTCTCCAAGCCTTGATATAAACCGGCTTAATGCTGCTACACACCCTGTAAGATTTTGGACATGCTTCAGGCTTTCCGGTTTTTTCAGACTCTGGATAGCTTTAATTTTGTCCGGGTTTGCCTCAATTCCTCTCTCGGAGACAATGAAGCCGAGTAATTTTCCTGCTGGAACTCCAAATACGCACTTTGTAGGGTTAAGTTTCATCTGATACCTTCTCAGATTCCTGAATGTTTCCTTTAGGTCGTCAATGAATGTTTCTGCCTTCCTTGTTTTGATCACCACATCGTCAACATAGGCATGAACATTGCGTCCAATCTGATCCTCGAAGCACTTCTGAATGCACCGCTGGTAAGTTGCACCGGCGTTCTTCAGTCCAAAAGTCATGGTTTTGTAACAGAAAGCCCCAAAGGGGGTTATGAACGGTGTTTTCTCCCAATCTTCCTTCTTGAGCTTGATCTGATGATACCCGGAATATGCATCCAGGAAACATAATAGGTCGCTTCCAGCCACTGCGTCTATAATCTGATCTATCCTTGGAAGAGCAAATGGGTCCTTTGGGCAATGCTTGTTGAGACTCGTGTAATCAATGCACATCCTCCACTCGTTACTCTTTTTCATTACTAGAACCGGATTTGCCAACCAATCCGGGTGAAAAACTTCCATGATAAAGCCGGCCGCAAGTAGCCTGGCTATCTCTGCTCCTATAGCTTTCCTTCTTTCCTCGTTCATTTTTCTCAGGCCCTGCTTCACGGGCCGGGACTTAGGATCAACATGCAAACTATGCTCAGCTAACTCAGTCGGGATGCCCGGCATGTCGCTGGGCGTCCAAGCGAAAACATCCTGATTTCCGCGAATGAACTCAATGAGTGCCTCTTCCTGTTTACTGTCTAGGTTAGATCCTATAGAAAATTGCTTGGAGGGATCACCTTCGATGAAAGCCACCATCTTGGTATCCTGTGCTGCTTTGAACTTTGCTCTTTCATCCTCCGTATTCGGCCTCTTCAACGCTGTTCTGTCATCCGGGTCTACCTGAGACCGGTAATACTTGAGCTCTTCCTTTCTGCAAGCCTGTTCTGCCATTGCCGCGTCTCCTTCGTCACACTCAGCTGCTATAACCCGGCTCCCATGTATGGTGATGGTTTGCTTGGGACCCGGGATCTTTAGCTGTAGGTATACGTAACACGGCCTGGCCATGAACTTGGCGCAAGCCGGCCTTCCAAACAACGCATGATAAGGGCTGCACAATTTTACCACCTCGAACGTGAGCCACTCCACTCGGAAATTGTCCTTTGACTCTCCAAAAGTACCCTCCAATGTAATCTTTCCTTCGGGGCACGGCGAGCGACCCGGCACAATCCCGTGAAAAACTGTAGAACTTTTCTGTAACTGGGACTCCTTGAGACCCATGCGTAGGAAAGTTTCCCAATATAGGATATTGATGCTACTTCCGCCATCCATTAGAACCTTTTTCAACTCATAACCATTGACCCGTGGTGCAACCACTAAAGCTAACACACCCGGATGCTCTATTCTTTCCGGGTGATCCCTTCTGCTCCATGTTACCTCCTGATCTGACCATCTCAAGTACCTCGGGACAGCTGAAGAAACCGAATTTACTGCTTTCTTAAGTATCTTTCTGTCTGTGTTGGAAGTCCCCGTAGTATGGACATGGTACTGCCCTAGCTGCTTGTGGTTGACTTGGAAACCTCCAGCGCCTCCTTGGTTGTTACCCAGATTACCGCCTCCTGCGTTGCCAGCCGGGGGTGGGCCATTGCCCGGGTTTCAACCCGGACCCGGTCCTGCTCCCCGACCTGCACCTCGCATTGCCTTCTGTATTTCTTCATTCTTCCACCTCTGTAAAACTACACATTGCTCCAATGAATGATTAGCTGGCCTACCGTTCCTACTATGTCGTGGGCACGGCATCCTGAAGGCCTCTATGTGATTAGCCGGCCTTGGTGGTCGTTGGTAGTTTCCTCCATTAAAGTTTTCTCCGTTAAAATTTCCTTCTGCTCAAGGTCTCGCAAACCCGGCTTCTGTATTGGCGACAAACTCGGAACTTCCCTCATACGGGCGCTTGTTCTGGTTGTTTCCATTATTTCCTCCATTGTTACCCGGTGTAGATCCATTGCCGGGTCTTCCGCTGTTGCTCGTGTTGGCTTTTTCTTTCTTATCATCAACATCCTCCTCTGTGGTATCTGTGGCGGCGTGCTTGTTGCACGCGTCCATCAACTCTCCCATAGTAACCTCTGAAGAATTCCGACTAGATTTCATGCGCGTCAGCTTTTGCACTAAGGGTATATACTTGCATGTTTTCGCCATAGCCTGTAACGCATCCTTCGGTTGAATATCCGTGGACGAGTGGAGTATTTCCATAACCCGGCGCACCCAACTGCGCGCCGACTCTCCCTTTTTCTGGACACATCGCTCTAGATCATCGATCGTAAACAACTTCCTGCATGTTCCATGAAACTGCTTGATAAAGCTAGTTTTCAGCTCACTCCATGAACTAATGGATTTTTCGGGTAGATTATTGAACCATAACTTTGCTGCTCCTTCTGACATCATCAGGTACATGAATTTGGCTTGAAGATTCTCAGATGCATTGCGGATTGACATGGCCATCTCATAGCTGCTCAACCAGGTTTCTGGATCCATGGTCGGCTCATAATTGACTACTTTACCCGGCTCTTTGAACTTATCCGGGTAAGGATCAGCTCTGATGGCGTCCGACAAACACTTGGGCCCGGCTAAATTTGCCGACACTGGCCTCACCCGGGAAACGTGCGACCCTGCTCCAGGTACGGCGGGGGGTGCAACCGCTACCGGCCCCCGTACCGCAGATCCGGCCGCTGCGCGCCTGGCTCGAGAACTATCCACAATGGCTTGCGCTGCTGATACTACATGTGTTGCTGGTCTACAGGGAGGAGGCGGCATTTGCTGCTGCTCTGCCCTCCGCCGCGCTGAGTTTGTCTGAATATTGCCGGTATTCCCATTATACCGGTTAACGTATGGCGTTCCGTGCATCCCACTCTTGTTATCCGGGTAATTGGCCTGCTGAGTCACTGCTGTGCACAATAGATCTATCGCCCGCCGGGTCTCCTCCGCATGGGGGGACTCTCTTACGGGGATACGAGCCAATGCCAATGTTGCTGCATATACATTGTGACGCCCCGAGATCGGGCAGTATGCAGATTTCAACATTTCCGCTAAATCCGCATAATAACCGATTCCAGGTTGCCACTTGTGATAACATTACAACAGTTCACGAATATTCCACAACAACAGAAAAGATTTATACAAGACGACTCAAACGAGTCAAGGAATACAACTGACACAATACAAAGATCCAAATAACAGCGGAAGAAGCAACATAGTGTCCGACTACGGACAAGATACAAATTGGACTAAGAGTCCTGAAGATAACCGATGGCGTCCAATCCCTGCCCAGGCCAAACCGGAGGGATTCCCAAGCTAACGTCGTCAGACTTCAAACCTGTTGACTGCAATGTTGAATATGCAGCCACGAACGGAGTCGTGGGTCAGTACGGTTAAGTACTGGCAAGTCATACTCACAAGATACCAGCGTAACCAATCATCACAAGATACAAATACTTTGGGTACAACGGAAAGGAAGAGATTATTGCAAAGAAGCGGCAGCGGGCTGCACTAACTAACTACAGAGACACTCTACAACTTCCGGCTAACAGAAAGAAGATAAGATAGCGTATCGTAACCAACTACACTAACCACCAAACAAACCCATCCAATGTTACCCCCTACTAAGGAAGCAACCCAAGGATAACTCACACTGTTGATTAAGGTGAAGTTCAGGTTATTGTGACGATATGCCTATTACTAGTCAAATTATTATTAAGTAGGTGTAAGTTGTCTGAGTACTTGTTAGCCAGCACTTTCACCAAGTCGTCACATAACCGCGGACAACACGACTTCTCGAGAAGATTTATCCCTGCAGGGTGTGCTCCAGTACCCGTACACACTCGAGCCACCAACTAAAACTCAGGTTGGCTCGACACGACTCAAACCGTCTCTACAACCCATCCTAGGAGCCACGGAGCTATAAGGTCCCAGCCACGCAGCCGAATACTCAACGCAAGTGTGCAAAACTCCCGCAGGACGCAACACCCCGGCAATACAGGCCTCGCCCTATATGCATCATCATCATCATCATCAGTAACCATGGGGGGCCAACCCATTATGCAAAGGAGCAAATGGAACACCCGAACTAAGTGTGGCTCTTCGGACAAGCTGCGGATCAGGTCTAAGTCGAGGGGGGTTCCATACCACCACCCGGATGCGGTGAGCACGCTCATCATGGATCATTAGACAAGACTCTTTTCCTAAGTTCGACACTAGCAGGCTCCAAAACCCTAACCCGGGCCTCCTGCCGGTGCCTTAACATCAAATTATTATTACTCCAAACATTAACAGGTTGTTGATTAATTAAAACCCAACTATCAACTAACAGGTGATAAGACGGACAACAAGACTCGAGCGCAAACAACACTAAGCATGCAACTACGACACGAGGGCCAACAAGGTAAACAAGCAACAGTTAATCGGAAGTGGAAGGAAAGGCTATATCATGGCTGCAAGGTAAACATATAATAGGATCGAGACACAAGCATCGAATCATAAGGCTAGAATAGAGGCAACGGAAAGAATCGGTAACAAGTGAGGAAAGGCAACACGGGTAGCAAGTGAGTATACTTGCCTGAGATCCAGCAAGTAGAGGTACAGAACTTGTCGGTGCTCACATCATCTCAACGTCCTATCCGCGAAGAAGCAAAGAGCTAACAGAAACACCGGATGCAACAATTAATTCTACGGCAAAGATACAGCATGATCCTATTTTATATGCATGGCATGGCAAGATGCAACATGGGAAACAACTTAAGCAATTTAATCGGAACCGGAGTCCGGACAATTAATTATTGGTTCAAGTTGTTTAGCTAACCATCAATATTAAATGTTGATTAACAGGTTTAAACAAGGTAGAGGTGATCTATCCAATATTAAATGGAATAGGGCAACAATTGAATTAAATACCCCAACACATTCCATATGTTGTTATTTAGTGAACAGGCATAGCAAAATGGTAAGATGCACAATGCAAGATGCAAACAGGGATATGAATGGCATGAACAGATTCCTTGCAATTTTCTGATTGGAAAACATATTTTATTTGTTGGATTTGGAATTAAAAATGAGCAAGTTATCAAATTGACAATTTTAAATGCATTAATTAAGAAATAGTTGTTTTCAGCAATTTAATTTATTTAAAACAGAAAACAAAGTTGATATTTGCAAAGTTCAGAGAATTTTGATTGGAAAACATATTTTACTTTTCAAATTTGGAGTTGAAATGAATTAGTTATGATTTATGCAATTAAATCAGTTTAAATTGAGCCGGAAGCCCAACATTTAATTTAGGAGGTTCAAGTTATTTATCTACCCACAAAAATGCAATGCAACACATGAATGAGATGACATTTTAATTATAGTTGATATGTTATAGAAAATAGGGCATAAATATATAAGGGTTTGGGTTCGCACGTTGGAAAGAGGATCTCCGGGGTCAACGCCGGAAACTTCGGGACGTGGAGGAAGTAGACGACGTCGGGGACGTAGGGGAAGTAGTCGACGTCGAGGAAGTAGTTGGTAACCACGTAGTGGAAGTAGTCGTTCTCGTTCCGACGGGGGAACTAGTCGAAGCCGAGATCATCGTATCGTAGAGGAAGTAGACGTTCGTTCTCAAACCACACGATCATCGTCGTCGACGTAGTCGTTCAACGTCCGGAGTCGATGTGGTCGTCGTAGTCGTGGCCGAACCGTAACAACATCGTCTTCGGGGTCGGAGGCGAACCTGACGGTCCCGGTCTTCGGAGTCGATGGTGACCTTGGCGACAACATGTCTTCGAGGCCGAGGGAGAACTTGGCGTCCGTGTACTTGTCGACGAGGAACTCGGAAGGTACGCCATTACATCTCCACACGGGTACCGTCGAAGTGTCGGACTTGGCGACGGGATTTTGACGACGCGCGCGAAGGCGGCCACCACAGAAGATGTCACGACGAGACAAAAACGGCTTGAAACCATACTTGATGGCGATGCCAAAAATCCTGGACAACTCATGCTCGAGAAAGCCCTCTTCGTCCACCGAGCAGCAAGACGCCACTGAAGCACCCCTCGCCAGGCACCGACGACGTCGCCAACACAGCCAGATCCGACAACGGCCAAAGCCAATGACTACTTCGCCTTGGGCGGGCGGCCGCGGCCACGCTTGGCAGATGCGGAGCCGGAGGAGGCAGCCGGGGCTTCCTTGGCGACCTTGGCCTTCTTGGCCGGACGGCCGTGCCCGGGGCTGGGCATGCCGGCGGTGGCCTTCTTGACGGCCTCGGCCAGGGGGTCCTCGGCCTTGGGCGGTGGGGGCGGTGCGTTGGGGTCCTTGCGCGGGGCGCTGCCCCAGGTCGACGGGGACGGCGCCGGGGCTCGCCGGCCCTTGGCGGGGTGATGGAGGAGGGGGCTTGGGGAGCAGCTCCGGTGGCGGCCGGCCGTGGCAGAGGATGGCGACGTCCGGCGGCGGGGCGGGAGCTTGAGAGGGGCGCGGCCAGGGGATGGAGGCGACGGGAGAGGGGCGGCCAGGAGGGAGGCGCGCGAGGGCAGGGATCTAGCGACAGTGGCCTCACCTTCTATCGCGCGCGAAGGAGCAGCGTGAGCAAGGGGAGCAGGGAGGGCGGCGCTGTAGGGGATCGATCGATCCCCTTGCCCTCCCGTGCGTGCGTGTGTAGCGTTAGGTGTTGCGTGCGTGTATGCGGTTGGGTTCTGTGTGCGTGGGTGTGTGCGGTTGGGCTAGGATTAGGTGGTGGGCTGGGCTGATGGGGTGGTAGGTGGGCCGGTTGGCCTGCCTCCCCCATCTGTGTTTTCTTTTGTGTATTTTTTTATATATATATAAAAGACGAACAAAACAGAAGTTTGAGGGGGTTTTTGAACTCCAAAAATTATGAGGTTAATTTCTATGGATTCAAAATTGAAAATGCCCAGTTGCACAAATTTTGTTTTTTCAAAATTTCAAATTATTACACATTGTTTGAATTTAAATTGTATTTGCCTCAAATTCACTTTAAATGGTTTATTTAAAAATTGACCAAGTTGTTTATTTGAAAATTCAAGTTTATGGAAGGCAATTGGTTTGTTAATGTTTGTGAATTATTTTGAACACATTGGAACAGAGTTGAGTTTGAAATGGATTTGAATTTTTAAGTTAGTTGGAAAATAAGGAACAATGCATATGATGCAATGCATGATGAAAAGAAAAACCAACCAAACTAATAGGGGACTAAATTCCCCGGGCGTTACATACATTGTCCATGGGATTATTGAAGTGACCTGGTGGGGTATGAAATCGTGGTGGTGGTGGTGCTGTGTTGCCAATGGCGATCCCTGTTTGTAACGTGGGTAACCCGGCTTCTACGTTTACCGGCTGTCCTCCCACGATCGCAGGCTGATGTCCAGTTCCTGGTTCACAGCCGGAATCGGTTGATCCTGGGGTGTGATGAATAGTGCGGCCAGGTTTATAGTTCCTCCCATTGCCGGTAACCTGGTTTGGTGTCTCTAATTGTACATCCTGGTCGACTGAACCTGGAGCCTGTTCTCCAATGCTTCCAGCTCGCGCTGGCGCGCGGCTATCCCTTGCCTCTCAGCTTCCACATCTCTCCTCTGTTGATCCAATGCACGGCGGGCCACGTCCAGATCCGCAGCGCGTGCCGTCGCGTTTTCTGGGGTTATCACCGTTGCTAGTACCGTAGGATCCAAGATCAGGTTATTGTTGAACAGGGCCGGATTTTGCGGATTTGAGGGCCCCACTCCTGGCGTTCTGTTTGCCATAAACCTAAACATGTTTCTCCGCAACTCGCTCTCCGGGGTATGGCTGGTGACTGAAGCCGACTCTCCATCAACCCGGGCTATAACTGGATTTCCGTCAACCGGATTTTGCTGCTGGGCCAGCGCTCGCGCCGCTCCTACCGGGGTCGTAGTCATGTCCCCCTGATTAAGATTGATTGCAGGGGCCGTGTAGACCGCGACCTGGCGCGCGATGCCTGGTGAAGACTCGTACTCTTCCTCGTCACAACTATCCTCTTCGTACCGGTCCTCCAGCAGGTGCAAGATAGACTCGGTATCATCTTCCCTCATGACCCGGCCACACGGGGTCCATGCCGGCTCCTCCGGTTGTTCCCTCTTCGTGGTGGGCTCTTCTATCGGATCGACCATCCCGACCGACTCTTCCCCATACAACTGAACGCAGGTCGCTCTTCCTGACACAGAATCATATTCAACATCATCAGGAATAGAACCGGACGTACGTACCATACCAACGGAGACGTTGACCCGGCCAATTGTGACGACAGATCCGGTTTCCAACAGATCCGACTCTGGCCCCCAGCCAAAGTCGTCCACCATCTTCTCTCCTTCGGGGTTGGTGTAGATCTCGCCGATGACGAGGTTCTTCATGCTCTCTCGAGCTTCTCCTGTGATGTAAACACCCTTGGACGTAGGCCCCACGGTGGGCGCCAACTATCGTGGGATATTCACGGCAGACGTTACCGGGGGTAACTTATCTTGGGGCAATTCGACTCTGGTGTTTGGGAGAGGGTTTAGCTCAAGGGAAATCATGCTATCAATCGATCTGGTAGCTCTGGCAATCAAGTCGCCGAGTCTCCGATCTAAGGTTACAATATCAGCTCTCGTGTTACAAGGATCCTCGAATATCTGGTGAAGCTCCCTTTTCCTAGCCCTAGGAGCCGGTTTATATATTACCCGGCTCTCTGGCTTCCTATCCAAGGCACACCCGGAATCCTACCCAGTAACCGCATACAAACCCTAAGTTTCCTAATAATAACCCCAAAAGCCGGGTCACAAGGCCTACGCTACTTCTTGGGCCTTCTAGAAACTCCTCTTCCTTGAGCCGGGTCTTGTGCAGTTCCCTTTGGGCCGGGTTACACCTTGGTGTTAGCCTACCGGGTTATCATCCCTCCATCATTTCCTCTTGTAGAGAACCTAGGCTTCTTGCTACTCTTGGTGATTTGTGATTGTTGGGAGCCCCCAATTTGGTTGTGGGTGTGTGCCCCAAGCTTGTTTGTAAAGGATACGATTCCCACCTCAAATGGGATCAATAGTGGAAAGTGAACTAGGCCTTTGTGGCGGAGTTCATCGGAGAATAGGGTGGGGACTTTGTGGCGTTGAGTAGGCCTTCGTGGCGAGCTCACACCCCTCCAACGAGACGTACTCCCTTAACAAGGAGGAACTCGGGAATACATCGTGTCTCCGCGTGCTTCCATCGGTTATCTCGTTCCCTTATCTTTTACTCACTTGTACTTGTTGCATTAATTGTTGTACTAGTTGCATTAGTTGCTATCCTTGTCATATAGGTAATTCACCTTAGTTGCACTATATAGAGAATTTACTTTTGTGTCAATCCTAATTGTGTAGAAAAAATAAAATTGATCGTAGCACTTATTCACCCCCCTCTAGGTGCCCATACTTTACTTCAATTGGTGTCAGAGCCTCGGCTCTTCTATCGGGCTTAACCGCCTAAGAGTTTAAGTATGGGTGATGATTCGGATGCCGATGGTTCCATGGCAAGGGTATCCATGGATGATCTCAATGAGTTGAAAAATTCATTGACCTCATCCATAGACACCAAAACTGATGAGTTGTGTCAAGTCTTGACATAACTCCTCAAAGCCAAAGGACCGGAGGTTGCCGACTCTACTACTCCGGAAGTAACTCCGGAGGGCGCCAAGAAAGGGGTAGATGGTGATCCAACTAAAAATGCTTCCTTCGAAAACTCCACCGAGAAGGGAACGGACAGAGAGGGAGAATTTCACTCCGTCAAAGGACATTATTCTCCCGATCCCCTCTTCCCTCATCCTCATATAATCCCTAGGGGAGATCCACCTAAAATTGATGCCTTTTCTTTTCGTGAATGGCAATATTACATGGAGACTCACTTGAACTCTTCTTGTATAGAGCTTTGGAGGGTCACTCGTGATGGATACAAACCTCATGACCCCAAGAACCTCACAAGAAGAGAAGACGTAGATTGTCAACTCAACTACACCGCCTTGTCAATTCTTCAACAAGCCGTGGGTCCTAACCACATGCCGCATCTTCAACAATATTCCACCGCCAAGGAAACATGGGACGCTCTTGTCGTCATGTTTGTGGGCAATGAGAGTATGCAAAGGAATAGATATGGTGCCTTGACCAATGAGGCCGAAGGTTTCTATATGCATGATGGAGAGAACCATGAAGACATGTACCGAAGACTCAAGACTCTTGCCACCGCCTTCTCAAATGTTGGTGCCAAGTACATTGATGATGCTTGGATCAAGAGGAAGTACATGATTTCCCTAATGCCATTTGAGGGCGCGGACTTGAAGAGCATTCAAGGAATACATGATTTCTCGTCCATGACCTCAACTCAAGTTATGCAAGAAATGTGCTCCTATCAAGTGCAAACCAAGAATGCTCTTGACAATCGTGCTAGGGCCATTGGAATGCACAAAGGGGCATCGGTTGCTTTGAAGGCCAAGGTTTTGTCAAGAGAGGTTGAGTATGAAGAAGGAGATGAGGCGTTGCCTCCTTTTAAGGAACAAGACTATGATCACGTGCTAAAGTATCTCATTGCTCTCACCGTGCAAAAGTTTTGGAGGAATCCTCCCAAGGGCAAGAAATTTGTTGAGGAGAAGACCAAGTCTCTCTATGGCAATGATAGGGCTCAGGTGTGAGGTCTTGCTTCAATTGCCAAGATAAGCACCACTTTATTGCGGAGTGTCCCTATGAAAATAGAGAACTCCATAGTGGCAAGATCATTTGCAAGGACAATTCCAAGGTTGAGTACAAGAAAACTCAATTCAAGAAGAAACCATTCAACAAGAAATCTCTCACCAAGTTTGTGCTAGTGACTCAAGAGGAGTATGATTCCGGAAGTGATGAAGAAGAAGAAACCACAAGTGAAGTGGCTGCTCTAGATATTGCTTCTACTCCATCGTCTTCATCTCTCTTCGAATCCCCCAATGACAATCATCCTCACCAAAATGCCAAGTGCTTCATGGCTAAGGCCACAGAGGTATAACCTTCCTCCAACTCTAAGACCCCAAGTGAACTAGAACATCTTGCTAGTCTTAGAGTAGAAGATAAAAGACTCTCCTTGGAACGCTTTATGTCTAACATGCAAGGGGATACCAAGAAGTACTTTGATAATCTCATGAGCCAATTGGGAGATGACCAAGAAGCTCTTGAGAAGAAAGGTGAGGTTGAAAGAAGGGATGCGGATGAAATTGCATCTATCTCTATGACTCTTGAGGAAGAGCATGATGGTAGAGTTTCTCTAGAGGAGGAACCTGAATCTATTGAATTAACTCATAATGAACTTGTCTCTAACATCACTAAGGAACATGACCTTTCTCACAAAGGCTCACAAAGAGTTGCATGGACAACTTCAAACTCAACTTAATCAACCTAAAAACCCTAGCACCTCTACTTCTTCTTGTGATCATGCAAATATTATTGAGGAAAATTCTAGGTTGAAGGATGAGCTAGCAAGGATCAAGGGCAAAGGCCCTAAAGTTGAGAAGGTTGTGATCTCTACCCCACAAGTTGTTGCCCCTAGCTCTAATGTGGTTATTGATAGACCACAATTGAGTGATCCAAGGAAACAAGTGGGCAACCAAGGTCTTGGCTATGTAGCCAAGAAGAAGAACAAGAAGAAGACCAACAATGGTGCTTCGGGTGGTATTGCCATTAGGGACGACACTACTCTTAGCACACCCGCACAAGCAAGCAATGTTGCCTCGAGTAGTAGTGTCATGAGGGAAAACACTACTCGTAGAACCTCCGCGGGAACTAACAATCCACACCATTTCTTATATGTTGATTATTATGGTGTGTGCATGCTAAATATGTTGGTCCTATTGAGGGGTACATTGACTATACTATTTGGGTTCCAAAGACCCTTGTTACTAACATGAAGGGACCCTCCTCGTGTCCTAACTCTAGTCAATGGTCTCTTGCTTCCGGTGGGACTAAATGGATAATTGATAGTGGATTCACTAGCCATATGATCGAAAGCAAAGAACTTGTGACGGAGTTGCGCCCAAATGACATACACGCAACTGTCACTTATGGAGACTCGTCCTCGTCTAAGATATTCGGGTTCGGCAAGGTTGTGGTTGCTCCCGATATCACTATCGTGAACGTCATGCTTGTAGAATCCCTTGGTTACAATTTACTTGCCGTCCGCTCTCTTGGAAAGATGGGTTTCTCCGTCTTTTTTGATGAATATATTGTGGTCCTTTTGAGGAGCAAGACTCTTGTGGTCGCATACGTGAGACACGTTGAAAATGAGTTGTTCGTGGTAGATTTCTCGAAGTCTACCAACTCTCAAACAATGTGTCTTTTCGGAAAGGCGGATGTGCGATGGTTGTGGCATCGCTGCCTATCCCATGTCAACATGAGAACTTTGAAAAGTATTCACAAAGGTGGCCTTATTGTCGGACTAAAAGAAAATGTTTCCTTTTCAAAGGATCGCGTTTGTAGGTCGTGTGTTGAAGGAAAGATTTATGATATGGCGCACAAGGACAAGACTATTATTTCATCAAAGAGGATCCTGGAGCTTCTCCATGTTGATCTCTTTGGTGTCGTGCCCGAGGCAAGTATTGGAGGCAAGAAATATTGCTTGGTGATTGTCGATGACTATTCAAGATACACTTGGGTATATTTCTTCAAGTGCAAGAGTGAGACTCAACAAACCATCATCGACTTCTCCAACCAAGTGCAACGTCAACACAATGTGCAAATCATGGCTATAGGAGTGATAATGGTTCGGAGTTCAAGAACTACACTTTGAATGAATTCCTTAGTGAAGAGGGAATTCATCATCAATACTCCTCCACTTACACTGCTCAACAAAATGGTGTTGCCAAAAGGAAGAATCGCACTCTCTTGTATATGGCAAGGACCATGTTGGCGGAGTACACTTCTCCCCAATATTTATGGGCCGAGGCCATATCCACCGCATGCCACTCCTCCAACTGCCTCTACATCCGCAAAGGCTTGGACAAGACTCCATATGAGATCCTCATCGGCAATAAGCCCAACGTCACCTACTTTCGTGTATTCGGTTGTAAGTGCTTTTATTTGATTAAGGGTGTTAGGCTGTCTAAATTTCAATCCAAAACCATTGAGGGTATATTTGTTGGTTACGGTGCCGAATCCCACACTTATAGCGTCTTTGACAAAGCCTCATGGATTGTCATAGAATCTTGTAGTGTGGTTTTCGAGGAAAATGATGGCTCCCAGGTGGCGCACTTTCATGTTTCTAATGTAGATGTTGAAATACCTCAAGAAGCCATAGGAAGGATGGGTGTGGAATTTTTCCGCCCCATTGAGGGACACCTTATGGCGACTTGAGAAGGACTATGCTCTACTCAAGTGGATCCCTCCTCTACAATAGAAGAACAAGCCAAGGAGCCAAGTGATGCACCCAACCAAGAACATGTTGAAGACCCTCCTCTTATTGACCAAGTTACTTTGCAAGATGCAACCACTCCTATCATTCATGCTAGTCAAGGTTAAGGCCAAGATCAACCATCCTCTTCATCCTCTCCTCAGGTTGAAGCTAGTGTTGAAGATATTATTGATGACGATGATGATGATCAAGGCCAAGTTGGTCATAGGGACCCAAATGATCAAGATGATCAAGTGATCTCTCCTCGAAATAATGAGGAGATCGAAGCACATCGTGCTAGAAGGATAAGAAGAGCTTTGAAGCAAATTGATGCCCAAGACAACAAGGTCTTGGAAGATATTCAAGATAGAAGATCCACAAGAAAGCAATTGGCACATTTTAGTGAGCATCAAGATCACATCTCTATGATGGAACCAGAGAAAGTGTTTGAAGCTCTTGAGGACTCCGATTGGGTTGAATCAATGCATGATGAGCTCAAGAATTTTGAGCGCAACAAGGTTTGGAGATTAGTTGAGAATCCCAAAGATTGCCACAATGTTATTGGAACTAAGTGGATATTCAAGAACAAGCAAGATGAGCATGGGATTGTCATAAGGAACAATGAAAGATTGATTTCTCAAGGTTACACTCAAGTTGAAGGCATTGACTTTGATGAAACCTATGCACCCGTGGCCCACCTTGAGTCCATCTGTATCCTCCTTGCTTATGCATCTTCGCATAATTTCAAATTGCAACAAATGGATGTCAAAAGTGCTTTCTTAAATGGTCCACTAAAAGAGGAGGTATATGTTAAGCAACCCCCGGGGCTCGAGAACCTCAACTTCCCTAACCATGTCTACAAGCTCGATATGACGCTCTATAGACTTAAACAAGCACCACGTGCGTGGTATGAGCACCTTAGAGAGTTGTTGGATGACCGTGGTTTTGAAGTTGGGAAGATCGACCCCACTGTCTTCACAAAGAGAGTAAGGGAGAGCACTTCATATGCCAACTCTATGTGGATAATATTATCTTAGGCTCAACTAACCAAGCTTTCAATAATTTGTTCTCTAAGCTTATGACTGACAGATTCGAGATGTCTATGATGGGTGAGCTTAAATTCTTCATTGCCTTTGAGATCAAGCAATTGGCTCGTGCGACTTTCATTTCTCAAGCCAAGTATACCCAAGACATGATCAAGAGGTTTAACTTCCTAAATGCAAAGATCAAGACATCTCCTATGCAAGTCAAGTGCCACCTTTCACGTAACCCTAAGGGTAAAGATGTGGACCAAAAGTTGTATCGTTCTATGATTGGTTCTTTGCTTTACCTTTGTGCATCTGGTCCCGATATCGTTTTCAGTGTAGGTGTGTGTGCAAGGTATCAACCGGCTCCTAAGGAAATCCATTTGATGGCGGTCCATAGGATCTTTCGTTATTTGGTTCATACCCCAAGATTTGGTTTCTGGTACCCAAAGGGGGCACAATTTTCTCTCAAGGGCTACACAGATTCCGATTGGGTGGGTGATCAAGATGATAGGAATTCTACTGCCGGGGCTTGCCAATTTGTTGGTAGGTCTTTGGTGAGTTGGTCTTCCAAGAAGCAAAATTGCATATCTCTCTCCACCGCCGAAACCGAGTATGTAGCCGCTGCAAGTGCTTGCACTCAATTGCTATGGATGAGGCAAACTCTCAAGGAATATGCCGTTCATATGGATAAGGTGCCTCTTTTGTGTGACAATGAAAGTGTCGTCAAGATCGCCTATAACCCCGTGCAACATACAAGAACGAAGCATATTGAGATTCACCATCATTTCATCCGAGACCTTGTGGCAAGAGGGTATATTGCTCTATCTTATGTGTCCACCAAGGACAATCTTGCGGATATTTTCACGAAGCCACTCGACGATGCAAGATTCATGTTCTTGAGGAATGAACTAAATGTCATTGATTCTAGGAGTTTGACTTGAGGATCTTACATACACCCCTATAGATGAAACGTGTTCGGGATTAGGTGTGTAGGAATGGACATAGGGGGAGTGTTATCCTAACACATTGGGTTCTCCCTCCCCCCATTATGCCCAAAGCAAAAATTTCATTGTTATCTCTTTTTTTATAATGTTGAATTATGAGCTTCAATGTTGAGTAATGGCAACGCCCCCAACATATATCTTCGCGGTTGCATACCATGAACTCTTACATGGTGGCTTAGGCCACCAACCCTTTCTCATTTGAAGAATTGGTTCTTAGTTGGTTGTTTTTGGTTTATTGAGTTGTCTTTCCGAATACTACTTCTCGTTGCTATCTTGAATCTTGTTTGCATCTTCCCCGAGAAGTAAGACTAGGAATTACTAACCCCTTTGTTATTTTGTCCATTTGTTCTCTCCTTATGTTGCCTTACTCCACACAAAGACACACCGTTCCTAGCCGTTCCAACTGTCATTTTTTGGTCTTGTTTGGAGCAAATCCTGGACTGGCCGGAATTATTCCGGAAGAATCCAACCCAGAGTATGACAACTCCATCTTGGACTTCTGCTATACTCCTGATGCTCAGGGCAAGACTAGGCCATTCAACTCCAACATCCCTACTACAATCTGTTGTCCAAGATCTTCTGTGCCACCATTGTGGTCGAGGCTGGTGACAACTCAGCTATTAGAGCCTTTATGGTGAACCTCATGTTCCTCACCAGGCCTCAAAATCAGATGAAGATTGATGTGATGGACTTTCTGTACCGTGAGATTTGTATTGGGGTCATGGAGAAGAGGAAACCTGCTTATGGCCCATTGATTCATAGGTTCATTAATGCCAAGCAGGGAGTTGACATCATGGATGAATTTCCAACAGTCAAGGGCAAGAAGATGGTGCCTTCTTTCATTCTTTGGTTTGGAGATTCCTGAGTACTCCAAGGCCAAGTCCAAGTCACCTATGGCTACTCCTTATGCTTCTTCGAGTGGTGCATCTCAGCGTCCCTCTAGTGGCATTGCCAAGTTCTTCAAGGCCATGTTCATTATATGCAGTGACACTAGGGCAATTGCCCATGAGGCTAGGGAGTTGGCCAAGGAGACTCGGCACATTCAGAACGCTGACCGTAGAGCTGTTGTAATAGAAGTGCCTGCTGATCCTCCATCTCTTGCTGCTGCTGTCTATGTTCCCATTGAGATGCCTGAGATCCATGATGATGATTTCTACTTCGGGGTGCCTCCAGCTGATGTTGATGATGAGGAGGAATCTAATGAGTATGACTTTGATGATGCTGGCAACCTTGGAGATCGTGAGCATCCATAGGAGGAAGAGGAAGAGGAAGACGAGAACCGCAGAGGAGATGATGGCATCGAGTGATCTCTTGGGATGCTAGTTGGATTCGTTTTCCCTTTTTGGCGTCTTTGATGCCAAAGGGGGAGAAGGAGTCTTCTATTAGGATTTCACGGGCTTTGCAAGGGTGGAAGCACGAGTCTTTTGCCTTTCGTTTTCGATCTTATAGGCTTGTGCTTCGGTTTCTTTAGTTTCTTTTCTCGTCATTGCAAACTTTTTATTATTCGTGTGGAACCTTGTGACTTGGTTGTGTCACCCTTACCATGGTTATGCTACTATCATGCTTGCTTACATTATTATTATCTATATGCATGTTTTGTGAACTTGTTTAGACTGCTTGGTGTCTAAAACATAGGGGGAGCAAAGCCTATGAAGTGTGTGCCTGACGACACATATCGAGGAAGAGCTCCGTCTATTTTTTGGAGACCATTTCTTTATGTTCACCTTGTTTATCCCCGTGAACCATTATGTTGTCATCAAACACAAAAAAGGGGGAGATTGAAAGTGCATTTTCGATATCTCTGTGTTTTGTGTGTTTGTTAACAACATAAAGGAGTTTTAACCGTGTGTGCTATTTTCTTAAAAGGTTATAA
Organism: Alopecurus myosuroides; assembly: GCA_028641055.1. NCBI lineage: Eukaryota > Viridiplantae > Streptophyta > Magnoliopsida > Poales > Poaceae > Alopecurus > Alopecurus myosuroides. The sequence goes on from CM054061.1 coordinate 313,621,369, forward strand.
TCATAATCAGCTCATAAACAGTGTCAAAGAAATGGTGAAGAAGATAAAAGATCAATGGACGTTTTTCTGGCCTCAAGAAGATCTTCTATGTGCCACCCGGAATTATTCCGGAGCAATCCGGATCAATCCGGGTGGATTCCGACATGAACGCAAAAGTCTCTATTGCAATTCGGAAAAAATCCGGGTGATTCTGGGCTCCGGAATTATTCCGGAGAAATTCCGACTTGGCCACAAAAACTTCTATTGCCATTCGAAATTATTCCGGAGCAATCTGGACCAATCTGGGTGGATTCCGACTTGAACGTAAAAACCTCTGTTTCAATCCGAATTGCTCCGGAATTATTCCAGGAGTCCGGAATCATTCCGGGTGATTCCGGAATGGTCGTGAACAGGGCAGAAAACGGTAAGTTGGTGGTGGGGACTATAAACAGAAGCCTCCTTTCTTCCCCAAGAGTTAGCTCATCCAGAATTTAAGTCTCCATTGATTGAGCTCAACCACCAAGCTAGATCTTCCACCTCCTCCACCAAAACTTGTTGAAACTTGGAGGATTGAAGGAGAAGCCCCAGATCTACATCTTCACCAACCGGATTTCCATTTCCCCCTCATTAGCTTGAGGGATCTTTGCCTAGGGTTTCCTCTTATGGATAATCTAGGCTTCTTGCTACTCTTGGTAATTTGTGATTGTTGGGAGCCCCCAATTTGGTTGTGGGTGTGTGCCCCAAGCTTGTTTGTAAAGGATTCGATTCCCGCCTCAAAGGGGATCAATAGTGGAAGGTGAACTAGGCCTTTGTGGCGGAGTTCATTGGAGACTAGGGTGAGGCCTTTGTGGCATTGAGTAGGCCTTCGTGGCTCACACTTCTCCAACGAGACGTACTCCCTTAACAAGGAGGAACTCGGGAATACATCGTGTCTCCGCGTGCTTCCGTCGGTTATCTCGTTTCCTTATCTTTTACTCACTTGTACTTGTTGCATTAATTGTTGTACTAGTTGCATTAGTTTCTATCCTTGTCGTATAGGTAAATTCACCTTAGTTGCACTATCTAGAGAATTTACTTTTGTGTCAAGCCTAATTGTGTAGAAAAAATAAAATTGGTCGTAGCACCTATTCCCCCTTCCTCTAGGTGCCCATACTTTACTTTCACCCGCCACCGCGTGCAGGGGCGCGACATGGGACACGTCATGCTGCTAGAGGTCAATAGCACCCGAAGCGAGGTTGACCGCGGCCGGCACAGGTGTCGTGGGATAATCACGGCAGACGTTACCGAGGGTAACTGATCTAGGGGCAAGTCGACACAGGTATTTGGGAGAGGGTTTAGCTCGAAGGAAGACATGGCGAAAAGCAATCTAAGAGCCGGAAAACAACTCGCCGGATCTCGATATGATTATACTGGATACTCGATAATAGGTGTTACAGTTATGACTTGAATCTCCCTCAGGCGAAACCTAGGGGTTGGTTTATATAGTACTCATACCCCCTTTGGCTTGCCATACAAAGCGCTCCTTGAGTCCTACTCGAACTCTATATACAAACCTAACTTTCCTTACCATAACCCACAATCCGGGTTACGATCCTTACAAGCCCTGGGCCTTTCTGAAGCTTCTTTGTTCTTAGCCGGATTTGGTCCATCCGCCGTTTGGGCCGGATTACACCTGGGAGTTGGCACACCGGGTTACTATCCCCTCATCAGTAGTCCCCAGGATAGCGCGGGCTTCATGGATTCATTCTTGAGGCGCTCGCTATCCCGATAGCTCGATCCTTCCTCGAACGCCTAATGGGCCTTTCCATATTTGAACCCTTGCTCCGAACGCCCACAACGCCAAATCCGCGCAGATAATTACTGTTCCGCAATTTCCGGCTTTCTGGCCGCGGGTGAGCTCACCACCTCCCTTATAAATATCAGCAGAGGGTAACCCTAAACCATTCACCTCGTTTCGTCATTTCTTTCTCCTCGCTCCCTCACAGTTCCGGCCGCCGGGCTCACGCGCGCTTCCAGAGATAAGGCCACCTCCGGCCGCACCCGACCTCGAGCTCTCCAGCGCCGCCATCGAGCCCCGCCGCCACGCTCTTGTTTCTTTCATCAAGGACTGTGGTGAGATACTCAAGCCGCGCCGCGCACCGGCCTCAGTTCGGACCTCAACTCCTTCGGTAAGCCCCTCTCAACCATCCAACTGAAACCGGCAATTTCATCAATTTGACCAAGATTGGATTTGAGTCAACCCGCAAATCGATTTTAGGGAACCATCAAATTAGTCCGCTTCGATAGTCCTTAGCTTCTTCTAGCACCTGATACGCAATCACCACCCATTTCCGCGCCCTTATTAACCATTAAACTTCATATAAGATTACTTGTAAGTCCTTCGATTCTAGATCCGTTCCGCCTTGTTTTCTCCGCCTGCCACATTAACACCCGGATAATCCTTCTTTTCCAGTTAATCCCTCCTCAGTAAGGTATGGGCAACCATCCATGTTCACCCAACCCACCTCAATACGTAAGTAATTAACAATTTACTCAACTTCATCCGACACCCGGAAAATCTTCAGCACTTAGCTTCGCAGCGCATTACCCGGGTCTTGTTTTAGCCTTCAGCGTCTTAATGTCTCCAGATTCAAATGAGTTGATGTTCCGAATCTTACCCCACACATTGCTTGTCCCTTGCAGGTCAGCTCCATGGCTCCTAAAAGACAGGGAAAACACCCGGCTCCTGCAAAGACCTCCCAAACCGCTTCTGCCGACTGGGGCCGGTCTTCAACAACGAAGGCCAAACTGGATGGGATGGCCGAGCTAGGAATCCTTCCTTCCCAAAAGGAAATACACTGGAGGGCTCCTGGCGATGAGACCCGTCCCACTCCTACCGGGAATGAGGTAATCTGCTTTACCGAGCACGTGATCCGGGGATTCCGTCCTCCGGGTCACCCCTTCTTCCGAGAAATCCTAAGCCACTACGGCCTCCGGGTGTTCGACATAGGGCCTAACTCTATGCTGAACATCACCCACTTCATAGTCTTGTCCGAGTCTTACCTGTGCATTCAACCAAGCCTAGCTCTTTTTACCGAGTTATTTTACTGTGAACCGTGCCGCGAGAGCGATGACGGAGCAATCCTTACTTGCGGCGGGATATCTATCCAACGCCGCAAGCACTCGCTGATGCCAGCCCTTAATCTGAACTCCCACGCCAAAAATTGGCAGCTATCCTTCTTCTATTGCCATGATACCTCTCCGGATGGCGAGAGGAAATTGCCGGGCTACTCGGAGACCCCCCTCGAACCCTCCGCGTCTTTCAATGCTTTTGCGCCTGATCCTGATAGGGAAGCGATTCAGCCCCTTCTGGCCAAACTAGCAGCTTTCTCAGCCCATGGCCTTCTCGGGCTCAACTTAGTAAAGACCTGGGTGGAGTTCCGGGTTCAACCCAACTCCATTCGTTCAAAACTGCTGCACGAATACTCGGGCCATATCACAGACTCCCTCCGCTACTCCACCAAAAACTTCCCTGCCGGTAACACCATCAAGACCATCAAGGGCTTCTTGGTGGAGAGATTGGACGTCATAAAGAACACCGCCGGGTTACCCCCGTTTACTCGGGAGAATCCCGCCCCAGCGGTGAGTCCTGCCCCCTTTTTCTTATTTCAGTACTTTCGTCCGCTACAGCCTTTAACCATCATTTGTATTTACCTGTTTACAGGCTGACGATCCCTTCTGGAAAGTCGAAAACTCTCCTCCTTCTCAAGACCCCGAAGAAGAGGTCGAGTCTGTGGATGATGATGAGGGTATTCCTCCATAACCTTTATACCTGCCTTTTATCTGTGCTGTTTCCCTTATCTGATACTTACTCGGCTTTCAGGGTCGGGGGATGACGAGGAGGAAGAAGAAAATGACCCGGAAGCCACCGAGTCTGACCGGGAGCCTCCAGTTGGAAACAAAAGGAAGGCTAGAGGGGTAGTTGAAAAGGTTCCCTTCTCTTCTGTGTCTCGTGCGCCTTACTCCTTTGCTGCTATGCATGAACTTAACGAGCGATTATCACATTCACCCTTCTTGAAGGATCCTCTTCCGACTAAACGTAGGGTGACCCGGAATTCTCCGGGGGATGATCCCCTTAACCCGGGTATTCCCACTTCACCTACTCATCGAGCCAGTACCCCTCCAGCTCAACCTTCCCAATCGCCTCAGCGTCACCCGTCTCCTACTCATCCACTTGCCGGGCAATTTCGCGTCCCGCAGCCAGTGCTCTTGCCAACGTCATCCGCTTCCAGTGGCGAACTTCCTCCGGACTACGCCGTAAATACCGGGTAACTACCTTTATTTGCATTTTCTCGTACTTGTTACCTTTCCTTTTTCGGTACCTTCCACCGATCCATGTCCTCCTTCTTGTCTTCAGCGCCACAGTTACGCTGAGCGACCAGGATATTCCTGAACCGGAAGGACAGGAAGAGGAGAAGCCGAGTGATGACATGGACGTTGAGATTGAAGACGAGGCCGAGGACGGAAAAGAAGAAGACCCTTTCAAGGACCCAATTCCACCGAAAACTGCATCACCCCAGCCCTCTGAAGAAGTGGACGAAGACATCATCTTGGAGACCAAGCCGGGCTCTCCTAACCCGGACGTTCAAACGACCCGGGTTTCGACCCCCAGACCCGGAACAGCTCCTCCACAAGAGGGCCAACCCTCCGGCCCTTCTCAACTTCGTCCTGAAGACATGACCTTTGCTCAGATGCTAGATGCCCTTCATACCTTGAAGGGTGACGAAGAAAACTTACTAGATGCCTTAATACTCAAGCACGAGGTAATCCCGACTAACACCAATTGATTCCATATATAGTCCCCAAGTTCCGAGTAAATTACTAGGTAGCTTGCTTGGAACTTTGCATAATGTTTCTGGCTGACCCTTCTTCATGCTTCCCTACAGGACTATGTTTCACAGTTGGAGAAGAAACTGGCCAAATCCACCAAGCTTGCTGAAAAAGAAGCGGCCCTTCGTGAAGCTGCTGAGACTGAGGCTCACAGGTGCCAGAAGATGACGAAAAAGTACAAGAAGAGAGCTCGTAAGGCCAAAGGCAAACTGACAACTCTTTCTGCTCAAATTGATGGTGTTTATCGTACCGCGACTGGTAAGATTTTTGAATTTCACCTTTTGTGACTCGGATTACTTTGATTTGAACAACTGCACTTGTTTGCCTACTATCTTTGCTTCTTTTGCCTTTTTTAGCAGGGCCACATGACGCTGCCCCCGAAGGAGATGATGCTGCCAAGCTTAAAACCATCAAGAATACTCTTCGCCAACTTTGCAGCGGAGTCAGTTGGATACTCGACGAGTTACGTCTGCCGGGTATCAGGCCGGATAACATGAAGAAGTTACTAGAGAGCTGCTCTACCATCCCCGAATGGATTTGGCATTGGAAACGGTCCTCCTGCCGCTTTGGGGTAACCCGGGGACTCGCGTTAGCTAAGGCCTACGCTCCCAAGCTAGAGCTGTCCAAGCTTATGAGCGGATTCCCAGAGTTCAACTTGGATGGGTCCAAGTTTTTGCCAAAGGACTTCAAGGCTATTCAGAAAGAAGTCCGTCATCCGGCTAGTGTTATCGCTGATGCCTTAGAAATTGATGTGATTCTTCCGGCTTATGATGCTAATGACAAGGTTGTCAAGGCTGACCGCCCCCAGCCGTTCGATATGCTTGTCCGTTGGAGGGAGGAAGCGATCAAGTTAAAGGAAGAAGCCGCCAAGAAGGCCGAGGTCGACTCTGCTCCTGCAACCTCTGCTGCGCAGCCCGAGACTACTACTGATCCAAGTGGCACCAAGGGCAAGGCCAAGGTGGATCCTGCAGCTTGAAGTAACGCTTATCATTCCACATGCGTCAATCGGCGAAGCGTCGTTTACAACAGCTTTACTATTCGTTTAAGCAGAGCGCCTGTGCTATTTTGATATTTTTATGATATTGTAATACTTGGAGTTAAACTCCCGATGCACTTTGCGCCCCTTTGGGCTTTTGATGAATGTATCTTTGCGTTTTCTTATTCTTGATATCCACTTGCTTTATTCTCGATAACTTATACTTCTTTTTTCTTAGCAAAGCCCGTCCTCCGGGTTTCGTCTGAGACCCGGATGCGTGGCTCGTTGTAATTTAATCGGCTGGATGATGTTGTTTCCTCATTAGAGCTTATAAGTCCCCAGCCCGGGTTTCCGCGTCTAGGACACATGATTGTTTCTTTTCAAGGAAACGAATCGCCCATCGCTGGATGCCCAAAACTTCAGGACAGCTTTTATGAGGTTTGAAGTTATGCTTGATAATCGTTGAGTTTCCGGCTGTAAGCCTTATACTCTGCATAACCTGTGGTTTAGATGACCCTTTCGACTATCTTGTACTATAAGCCGGCTTTCGCGTGGATACCATGTTGTTACATCAATACGAAAACTGGGTCAAACAAGTCCCTTTTGGGTCTCATGACTGATAGTAATCGTAGGCGAACAGATCATGCCACTTTGTTGCGAGTCACATCGAGCTTAAGTAAGAATAGACGAGAATTTTGGACTTCTTTGTCCGGTTATAAGATTGTAGCCGCACTCGTTTTTTCGAGTTGCCGGCCCCTATAACTCATTGGCATCAAGGCCGGGTCTTTTTTGAGTTTGCAGCTGTGCTTGTAGGAGCAACTAGCCCTCAAGACCTAAATATTTTACGCCGTATAAATGACAATTGTCTCTTTTCTCGATAATCCCCTTTTTATTTGATATGAGAAAATTAGGCCAGCAAGCCGCCTCATTAAAAACCCATCCAGTCCCCAAGGGTGCCCTGGATAGGAAAAGAGTGCGTCTGAAACCTGCTGCCTGTTACATCATTTTCTGCTAAGTATAGTATGGACGTAGCTGAGCCACGTTCCATGGTCTATCTCTTTCTTGCATAGGTGCAGTAGTATGAGCAGTGTCGTTGACTGTGGCCGATTCTTCTCTTGCATCTACCAAGTAATATGACCCATTATGTAGACTCCGGCTTATGATGAAAGGTCCTTCCCATGGCGGCGATAGCTTGTGTTTTCCCTCGTTTGTTTGAACCAAGCGCAGGACCAAGTCTCCCTCCTGGAAGACCCGGCTTTTTACCCGCCGGCTATGATATCTTCGCAAATCCTGCTGATATATGGCTGACCTTTCTAAGGCTTGCTCCCTTTGTTCTTCTAACATGTCCACGGCGTCTTGCCGGTTCTTCTCGTTCTCCACTTCGACGTAGGCTGTCACTCTTGGTGAATCATGAATGATGTCGCTTGGTAATACTGCTTCTGCGCCGTAAACCATGAAGAAAGGCGTCATCTGGGTGGACCGGTTAGGTGTAGTATTGATACCCCAGACCACGGAAGGGAGTTCTTCAACCCACGCTCCAGCGGCCCTGATACAAGGGACCCTTAGCCGCGGTTTCAATCCTCGAAGTAGCTCTTGGTTCGCCCTCTCCACTTGCCCGTTGGCTTGCGGATGTGCCACTGATGCCACATCAAGCCTGATTCCATTGTTGCCACAAAATTTTTCCATCTCTCCAAGGGACATGTTGGTTCCGTTGTCAGTGATTATACTGTGGGGATATCCAAACCGGTATATGATTCTTTTCAGGAATTTGACTGCTGTGGCCGCTTCACAATTGGTAACCGGCATAACCTCCACCCACTTGGTAAACTTATCGACAGCCACTAAAAGATGTGTCTTCTTGCATGGTGACATATGGAAAGGGCCAACCATGTCCATACCCCAAACAGCGAATGGCCAGGTTAGTGGTATTGTCCGTAACTCCATAGCCGGCACATGAGTTTGGCGAGCGTACCTTTGACATCCATCGCATCTTGCCACTATCCGCTCTCCTTCGTCATTGGAGTAGATCTCGCCGACGACAAAGTTCTCCATACTCTTCCGAGCTTCTCCCGTGATGTAAACACCTTTGGACGCAGGCCCCACGGTGGGCGCCAACTGTCGTGGGATAATCACGGCAGACGTTACCGAGGGTAACTGATCTAGGGGCAAGTCGACACAGGTATTTGGGAGAGGGTTTAGCTCGAAGGAAGACATGGCGAAAAGCAATCTAAGAGCCGGAAAACAACTCGCCGGATCTCGATATGATTATACTGGATACTCGATAATAGGTGTTACAGTTATGACTTGAATCTCCCTCAGGCGAAACCTAGGGGTTGGTTTATATAGTACTCATACCCCCTTTGGCTTGCCATACAAAGCGCTCCTTGAGTCCTACTCGAACTCTATATACAAACCTAACTTTCCTTACCATAACCCACAATCCGGGTTACGATCCTTACAAGCCCTGGGCCTTTCTGAAGCTTCTTTGTTCTTAGCCGGATTTGGTCCATCCGCCGTTTGGGCCGGATTACACCTGGGAGTTGGCACACCGGGTTACTATCCCCTCATCAACAGGCGCCCAAATCGGCCGAACCGCATGCAAAGCGGCGGCGTGCGACGCGTGGAACGAGATTGTCCGCTTGCCGATGGAGATCGGGCCATGGGAGAGCATCGCGGAGCACATAGGCTCGCTCGGGAGACTAACGGAGAAGACCAGGAGTTCGTGGCGCTGAACGAAAAGCGCAGGCAGAGGGTAACCCAGGGCAAAATTGAAGGCATTCCGGGCCCAAATCGGAGAGATGCGCAGGTCGACGGAATCTAGGGAGAGCCAGAGGTCAACAGGGCAAGGATCGGAGTCTACAACACAAGCACCAGCTACCATAGAGTGGAATGATGAGAGAGAAGCAGAGAGATGCGACGTACCTCCGGAGGCGGTGCTGGATCCAACCCATCGTCGACGACGGCGCTTGCGGAGGCGCGCGTTGCTAGCCCTGCCCGGGACACAGGCAAGTGTCTGCGGCCGGGAGTTGGATGGGGCCGCGGTCGCCGGCGCATCGCCCCGTGCAACTCCCTGACAACTACCAGTCGCGACCACAAGGGGGGACTGACCGTGGGAGGACGGTGGAAGAGCCACATGAGGGGTGGAACCCGAGAGGTGGAGAGCAGGGGTGGGGACAGGGAGGGGAACGGCATGGGGGCGCCGCGCAGGGAATCATGTCGTCGCAGCCATACAAGAAAATGTACGCACGGAAGTTCTTAGTTCATGACATACTTCTCCAACCGGAGGGAGTATAAAATTCTAACCCTCTCTTCTTATACCTGCATGGAGCATGGTCTCTCTTGAGTTTACCTTCAGCTTCTTCTAGCCTATTTTATGCACTTGGCAACGTAATATAGTGTTACCAGAGTACATGGATGTAATGGATGAATGGTTGATACCGAGGATACCTCTAGGGAAAATGCTTGTGTTCCCCCGGAGGATCATCCTCCGGGTCGACACGTACGCTACCACGCGTCTCAATAGTTACGGAACGCGACGCGTGATGTGGGCCCACTCAACCTTATCTTCTCCATGGATTTCCTTCACTGGTTCCTCTTCCCCGATTCCTTCTCTCTCTCACGCCTCACGCCGAGACGAACTCACCGGCGCCGCCGTCGTGCCCCTTATTTCTCTCCTACCTAACCTCGTGATGCTTCCATTTCTTTGCCACCTTGCACCGCCGTTTTTCTGTCGCGCTCACGCGCCACCGTCTTTCCTTCAACTGCTGGAGGCGGCCTGCTGCTGCTTCACGTCTCAAGGCTCCAAGCGCACCTTCGCGCTAGCGACGCCGACCTGCTCCAAGCGGCGACGCTGGATGCTTCTATGGGCGGTGAGAGTTGCTTCCGGCTGCGGAGCCAGATGCTCACACCGGCGGCGCTCGATGCTCCCAACGGCGGCACCTGGTGCTCCCACTGTCGGGACAGATGCTCCCACCGGCGGCGCGGTGCTCCCATGGTCGGCGATCGATACTCCCACCGGCGACGCTGGATGCTTCTATGGGCGGTGAGAAATTCTCCCACCGGCGGCGCCGCCCGATGCTCCCATGGTCGGCCAGAGATGCTCCCACCGGCGGCGCCGCTCGATGCTCCCATGGTCGGCGAGAGATGCTCCCACCGACGGCGCCCAATGCTACGATCGGTGTCGGGTGATGCTCGCAACGGTGGAGCCCGGTGCTCCCAGCGGCGAAGTCCGACGCTTCCATGGGTGGCGAGAGATGTTCCCAGCGGCGGCGATCCATGCTACCGTCAGTGTCGAGTGATGCTCCCAACGGCGGAACCCGGTGCTCCCAGCGGCGAAGCCCGACGCTTTCATGGGTGGCGAGAGATGCTCCCAGGGGCGGCAAGCCATGCTACCGTCGGTGTCGAGCGATGCTCCCAGCGGCGCCACCCAGTGCTTCCATCGGTGTCGAGCGATGCTCCCAATGGCGCCGCCCGACGTGTTTAAAGGTGCCTTCTTGATTTAATTTGACACGGTTATTAATTAGTGGAGACACCCAATTAATAGCTTTGACTAAGCCTAACAACACGCAGATTAAGGAGATCAAATGGCTGGGAGCATTTTAGGAGGAAACGTGTAGATAATAAAATGGAGAATTAATTTTGCAAACCGCTTCGGCGCCAATGAGACTGGCGCCGACCTACTGCACGCTGGATTTTTTGGGCCCATCTGAGCTGTTCGGCGACGTCATGCGATGGCGTCGACCTGCACAACTTCGGCTCTATCGGGATTGGCGCCGACCCAAGAGGCCAGATCTGAAAATAGTTTTGAGAAGGGGCCAAATTCAACATTAGTTTCTCAAATGAGCCATTTTCGTCAAAAAAAATACCCCGGGCACGCTCAGCACAGTCCAAATATAAATTATAGCCTACGTATCCTCAGTATCAACCCTAGGGAAAATAGATTCAACCCGAGGGACAATGCTGGGCGTCCTCCGGGGATCAAAAAATTTCATCCACGGGTCCCCACGCTGACACGTGTCCCCTTTTTGTCCAAATCATGTGTTTGCTCTGCGTAGCAAAAAAAAAAACCCGCCTTTGCTCTGTGTAGCAAAAAAAAGTTTCGTCCCAAAAACTAAAAGAATGTTTAGACCTCGCCGGAGTGACTATAGCGAAAACAAAAAAAATGCTACGGTAGCAAAAATTAAGTTCATCGGAGACATCGCCGGAGAACTCACCGGATAATCTCATAGCAAATAATTTGTACTATCATAGCAAAAAAAAAAGAATAATTATAACAAATATTCGACATCGCCGGAGTTCTCGTAGCAAAAAATTTGACAAAAAATAGCAAAAAAAAACGAGTATGCAGCAAATATTTTGCGGTCCCTGTAATATTCGGAGCACCGACACAAATCCAAAAACAGAGCAACACCATCCTGCAAAATGGGGAGCACCGGCGTGCTCCATTTGCAGCAACGCCATCCTGCAAGGTTGAGGAGGGAGCAACCGCAGCCACCTTCTGCGCCACCGTGGATAGGACAGACCGTGGCCATCGTCGACAACAACTATGGCCACCCACCGCAGCACCGCCCGTGGTCGTCTTCGGGACTGCGTGAAACGGGTTCGCGAGGGACGTGCTCCCGCGCCACCTCCTCTCCGCGGCGGCGAGGAACGGCGGCCCCCACGGGAGCGTTCCGGGAGGCCGAGACAGGGGACACGGAGATGCACGCGACGGCGGCCGTGGAGGACTCCATGAGCGGGACGGGTGATTGAGGTATGGGCGGGGATGGTGGCTGGACGGGCGAGTGAGGTACGGTACTGGGACGGCAGTGGAGCGTCGGTAGGAGAGAGGAACTTCACAGGAGAAAACCATGGCCATCTCCCGCCGTGAGGAAAAGAAGAGGGAACAAGAGGCGGTGGTGGAGAGATGCGGGGAAGAGGAGATAAGGTGGGCGCCGATCTTTTTCTCTCCACGGTGGAGGACGAGCAACGCGTGATGAAGCGCGGGAGGGGGAGGGGTGGGAAGGCGTGATCCACCGGATGATTAGTAGTATTTTCCTAGATTTTAACTTTTCTATAGTCCAATCTTAAACTACTCCGGTTCTTTTCTGACCAGTGACTACGGCACGGTTTGACTGCTCGAAATTTTAGTCTGCACGTCCAAGTTAAAAATCGTTGGTGAAATAAGTAATATGAAATCATATAACCTGGTAATGTACAGTATAAAGGACTTAAACGAACTCTTGGAGGTCAACTTGAAAAGGATACATGGAGTAGGAGGATATATTGTAGAGGCTTCTCGGAAGATTTCGGGTGGGCTTTGGTTGATGTGGACTGATGATATAGATGTAGTTGTGAATAGCTCTTCCTTTCATCTCATCTTAGCTTTAGCTACCGAGAAATCTAGCTCGACTAGGTTCGATATGGGAGCAGGTTGCGAATTTTGTATGGTGACCCGTACCACATCCTCACTGCTTCGATATGGGAGCAGGTTGCGAATTTTGTGCACGCCAACAACAATCTGCCAATGCTTTGTATTGGGGATCTAAATAACCTGTAGTATGATATGGATAAGAGTACTCCTAATATTAACCGTTCCCGTATGTATGCTTTCCGTCGTTATGTAAAAAGCTGTGGTTTGTTTGATTTGGGTTTTTCTGGGCCTGCCTACACTTGGACAAATCGTCGTTCTGCTTCTTCTCCGATTTTTTAAAGGCTTGATCGTTGCTTGGCTAATCATGAATGGTGCATGTGTTATCCTGTGTCTAATGTTTATAATCTGCCTCTGCTGCATTGCTTTAGTGACCATGCGCCGATTCTGTGCTCCACGGAAGGTAAGAGTATCAAAGTGAAAAAGTCTTTTAAGTTCGAAAACTGGTGGCTTAAAGAATCTGATTTCCATCAATTTGCAAAGGACTGCTGGACTCAAACTCAAAATAAGTCTTTCCATAACAGAACTAACAGCTTGCCTACCAATCTTAAGGTCTGGTGCAGGAAGAAGAAACCGTTGCAGGAGGAGCTAAAGGAGCTACAGCAGCAAATTGAGAGCATCCAGTTAAAGCCGGTTCATTTGCAGGACCATGCTCTTGAAGCCTCCTTAATTGCTAGGTTTGAGCAAAGTAATTCAAAGCTTAATGAGTTTTACAGGCAAAGAGCAAAGACGCATTGGGTAAAGGATGGTGACAAAAATACAGCCTTCTTTCACAAGTCTGTTGCTAAGAGAAGGAAAAGAAATACTATCTTGTCGGTCAAGGATGAACAGCACCAAGTCCAACACATGCCAGATAAGATTGCTGCTACCTTTGTCACTTATTTTAGATCCATTTTTGCTTCTTCCTTTCAGTCCATTTTGCAGCCTGGAATTGATTCTTCGTTGGGCCCTCAAGATGATCCTACTTATTCCATTCCGGATAAGCAAGAGCTGCTGGACACTCTAAAGGAGATGAAAAGGAATGCTTCCCCGGGGCCGGATGGTTTTAATGTTGACTTCTATTTAGCGACTTGGGATTGGATTGGAGATGATGTCTGTAAGCTGGTTCATACTTTTTTCTGTTCAGCAATTCTTCCAGCTCATCTGAATGATACGCATATTGCTCTCATTCCCAAGAAGCTTGTGCCCCTTGTTCCAGCTGATTATCGTCCCATCAGTCTATGTAATGTTATTTATAAGCTCATATCCAAATGTCTTGCGAACAGGCTTAAACCTCACCTTCCATATTATATTCATCCGTCTCAGCAAGCTTTTATTCAGGGCCGGAGGATTTCTGACAATATCATTGTTGCCCAGGAGATTTCTCATTCTTTTCAGCTCTCTTCTTGGAATCATAATGCTTTTTTGCTTAAGCTTGATCTTGCTAAAGCTTTTGACAGGTTGGAATGGCGGTTTATTCTCTCAGCTCTTGAACGTCAAGGGCTGCATGGTCATTTCATAAATTTGGTCCACGCCTGTATTTCCTCTCCCACTTTTGCAGTTCTGATCAACGGCCAGGCTTCACATTCTTTTGTTAGCACACGTGGGATCCGACAAGGCTGTCCTTTATCTCCTACTTTATTTATCCTTGCCATTAATGAGTTGTCGATCTCTTTGCAGGAGGCTTTACAGTCCAATCATCTTTCAGGTATCAAGCTGGGCCTCTTTGCCCCTTATTCACTCTCTCTTATTCGCAGATGATCTACTCATTTGTGGGGAGGTGACTTCTCTGGAGGCTTCTAAAATCAAGCACATTGTCGACGACTTTTGTCGTCTCTCTGTTCAACTACCGAACTGGGCGAAATCAGGTATTCTGTTCAGTAAGCTAGTTCCTCACCAGGTAGCCCTTGATATCAGAGCTATTTTCCCAGTTCCTGTTATGGATGCCTCCTTTGTTCATCTTGGTCATCCTCTGATTCTTCCAGCAAAAAATCGTTCTGAGGCTTATAGTTTTGTGCTTGAAAAATTCGCTAATAAATTGGGCACTTACAAGGCAAATTCTCTTTCCCATGCTGCTAGGCTTGAACTTATAAACTCTGTTTTTGCCTCTATCACGGTTTATTATATGTCCAATATCATTTTCTCCAGGAAGTTTATTGCTAAGATTACGGCTATTATTCGGAAATTTTGGTGGACAGGTATTTTGGATGACCAACAAAGGAAACCTCTTTGTCTGTTAGCTTGGAAGAAGATCTGTACCCCAAAAAAGGAAGGTGGGCTGGGTATTCGGGATCTGCAAGCTGTTAATTATGGCCTTATCCTTTCTGCAGCCCAGAGAATAGCAGCTCAACCGTCTAGTCATATTTATGGAGTTTTGAGGTCTAAATATTTCTTTGATTCTTCCATTTGGAGGCCTAACCCGAATGTACCAAACTCTGCTTTCCGGAGCTCTATTTTGAAGGTTATGCCTCTTTTGCATCAGCATTCCTTTTATCAGGTTACTACAGGGAACCTTTCAATTTGGAGTACTCCTTGGTGCGATGCTTGGACTAGGATTTATGATGACTTAATTATTCATGATCCTCCTTTTGTTTATCCCGCGCTGGTTAATCAGCTTTGGTTGCAGGGTTCCAGGGAATGGAATGCTCAGCTTATAGACTCCCTTTTTTCTAATCCCACTGCTTCCATTATTAAAAACACCAGTGATTAATTTGCAGGATCAAGACATTCTGTGTTGGAAACCAGCCTCGAATGGGATCTGCTCCTCAAAGTCAGCTTACCAAGTGGCCTATCGTTTCTTTCATAATGCAGGTACTTCTGTGGTGGAACGACCAGACGATACTACTATTAATTTGTTATGCAGAATCTGGAAGCAGAAGGACCTGCTGCCGAGAATCAAGACCTTTGCTTGGAGATTGCTTCGGAGAGCTATTCCTACAGGTAAAAGGGTGGCTCGTATTTCTAAACATGTTGATGGTGAGTGCTTTAGATGTGGCTCTCTTGAAGATGATGTGCATATTTTTTTCTCGTGTCCTTTTTCTCGTGCGGCCTGGTTCCAGAAGCCTTGGTTTATTAGGGCTGATTTTGCTACTGCAAATCAGCCATCTTTAGCTCATATGCTTGCCTCTTTGCTTTCTATGCCGCATCCTCATATGAATATTACAAATATTTTTACTTTTCTTTGGTGTCTTTGGAAATCTCGAAACAATGTTCTTTTTTGCAGGAAGCTAGGTCAGCCGTACCAGATTAGTTTAGCCTCAGCAGCGATTTTGCAGGATCTTGCTTCCTATCCGCAGTTGGATTCACAGTTGGTATCTGCTCCCAGGCCTTTGCCGAAACCGCCTCAGGCGATGTCGACTTCTGATGTCTGTTCTTATGTCTTTATTGATGCAGCGTGGAAGTTGAATCCTGATCATTTGCCTTCTACAGCGGGGGTTGGTATCTTCTTAATTGCTAAGCTTGGGACTACTGTTTCAGATGTTTTCGTGCAGGCTCAAGTCCCGCAAGTTGGTTCTCCTCTACAGGCGGAAGCAGAGGGTCTCCTTCTAGCTGCAAGAATCATAAATCTTTTGCCTATTTCTTCGGTGCAGATCTTTTCAGATAATTTGATCCTCGTCAATGCAGTTGCTGCTGCTTCGTCGGCCTGTTCAGATGTGCCCTGGAGTATTCGCTCATATGTTGCAGATATTAACAATCTTCTGGGGGGTGCTTCTGCTGCTATCCATCATATCTCCAGGGATCTAAACAACTTAGCCCATGATTGCGCTCAGCAGGCTATTCAATCTTCTAGGTCGGAGCCCATCTGTTCTTGCAGGAACAACACTCATAGCAATATTGCTTGCCCGGTTGTTCAGAAGGTGCAAAGCCTTCGAAATCTGGGATATGTTCTAACTGCTGTAACTTGCTTATGAGTAATGCAATTGGCACCTTGGTGCCACCTTTATGTTCAAAAAAAAAGGAGTAGGAGGATATATGAAGACAAGTTAATTACGGTGGGAGCAAGCAATCGAATTGGTCCCCTGAACAGAGTTGTTGTGGAATCAAATTCTGAGCACTGAAAAGAAATTCACTCAAGATTCACGACAGCTGAAACGGTCGTCAGTTGAGGGACTCCGCCGCCGCGTACGAGCTCACGGGCCATTCCCGGCACTCGCCTCTGCTCGAGCACCGCCTCCGCCGGGGCGGCGGTTCCTTCTCCCCCATCTAGCAGTTGTCCGGCCTCCGCCTCCTCGGCTCCGCTTCGTCCACCTCGCCAATGTCCCGAATCCGCCTCCTCCACTCCTCCACAATGCCGATGTCCCGCCTCCTCCTCCGCCGCCGCAGCTCCTCCTCCACCTCCACCTCGTCGCCCTCACGTCCCTGGTGTCCCCGCGCCTCTTTTGCCGCGGCCACGAAGCGCGTCCGCGACGGGACGCTCAGCCCAGAAGACGCACACAACCTGTTCGACGAATTGCTGCGGCAGGCCACCCCGGTTCCAGAGGGCTCCCTGAACAACTTCCTTGCTGCGCTAGCCCGCGCGTCGTCCTCCGATGCCTTCAAAAGACCTGGTCCCACCCTTGCCCTCTCCATTTTCAACCGCGTCTCCCGAGAAGAAGCTGGCCCGCAGGTGGCACCTCTCACAGACCGCACCTATGGCATCCTCATGGACTGTTGCTGCCGCGTACGTCGCCCGGACCTAGGGCTTGCCTTCTTCTGCCGTCTCCTCAAGACAGGCCTGAAGATGAACAAGGTATCTGCGACCACCCTCCTCAAGTGCCTCTGCTGCGCAAAATTGACAGATGAGGCCGTGGACGTGCTGCTTCATAGGATGTCCGAGCTCGGCTGTGTGCCTGATGTCATCTCATACAGCACGGTTCTCAAGAGGTTATGTGAAGATAGCAGAAGCCATGAGGCACACGACCTGCTCCAGACAATGGCAAAAGAAGGAGGTGCCTGCTCCCCCAACGTGGTGGCGTATAGCACGGTCATCCACGGCTTCTTTAGGGAGGGTGAAGTAGGCAAGGCATGCAATCTTTTCCATGAAATGATCCGTCGTGGGGTTGAGCCTAATGTGGTGACTTACAACTCGGTTATTGATGCCTTGTGCAAGGTCAGAGCAATGGAAAAGGCAGAGCTAGTATTTCGGCAGATGGCTGATGATGGTGTTCAACCAAATAACGGGACATACAATTGCATGATCCATGGATACTCCACATCAGGGCGGTGGAATGAGGCGGCTAAAATGTTCAGAAAAATGAAAAGCCGAGGTCTTACACCAGATATATTTACTTGCAACTCGTTTATAACTTCCCTTTGCAACCATGGAAGAAGCAAAGAAGCTGCAGAATTTTTTTATTCCATGACTTCCAAGGGATACAAACCTGATATCATCTCGTATTCCATTTTGCTAAATGGGTATGGAAATGAAGGATGCTTTGTTGATATGATTAATCTCTTCAATTCAATGGCGGACAACGGTGTTGTAGCTGACTGCCAGGTTTTCAACATATTACTTGGCGCATATGGTAAACATGGAATGGTGGATGAAGCTATGCTCATATTTACTGAAATGCGGGGACAAGGAGTGAGTCCGGATGTAGTCACCTATTCAACTGTAATATCCACACTTTGTAGAATGGGTAGGCTGGCCGATGCCGTGGACAAATTTGGTGAGATGATTGCTATGGGAATACAGCCGAACCAAGCTGTTTATCAATGCCTGATTCAGGGATATTGGATACATGGTGATCTGGGTAAAGCTAAGGAGTTGCTTTATGAAATGATGAACAAAGGTGTTCCTCGTCCTAACATTGCGTTCTTCAGTTCAGTAATAAACAGTCTATGCAAAGAAGGAAGGGTTATGGATGCACAGGATATATTTGACCTGGTTATACACATTGGTGAGAGGCCTGATGTCATTGCATTTAACACACTGATTGATGGGTATGGCTTAGTTGGCAAAATGGATAAAGCACTCGGAGTACTTGATGCCATGGTATCTGTTGGCGCCGAGCCTGATATTGTTACTTATAATACACTTCTTGATGGCTACTGTAAAAATGGAAAGGGTCGATGATGGGTTGGCTCTATTCAAAGAAATGTTGTGTAAGAGAATTGAGCCTAGTACTGTTACACATGCCATCATACTGGATGGGTTATTTCGTGCTGGGAGAACTGTTGCTGCGAAAAAAAGGTTCCATGAGATGGTTGAAAGTGGAGCAACAGTGAGCATTTCCATATATAATATAATACTTAAAGGACTTTGTAGAAATAATTGTGCTGAAGAAGCAATCCTTCTGTTCCAGAAATTAGGTGCAATGAAAGTGAAGTTCAATATTAGAATGATCAATACCATGATTGATGCAATGTACAAGGTTCGGAGAAGAAAAGAAGCTAATGATTTGTTTTATGCGATATCTGCCAGTGGGTTGGTACCTAATGCTTACACTTATGCAATAATGATAGAAAATCTTCTAAAAGAAGGTGCAGTGGAAGAAGCCGACGTTATGTTCTATTCAATGGAGAAAAATGGTTCTGCTCCCAGCTCTCGTCTGTTAAATGCTATCATCAGAACCTTATTGAAAAAGGGGGAGATAGTCAAGGCCGGAAATTATATGTCCAGAGTTGATGGGAAGAGCATCTCACTTGAAGCTTCAACTACTTGGTTGTTGTCATCTATGTTTTCAGAGAAAGGGAAATATCGGGAACAAATAACTTTGCTCCCTGCAAAGTACCATTTTTTCTGATGGAGTCATTTTATAAACTGGACTCAGTGGATGGAACGGCAATGGCCCAAGGCAATCTCATGCAAGTATTTTCCTAGCTAAAAAGATACACCATCATATTTTTGTGCTATTTCTTGTATGCTATCACCAGTTTTGGTTGCGGTTGACATACCTGCACACATTTCACCAGTAGAAGTAACAGTATTAGAAGAATATTGTTCATATGTAATGATATTACCGATTTTTAAAAATCGGTTCCATGCAAGTTGTTTGAGGGACTCTTATTAGGTCATAAAGTTGGTTTCTTTAGATCCATGCAAATTATTTGAGGGACTCTTATTAGGTCATGATTGACTATATTGTTGGCATTGTTAATAATATACCACATACTGTTATCATTGGAATTTCCTGAAATCCCTTAATTTTGACATTACATCTGTCTAATACCCATGGGATGTCCGTTTATTGTTTCATAATTTAAGGTCTTCTTCTGCATGCAACGTGCAGGGCCACCTCAACTGCTGCGTCCATTGGGCAATGGGGAGGCATGGGAGGACTACCGTGTGCACTTCAATAGTGATGCAGCAGGGAAGATGGACCTGATGCTGTGGGAGGGCAACTGGAAGCGGCTGAGCTGCGTCAAGGTGTACTGCCACGATGTCTTGCCAGTAGATGTTCAGGCAGCCCCAGCTGCAACAGTCACAGAGGAGAAGTCCACAGCCACTGAGAGCGCTACTGCGGTTGCATGTCCTCAGGTGTCTTACCAGGTGTTCTTATCTCGTTCTACTCCTAGCATTGTGTTTTGTATTTTGCAAAAGAAAAGGAAGATTTTTTTTATAGGTATACAAATTTGGAGTTTGTTTCAATCTCTCCTGCTGATCCTAGATCAAATCTGCTAGTTTGGCATGTCCTTTAGCTATGTGTAGAACACTAGATTCGTTCACTTTCTGAAAAATTTGATGTTCAATATAAGATATCATAATTAAAGTTATGACCAAATAGGTTTGGTTTGTGTTAGGATTTATGGAATATATAGCAGCATTTCAACTAATCAAAACTCCTAATGAAGAAATAGTTGGTAGACCACACATGATCTAGGCCAAGTGACAACTGTTTTGTGGGGACTATTTAGAATCGTAGCCAGACCACACTTGTTTGGAGATATAGAATGTTACACTTCCGATTTTATTGTGTAACTGGGGACACACTGGAAAGGGCTTTACAGAAAATGGATGTAAAAAAGGTGCAGCCCCTAAACTCTCTTGAGAATTTAACTTTCTTACTTGTGTTCTTCAGGGCAATCCTGACCCTGAGAGGGTCGCTAATCTCCCCCAAACTGTGCAAGCTTGACACCTACAATTGCCCCAGATAAAGGTGTTGGACGGTGTGCCAGCACTTCAGAATCTGTACCTGAAGGAGTACCAAATGCATTTGCAACTGGATGCTCGGCCTTGAGTAGGACAAGTTCGGCAATATGGAAACGATATGATATGTCCTGTGCCCAAGAGAACCCTAATGCTTGGAGACAAATATCTTCGTCAACGCATCCATCTATTGAGGTAAACACAAGTGTTAACTCATTTGCTTAAGTTCTTCAGCTGTACTGTTCTTGATGCTATTTCATATTTTCGTCCTCAGGTTACACCATGAATTTATTTCTCTTAAATGGATCAAGAGCGATTCTGATGAATGAGCGACGACATGCGAACCTGATTGCAACCCAGTGTCATTCACTTCCAAGTGGCAGCTGATTTTTTTTTTGTGAAACGAGGCAGGAGACTTGCCATTTTCATTAATTAAGAAAAGAGTTGGTCGTTTAATTAGTGGGAAACTGGAAAAAAACGGGTAAAATTTCTTTCATTAATAGGGTGAATTTATACGTTTTTTAGATAAAAGGCACAAGGCACAACTTTGAATTAACAAAGCTCGGCGGTTCAACCAAGTTTTACAAGTGCTGGGCATACAACTTCGCCAAGGAAATTACATGCTGCGGCATACAGCTTCGCCAACAAGGAACGGAACAAAGGATAGAGAAACACAACGACACACGCACAAGCAACAATAACACGCCAGCCCACAGAACTAGGTGATGGTAGGGAAACGACATGACTGGTGGGTCTTCTTGAGGTTATCCACCAGCCGGCGCGCTGTGATCCTGTTATCAGGCTTCATCGCGTGGATCACCAAGGATTTAAAAATAATATCAGCTGGGTGACGAATAATCAGCCCCTCGATAGCGTGCTTATTTCTAACATGCCATAGCGCCCAAGCTAAAGTAAGAAAAAGTGCTCAAACTGCACATCGTAAACCTCCCGACAGCGAGGAGATGATGGTATGAAACTCCGCAAAGTTGGCGTGCGCCCAAGTTCTTCCTAGAACCTGATGCAGCACGCTCCAAGCGAATTTAGCTAAGGAACAACCAAAGAAGATGTGTTCCGTGTGTTCTGGCGCCGCGCGAAGGGCGCACTTCCCATCGGAGGGGCCAGCCCGGCCAGAAGGAAGGTGGTCGAGGATCAGCTGCCAGGCGTAGACTTTAATCTTAAGGGGCGACTTATTGTGCCGCACATCTTGAGCGAATGCGGTGTTGGCCCCTCAAGATAGAGCATCGTACATTGAGTTAACCGTGTAAGCCCCCGACGGGTCCAAAGACCAAGAAATGATGTCCGACTCCCCGAAGAGTGAAGTGGAATTGATGATAGCGTCCAGCTCTCCCCATTGAGCCATAGCTACGTAGTTAAGCGTCTGACGGAAGCGGCATCGCGTCCCCACTATGCGCGCAACCGACGCCCCTTGGTCGTCGCAAATACTAAAGAGGAACGGGAACTTGTGACAGAGGCGGCCCTCCCCATGCCACCAATCTGTCTAAAACGCGGTACGACGCCCGTCTGACACACTATGCTTGGCCCCCATCTTGAATATGTGTTTAATTTTGTGGAGATTTTCCAGAACTGCGAGCCCCCCTCGAGGCGCTCGAGAAAATGTCCCCCAACCTAGAGTACTTGTTTCGTGCAATAGAGGCCCAAATGGATCCGTCTGCCCGGTAGAATTTCCAAATCCACTTAAGGAGGAGAGCCTCGTTAATTTTTTGGGAATTGATTAGTCCAAGGCCCCCAACCTTCTTTTTGGGAATTTGTACGTCAGGTGCGTATGTTTATATTTCTTACTAAGGAATATGTACTCCCTCCGTCTCATATTAATTGTCTCAAAGTTAGACAAAAATGGATGTATCTAGACATATTTTAGTGTGAGATACATCCACTCTTGTCCAATTTAAGACAATTAATATGAGACGGAGGGAGTAATTTTGAATTTTCGTTGTACTATGTAACACCCTGTACCTGGTGTGATTGCCAGTTTAGGGTTTGGCAACAGAGAAACGAAGGGAGAGAGAGACTCAGAAGAAAGAGGGAGCAGGTGAGGAAGGAGAAGACGGGGAATAGTTTTTCATTCATTCATTCAATGCCTTTCTCTACGGGGAATAGTCGACCGTTATATATCGGCCACACACACAAGGGTGAGCCCAACACTTGAATTAATACGGCCCGCGCCCAACTCACTTGCACGTGCCTGACGGACTACAGTACACCTAGCCATCGATGTTACATTGTCGTCCCCCTTAAGAACCAGTTTACCCCCAAGCTGGTGCGCCTGGGAAACGCTTCTTCAACACTTCATAATCCTCCCACGTAGCTGCTGATGCAGTAATCGATGTCCATTTGATTAAAAATTTGCAGTTGTGCTTTGTTACCTTTCTTGCTTAGGCATCTGTCTATTTACGAAGTATTTCTTCAGGAATGATACCCGCAATTCTGATGAAACTGGTGTATAATCTGGAGTAAAAGGCTTGAGAGACATGGAACACTCGGTGGACCATATTTGTATGCCAATTTGGAACAAGGACGGTTCACCACCGACGACTGAGCATAAAGTCGTAGTTTAAGGTAGACTTGCTCTCCCACTTGAAATACTCGCTCAATTATGTTTCTATCAGCATACAGTTTTTGTCGCAACTGCGCCATTTCCAAGTGATGTTTCAGTAGTTCTGAACAAGATTGGTGTTCCGGTAAGAATTCCTTGATCTCTGGATGTGCTGCGGTGTTAATGTCAGGTAGGAGTCCATAGTGGGGCTCATGATTGTAGAGAGCTTGGAATGATGAACAACAAATAGAAGCATGAAAGGATGTGTTGTACCAGAACTCTGCCATCAACAACCAACTGTACCATTTCTTGGGGTTGTCATGAGTTGCACACCCGAGGTACATCTCCAAACATTGGTTAACTCGTTCGGTTTGTCCATCACTCTCTGGGTGATAGGCACTGCTCATATGTAGCTTTGTGTCATACAATTTGAATAGTTCTTTCCAGAAATTACTGGTAAATACCTTATCCCTGTCAGAGATAATGGAGCAAGGAAAACTGTGTAGTTTCACCACATTGTTGAACACGGCTTTGGCCACTTATGCTGCTGTGTATGGGTGTTTCAAAGGCAGGAAATGATCATATTTAGTAAACCTGTCTACCACTACTAAGATCACAATCACATCATATCCAGCTGATTTAGGAAGTCCCTCAATGAATTCCACTGATATCTCTTGCCGGCCCTTTGTGTATTTTCAGAGGTTGTAACAACCAAGGGGGCTTGCAATGTTCATGCTTTGCTTGTTGACATATGGTGCATTGTTTCACAAAATTTTCTACTGTATTTTTCAGTCCTGTCCAAGCAAATATTTTCTCTATCCTTTGGTAGGTGGCATGCACCCCAGAATGGCCCCCCATTGCACTGGAGTGGAAAGCTTGAATAATTTTATTTTCTAACCCAGAATTAGCTCCAATCTACACCTTGTCATGTAGTTTAAGGAGACCATGTTGAAAGGAGAACCCCTCTGTATTGGAACCTGTAATAGCCAATTCTTCAATAATTCTTGGGATTTAGGGTCCACTGCATAAGAATTCAACGAGTCTTGTATCCAGACTGGCTGACGTGCTGACACAGCATTCATGCTAAACACATGGCCCACTCTGGACGGGGCATCTACCACTACATTGTCCTGACCTTTCTTGTATTGGAAGGTAAAATTGAGCCAGCTAATTGGGCCATAGCTTTTCTGCTGTAACTCAGTGGAGAGCACATGGTCTTGCAAGTCGCATAGACTTTTTTGGTATGTTTTAATCACAAATAGGCCCATAGCCAAGTATGTTCTCCATTTATCCACTGCCACCATGATGGCCAGGAACTCTGAAACAAACCTAATTACTCTAGACCTAATAAATAGTAAATACTCTAAATTATTGAATGTGGGAGAAGCCCAATATACAGGAGGGATAACTTGGCTCACAAGCCGACTCAAAGGAGATACAATCTGAACTCTGAAACTGAATCTAAACAGGACTCTTCACCTAATACAAATTTAAACCTAAATCCTAACAACTTTGAGCTGCACCAGGAGGTGGTGCGGTCAGGGCTGGTTCCCCACATAACATCTCTCCCTTCCTCAAAAAAACAGCATGTCCGCAAGCTGTTGGCTGTCACTTGCCTCCAAGGGTGCCTTGGGTGTTATTAGTTGTGGGGCTATCTTGGTCGTAGTCGTTAACCTCAATGAAGAAGAGCCATGCGCGCCGGTGAACCCGAACATAAATCTCGTCGCAGTGTAAGCAAAGGCCCTGACAACGACGTTCTGCCAACTCTACTGGAGTGATGCGCCAAACCTGTCGTGGATGGGTTGGCTCTGGAGTGGTCGACGACAGTGCTAGTCGTGCTGGCGGGAAAGATATGGTAGCTACGTTGACTGCAGGAGTACTGGAGGGGCACAAGGGCCTTGTAGTCCCAAAAGGCTATTTTCGTGATGTTGGTGGGCAATGTCGCTGCTCATAGGCCTTGGCGAAGGAGATGGCAGTGTGTAGGTCAACCGGTTGCTGAAATTCAACATCAACTTTGAGGGCCTCGGGAAGCCTAGTTGTATACAGGAAACGTTGTTGGGCTGAGCTTAATGGCTCGCTGGTCCTGCACAACAGCGCCATAAATCTGCTGGTGTAGTCAGCAACGGTGGAGGTGAACGGAAGTCGAGCTAGTTTGCCCAAGGGATTGGCGCGTACTGACGGCCCAAACTGATGGTGACATGCCTCCTTGAAGTGCTGCCAGGAGGGAATGCCGTGATCGCACTCTAACTGGAGGTACTAGAACTGAGCATTGTCGACTAGGTGGTATGCCGCTGTCCACACCTTGTCAGCTTCCGCTGTGCGCTGACCCCAAAAAATTTGCTCGAACCAATGAAGCCAACCGAGCAGATCGACAGAACCATCGTAAGTTGCAAAGTCGAGTTTGTGGAGCGTGGGACACCGCAGCTAGATTCATAACTAGGGTTTGGTGCTGGTAAGGGAGGGGTCAAATAGATGTGAGGTATGGCGAAGCTGCATATGTGGGTTGTGTCTGTTGTGGTTGAGGCGGTGGCTGGTAAGGGGTCACGGAGGCTGCTGGTAGGGCGTTGGTGGCGGAGAGATATGGAGGGCTGGGTTGAACGAAGGGTAAGAGGGCTGGTGGTGGGGTGGTGGAGGGCCAGTTTGTTGCGGACAGATCTGGGAGGTCGGAAAATGGGGCAACGATGGGAGAAGGCGCGGATCAGATCCTGCTGCTATGAGGGTGGGCGTGGAGGAGGCGGCGGAGGATCAGTTGGTTGCCGGCTGGAACGCTCTGCGCTGGCCGGGGAAGTTGAGCACCCATGCTTGAGGGTTGACCAGGGCGGCAGATGGTGGAGCGTTGGGGCGCTGCTCCAGGGCCTCAAGGCGCTGGACGATACGCTCCGTGAAGGCTTTGTAGGCGGCCTGATGTCTGCGATGGTGTGTTGGAAACCCCAAGAGGAGGGTTTGATGAGTAAGCGGTAAGAATTTCCCTCAGTTAAGAAACAAGGTTCTCAATATAGTAGGAGGAAGAGGATCTCAGTAAGGTTGATATCACTGATGGTGGTGATGGAGCCTCACCGGTGTCAGCAACGACGTGAAACCTGCACACAACACAACCAAAATACTTTGTCCCAACGGTACAGTGAGGTTGTCAATCTCACTGGTCTTGCTGAAAACAAAGATTAGACGTATAGCGTGCAAAATGGTGTATGCTTGTAGTAAGTAAAGAAAGAAGGAAATTGTTGTGGTTTATTTAATAGTGTAAGAAAATGGACCGAGGTTCAGAGGTTCACTGGTAGTGTCTCTCCATGAAAGATAGCATGCTGGATAAACAAATTACATCTGAGAAATTGACAAATAAAGGCTGCACCGTAGTGCACATTCATACCATGATGATTACTATGATATTTAGTGCGGGCATTACAACAATATACATAGACCGTAATCCAACTGCATCTATGACTAATAATCCACCCTCAAGTTATGTAGCGTTCCCACATTTAAATAGTGCAAGAACACCTGTGTTATTGTGCTAGTCCCTGGATCAATTGCTAGCACCACAGTACAAAATGAAATATCATGAAAATGCATCCAATTCTATTATATCGCATGATCCAGTCGTTACAAAATAGTATTACAACTTGCATAGTCTTAAAAGACTAGCAAAAAAAAAACAAAGAAATACAACGGAAAACAAGAATAACATTGAGCCCATGTTCTTCATGTGCCACAGGCAAAACATGTTGGCGATAGTCTCGAGATCCTAAACGAAATCCTCACTAGTCTTCAAAATATCTGCAATAGTGAATATGCAGCCACAAGGGGTCAATACAATTTAATGTATTGGCAAATGACACTATGGTGGATGTGTTGGAAATTTCTATCTTCCACATGCTTATTTGGCTAAGTGGAGTTCAAGGCTAGATTTTGCAGAAAGCTAGTTTTATCCTATCCTTTTATAAAACACTTTACATCTACAGTGGTTCACAGGTACAGTTTAGTGAACTATGAAGAATTTGGTTCCAAGGTCTTGCAACAACATGGGTATATCCCCATAGGCTATCCTGGTCTATCTCCAGAGCCTTTTAACACCAATGGTCTATCTCCAAAGGTTGTGATGGTCTATCTCCATAGGCTATGCTGGTCTATCTCCAGAGCCTTTTAACACCAATGGTCTATCTCCAAAGGTTGTGCTGGTCTATCTCCATAGGCTATGCTGGTCTATCTCCAGGGCCTTTTAACACCAATGGTCTATCTCCAAAGGTGGTGCTGGTCTATCTCCAGTGGCAGGTCTTTCTCCTTTGCCTTGTAACACCAATGGCCTATCTCCAAAGGTGGTGCTGGTCTATATCCAGTGGCAGGTCTTTCTCCTTTGCCTTGTAACACCAATGGTCTATCTCCAAAGGTGGTGCTGGTCTATCTCCAGTGGCAGGCCTTTCTCCTTTTCCTTGTAACACCAATGGTCTATCTCCAAAGGTGGTACTGGTCTATCTCCAGTGGCTATGCTGGACTATCTCCAGTGCCAAGTAAAATAATAATCCATATCTCATATAACAATCATCATTGGAATAATATCCAGCTTAGTCTACAAGAAGGGCTAAGCAAACAAATTTCACTTTGGGATCTACTAGGATCAAGATAACAGGTAACTATCTCTACTTGGTTTGCATAGAATTGTTTAACAAAGTCCTAACCATGCAATTTTGTGAAACACTAATGCATATAAAATCTTAGGAGGTTTATGAAGTGTGTCACTTGCCTTGTTAAAGTTGGTGTAGAGGTACACTATCTTCACCACTAGATAGTTTCTCTTTGTACAATCTGGACAAGTCAAACAAATAACAATAAACAACTTTCACAAACAACAAGAAAACAAAGAATAACAATCAACACACTTAGTCAGAAGGGTTTTATGTTAATCATAATAATTTAGCTTGCTAAGGAAACTATTGTGATTAGGTTAAGGTCTTCCAAAAGGGACTATAGTTGGTAAAGACTTGGGTTTGAAATATTCAAACTCAATTGGTCATACTTGTTAAGGAAGTTCCAAGAGTTCACCAAGGTGATCTCACTATTTCAACTAAGGTAACACATAACAAGGTGTAACACTTAGTTGTTTTCATCAAGACATTTGAGTGATCTAAGTATTGGTATTTTCCATTTGGGTCTATGGTTGGACAAAAACAATTTTTATTCTTCAACTTGTGGATTGCTCCAAGTCTTCACATGCTTGTCTTCTTGAAGATCATCTTCATGCTTCTATTGTAGACTTGTTCCTTGGATGGATTCTTCTCTTGGTCTTGATAAATTCTTCATGGATTATCACTAGTTGGTCCAAGGTAGGAGGGGCACAAAATATCACTAAGTCCATTTGGAAAGAAAGGAAATAAGAAAGATAGAAAGAGAGAGGGAGATGTTTTCTTCTGGATTTCTTCACACTTGTACTTTCTTGAGTTGCTTCTGATTGTTGTGGAGTCTAAGTCTTTTCTTCAAAACTTCTTCATTGATCTTCCTTGTAGCTCTTCATGTTGTCACCAAGTTGAAGATGGAGTTCCTTCTTGTGGTTGAGTCTTGACTTCCATTTTGTAATCTTTATAGATTCTTGAAGAAAGAATGGGGGAGTGGATAAGTAGATAGAAAACTAAGGTTCACTACTTGTTACCATATGTGATTGACACATTGGTTACTTGGTCTTGGCTCCAAATAGCCATAACACCAAAGAATAGATGATGGAAACAAATCCTATGACATGGTGAAAATGGATGTATCACTATGTTGGGTTTTTTGTCAAAAACACATGGCCATGGTTCAAGGGTTTCCAAAATGGTTGGGGAAAGTTTTTTTCTGGTTCAAGGTTACCAATAGGAACAAATTTTCAAAAGAAACTATATTAAAAATATTTATAGAATTAAATCTATGTCAAAAATACTCAAATATACCAATTAATTCTAAACTCAATTTTAATTTGTTCAAATATTATTTTGGGACATAGGATATGAAAGTACACATCCTAAGGTTTCCAAATATATTTTATTTACAATTTTTGGATTTGTAGAATTTGAATTATGCCAAAATTCATCAAACAAGCATATTTGAATTTGGACAAATTTAAGTTTGTCAAATTTAAATTTGTCCAGTGCCAAAAGTTTCTAAATGTCTAGGGATTTTTAAAAACTCAAACATAGCTAAATTTGGCTAAGTGGTTGAAAAGATATGATGATTTGAAGTTACAGGGGCTTTTCTGCAAAATTGATATTCTAATTTTATTCGGAAATAAAATCCAGAGAAAGTTGGGCTCAGTTCTGCTATTTGCCGCGCGGCGCGATGTATAATAGGTGGGCCTGGGCCGGCTATGCGCTGCGCTGAGCGACGGATACAAATTTAACGAGCGACTGACTTGGCTCGTTGTGATTGGCCGGTACCTGTTGGATAAGTGGATCTAACTACGAGCGTTGGATCTAGATCTAAGGGACAAAAATAAAAATGGGGAGAGAGAGAGGGATCTCACCACCGGATTCTTGCCGGAAAATGGCGGGGACGGCGGCCGGCGCTCGGGTTCTCGTCGGAGATGGCGCTGGAGAGGGTCCTAGGGCTCGGGGAGGTGACGAATGCGCGCGGGAGATCACGGTGAAGTCGATGACGTCGATGGCGCGGTCGGGGAGCCTGTGTGTGGACGACAGCGTGCGATCGGAGGTCACTCGGCTCCGGTGAGTCTCGGATGTCGATGGCGGCGACGACCTGCTGCGCGAGAAAACAAAAGGAGGGCATCAAAGGGTGCGCCACAACGAGGGGGGGTCTCTAGGGATAGAGAGGGGCGGCAGGGATGGACTACCTCATCGGAAATCGGGAAACACGGCGGCTGCTGTGCGGAACTCCGGTGACGGATTGCGGCGTCCTCAGGGCACGAAATTGAGAAGGAGGTGGGGAAAAAGGAGAGGGGGCTCGAGGCATTTTATAGAGGCAGAGGGAGGGTGCCTTTATGGCTTTAATGGCGCGGGATTGAGGAGAGAAAATTTTGGCTGAAACGGCCGTGGCTTTCCTTGTGTGAGGAAGAAGAATGGATGACGTCAGCTGATGTCATCTTTCCTTTTTTTTCTTTTCTTTTTCCTGTTAAATAAAAACTTTAATATCTTCTGTTTTAAACATCAAAATTACAAGAAACCAATTTCTAAATTCTTGAAATTTCAAATACTTTCCAGCGGTACCATTTCGGAAACAATTTAAGATATTTTATTTTTGAAATTTGTAAAATTGAATAATTCCTTAATAGTGATTTTTAATTTAAAAATTTATAAAACATAGTTATTGGTCAATTAAAATTTCAGTGACATTCTAAATGTTTAAAACATATTTTTGAAAGTCATTTCATCCTGTTTTCACAATTTTATATTTTGAAATAGGGGTACACCCTAATAGCAACTAATGCCATTTTAAATAGAAAAACTAATAATTATTAAAGTGGCTTGATAAAATTTTAGAATAACACCACAAATCTTAATATTGTTTTTAATGCCCTCTTTTATGTTATTTTCAAACCAATGCATTTTATTTTCTCACCTTCATGTTTAAAACTTGGAATAACAACTAAAAGTTACTATTAAAATATTTTATTCTCATCAAATAATTTTGAGGCTTAGAACTTTATTAAGGGTTATAAACCTTTGATTTTTGTTGCCATAAAATATCTTCATGGTAATATTTGAATTGAACACATTTTATGTAATAGGGTTTGCTAAAGATAAAATGGTTTTCTTTATCTAATGAAAATTCATTTTGAGAGGGTTTTAGGATTTATGGAATAGAGTTATAATTGGATTGGTAAATGCAATTTCATTGCATTATGTATTGTTTCCTTTTGTTTCTTGCTTCTCATTTGGTTCTTGTTGACTTTCATAACATCAAAACAAAAAATTTCAAATTTTTGTGATTTTTGCATTTTCCAAAAAATCAGGGATGTTACAGACTACCACCCTTAAAAGAAATCTCGTCCCGAGATTTGGGAAGGTTAGAAAGAAATTTAGGTCTGGGTGACTGGGTTCCAGAACAACTGGGTGGGCTACCACCCTTAAAAGAAACTTTTTTGGGTAGTCTATTTTCATTAGATTGGAGTGTTGCTTGATTCTAGATTGGCTTGGGTAGATCTTTCCTTCATGGTAGAGTTGTAGACAAACATAGGTATGTTAAACTACCTTTGACCCTGAGGGGTCACTCTTTGGGTCAATCAAAAGGCCAAGTTGAGAGGATTTCACAACATCATCTCATTTTATTAAAAAGGGAACACATCTCTCAACCACTCTTTGTAGTTTATTATATTGGAAGAAACTTCTAAGAAACATTTATTTCTAGAATAACACTTAAATAAGATTTATTGCGTGTTAGACACTCTTCTGTGAGAATTTGGTCTTTATTCAGTGTTGCTGCATTCGTTTGTCAAGGCTCACTTGCATAATAACCTCCACTTGGGCAGTCTTCAGCATAATGTCCTAATTTCTTACACATGAAACACTCCACTTGGCTAATATCCTTCTCGACTGACTGGTTATGCTCATTCCTCCTCTCGGGACAGTCACTTGCATAATGTCCCGCCTTTCTACAATTGAAGCACACCACTTGACTAAGATCTTTCTTTCCTTTGTTACGGTGTTGTCCATTTCTATATCCATTTCCATTGCGCTCTTTATTTTTTATGTGACGTCCATAGTTTCCTTTGTATCCACCCTTGCGGTTATGGCCTTGGTGATTTTGGCCACTCCCATTGTTGCGATGATTCCCATGCTTGGGAGGGCTATGTCCACCATTTACTTCAGGGTGATATTTGTTGGCACTATACTTGCTCTTCTTGCTCTCTTCCTTCCTCAGATTGTTGTCAAGAGTGATAGCTTGATCAAGTAGGGCTTGATAGTTTGGAGCATATGCCACTGACAGTGGTATCTTCATTTCACCACTCAGTCCGTTGAGAAATTTCTCCTTGCTCTTAGCATCAGTGTCAATATCCTCAGGTGCATACCTTGAGAGTGAGCTGAAGTCATCTATGTATTCCTTCAGTGTTCTATCTCCCTGCTTCAGGCTTCGGAACTCATCTTTCTTCAATTTCATTACGCCAGAGGATATGTGAGCATTGCGAAATCCTTCCTTGAAGGTATCCCATGTCATCCCTTCCAAGGGATGGGTAATCTGATAGGTTTCCCACCATAGTGCTGCTGGTCCTTCAAGCAAATGAGCCGCAAATCTCACCTTCTCAGCATCAGTGCACTCACAAGTCACTAAGTCCTTGTTAATAGTGCGGAGCCAGTCGTCTGCCACAATTGGCTCAGATGAAGTGGAGAACTTAGAAGGTTTAAGTCTCAGGAATCTAGCAAGTCTATCCATCTGGGGGGTTTTCATTGTTGTTATTGTTGGCAATCGCAATAAACTGAGTCATCACTTGCATAAGCTGAGCTTGAGCAGTCATCATCTGTTGTAGTGCATCATTGTTGTTGTCAGGGTCACGACGAGGAGGCATCTGTGTGGTTTTTAGGAAAGATGAGTAGATATTAGAAAGATAGCTAAGGGAGATTCCTATCCAAACACAGCAGTTCAAGGAAACTCATCTTACAAACAACACATAGCAATACATTCATCACACCAACAACAAGGTTTTTTTTTTAAACAACTAGTATTGTCACACAACACTCATTGGTATGATCAATACACTAACACGTTAACATTGTTCTAATAGAGTAACTAGATTGGTGGTCACATCTATATCTTGAGTTTGTTCAAAACCTACTCTCGATGTCTTGGGGTATTCTTGATTGCTTGTGAAGTATAGGGATATCTCCAAGTTTCTTAAATTGTCTTGAGTGAAGGTCTTCATGTGGTGAAAATACTTCTTGCACTTCATGGTATGATCAACATTCATGTCTTGATGGTATTGAAGAGGTAGGTCATCTAATTTTTTTTTGAAGGTGAATGATAGATGAGACGATATGAGAAGAATTAAGATGATTGTTTTGTTTCTAGAAAGTTTGAACATAGTAAATTTTCAATACTAGGGTCTTTTCCAAACATAGGGTCTCGAATCCTACAGGCAAAACAATGCTCTGATACCATTTCGTAGCGTTCCCACATTTAAATAATGCAAGAACACCTGTGTTATTGTGCTAGTCCCTGGATCAATTGCTAGCACCACAGTACAAAATGAAATATCATGCAAATGCATCCAATTCTATTACATCGCATGATCCAGTCTTTACAAAATAGTATTAGAACTTGCATAGTCTTAAAAGACTAGCAAGAAAAAACAAAGAAATACAACGGAAAACAAGAATAACATTCAGCCCATCTTCTTCATGTGCCACAGGCAAAACATGTTGGCGATAGTCTCGAGATCCTAAACGAAATCCTCACTCGTCTTCAAAATATCTGCAATATGGAATATGCAGCCACAAGGGGTCAATACAATTTAATGTATTGGCAAATGACACTATGGTGGATGTGTTGGAAATTTCTATCTTCTACATGCTTATTTGGCTAAGTGGAGTTCAAGGCTAGATTTTGCAGAAAGCTAGTTTTATCCTATCCTTTTATAAAACACTTTACATCTACAGTGGTTCACAGGTACAGTTTAGTGAACTATGAAGAATTTGTTCCAAGGTCTTGCAACAACATGGGTATATCCCCATAGGCTATCCTGGTCTATCTTCAGAGCCTTTTAACACCAATGGTCTATCTCCAAAGGTTGTGATGGTCTATCTCCATACGCTATGCTGGTCTATCTCCAGAGCCTTTTAACACCAATGGTCTATCTCCAAAGGTTGTGCTGGTCTATCTCCATAGGCTATGCTGGTCTATCTCCAGGGCCTTTTAACACCAATGGTCTATCTCCAAAGGTGGTGCTGGTCTATCTCCAGTGCTAGGTCTTTCTCCTTTGCCTTGTAACACCAATAGCCTATCTCCAAAGGTCGTGCTAATCTATCTCCAGTGGAAGGTCTTTCTCCTTTGCCTTGTAACACCAATGGTCTATCTCCAAAGGTGGTGCTGGTCTATCTCCAGTGGCAGGCCTTTCTCCTTTTCCTTGTAACAACAATGGTCTATCTCCAAAGGTGGTACTGGTCTATCTCCAGTGGCTATGCTGGACTATCTCCAGTGCCAAGTAAAATAATAATCCATACCTCATATAACAATCATCATTGGAATAATATCCAGCTTAGTCTACAAGCAGGGCTAAGCAAACAAATTTCACTTTGGGATCTACTAGGATCAAGATAACAGGTAACTATCTCTACTTGGTTTGCATAGCATTGTTTAACAAAGTCCTAACCATGCAATTTGTTGAAACAATAATGCATATAAAATCTTAGGAGGTTTGTGAAGTGTGTCACTTGCCTTGTTAAGGTTGGTGTAGAGGTACACTCTCTTAACCACTAGATAGTTTCTCTTTGTACAATCTGGACAAGTCAAACAAATAACAATAAACAACTTTCACAAACAACAAGAAAACAAAGAATAACAATCAACACACTTAGTCAGAAGGGTTTTCTGTTAATCATAATAATTTAGTTTGCTAAGGAAACTATTGTGATTAGGTTAAGGTCTTCCAAAAGGGACTATAGTTGGTAAAGACTTGGGTTTGAAATATTCAAACTCAATTGGTCCTACTTGTTAAGGAAGTTCCAAGAGTTCACCAAGGTGATCTCACTATTTCAACTAAGGTAACACATAACAAGGTGTAACACTTAGTTGTTTTCATCAAGAAATTTGAGTGATATAAGTATTGGTATTTTCCATTTGGGTCTATGGTTCGACAGAAACAATTTTTATTCTTCAACTTGTGTGGATTGCTCCAAGTCTTCACATGCTTGTCTTCTTGAAGATCATCTTCATGCTTCTATTGTAGACCTGTTCCTTGGATGGATTCTTCTTTTGGTCTTGATAAATTCTTCATGGATTTTCACTAGTTGGTCCAAGGTAGGAGGGGCACAACATATCACTAAGTCCATTTGGAAAGAAAGGAAATAAGAAAGATAGAAAGAGAGAGGGAGATGTTTTCTTCTGGATTTCTTCACACTTTTACTTTATTGAGTTTCTTCTGGTTGTTGTGGAGTCTAAGTCTTTTCTTCAAAACTTCTTCATTGATCTTCCTTGTAGCTCTTCATGTTGTCACCAAGTTGAAGATGGAGTTCCTTCTTGTGGTTGAGTCTTGACTTCCATTTTGTAATCTTGATAGATTCTTGAAGAAAGAATGGGGGAGTGGATAAGTAGATAGAAAAATAAGGTTCAATACTTTTTACCATATGTGATTGACACATTGGTTACTTGGTCTTGGCTCCAAATAGCCATAACACCAAAGAATAGATGATGGAAACAAATCTTATGACATGGTGAAAATGGATGTATCACTATGTTGGGTTTTTGGTCAAAAACACATGGCCATGGTCCAAGGGTGTCCAAAATGGTTGCGAAAGTTTGTTTCTGGTTCAAGGTTACCAATAGGAACTAATTTTCAAAAGAAACTATATTGAAAATATTTATAGAATTAAATCTATGTCAAAAATACTCAAATATACCAATTAATTCTAAACTCAATTTTAATTTGTTCAAATATTATTTTGGGGCAGAGGATATGAAAGTACACATCCTAAGGTTTCCAAATATATTTTATTTACAATTTTTGGATTTGTAGAATTTGAATTATGCCAAAATTCATCAAACAAGCATATTTGAATTTGGACAAATTTAAGTTTTTCAAATTTAAATTTGTCCTGTGCCAAAAGTTTCTAACTGTCTAGGGCTTTTTAAAAAGTCAAAGATAGCTAAATTTGGCTAAGTGGTTGAAAAGATATGATGATTTGAAGTTACAGGGGCTTTTCTGCAAAATTGATATTCTAATTTTATTCGGAAATAAAATCCAGAGAAAGTTGGGCTCAGTTCTGCTATTTGCCGCGCGGCGTGATGGATAATAGGTGGGCCTGGGCCGGCTATGCGCTGCGCGGAGTGACGGATACAAATTTAACGAGCGGCTGACTTGGCTCGTTGTGATTGGCCGGTACCTGTTGGATAAGTGGATCTAACTACGAGCGTTGGATCTAGATCTAAGGGAAAAAGATAAAAATGGGGGAGAGAGAGAGAGGGAGCTCACCACCGGATTCTTGCCGGAAAATGGCTGGGACGGCGGCCGGCGCTCGGGTTCTCGTCGGAGATGGCGCTGGAGAGGGTCCTAGGGCTCGGGGAGGTGACGACTGCGCGCGGGAAATCATGGTGAAGTCGATGACGTGCTCGGGGAGCCATTGTGTGGACGACGGCGTGCGATCGGAGGTCACTCGGCTCCGGTGAGTCTCGGTGGTCGATGGCGGCGACGACCTGCTGCGCGAGAAAACAAAAGGAGGGCATCAAAGGGTGCGCCACAACGAGGGGGGGGGGTCTCTAGGGACAGAGAGGGGCGGCAGGGATGGACTACCTCACCGGAAATCGGGAAACACGGCGGCTGCTGTGCGGAACTCCGGTGACGGATTGCGGCGTCCTCAGGGCACGAAATTGAGAAGGAGGTGGGGGGAAAAAGGAGAGGGGGCTCGGGGCATTTTATAGAGGCAGAGGGAGGGTGCCTTTATGGCTTTAATGGCGCGGGATTGAGGCGAGAAAATGTTGGCCGAAACGGCCGTGGCCTTCCTTATGTGAGGAAGAAGAATGGATGACGTCAACTGATGTCATCTTTTTTTTTTTCCTGTTAAATAAAAACTTTAATATCTTCTGTTTTAAACATCCAAATTACAAGAAACCATTTTCTAAATTCTTGAAATTTCAAATACTTTCCAATGGTACCATTTCGGAAACAATTTAAGATATTTTATTTTTGAAATTTGTAAAATTGAATAATTCCTTAATAGTCACTTAATGTGATTTTTAATTTAAAAATTTATAAAACATAGTTATTGGTCAATTAAAATTTCAGTGGCATTCTAAATGTTTAAAACATATTTTTGAAAGTCATTTCATCCTGTTTTCACAATTTTATATTTTGAAATAGGGGTACACCCTAATAGCAACTAATGCCATTTTTAAATAGAAAAACTAATAATTATTAAAGTGGCTTGATAAAATTTTAGAATAACACCACAAATCTTAATATTGTTTTTCATGCCCTCTTTTATGTTATTTTCAAACCAATGCATTTTATTTTCCCACCTTCATGTTTAAAACTTGGAATAACAACTAAAAGTTACTATTAAAATATTTTATTCTCATCAAATAATTTTGAGGCTTAGAACTTTATTAAGGGTTATAAACCTTTGATTTTTGTTGCCATAAAATATCTTCAAGGTAATATTTGAATTGAAAACATTTTATGTAATAGGGTTTGCTAAAGATAAAATGGTTTTCTTTATCTAATGAAAATTCATTTTGAGAGGGTTTTAGGGTTTATGGAATAGAGTTATAATTGGATTGGTAAATTCAATTTCATTGCATTATGTATTGTTTCCTTTTGTTTCTTGCTTCTCATTTGGTTCTTGGTGACTTGCATAACATCAAAATAAAAAATTTCAAACTTTTGTGATTTTTGCATTTTCCAAAAAAATCAGGGATGTTACAGACTACCACCCTTAAAAGAAATCTCGTCCCGAGATTTGGGAAGGTTAGAAAGAAATTTAGGTTTGGATGACTGGGTTCCAAAACAACTGGGTGGGCTACCACCCTTAAAAGAAACTTTTTTGGGTAGACTATTTTCATTAGATTGGAGTGTTGCTTGATTCTAGATTGGCTTGAGTAGATCTTTCCTTCATGGTAGAGTTGTAGACAAACATAGGTATGTTAAACTACCTTTGACCCTGCGGGGTCACTCTTTGGGTCAATCAAAAGGCCAAGTTGAGAGGATTTCACAACATCATATCATTTTATTAAAAAGGTAACACATCTCTCAACCACTCTTTGTAGTTTATTATATTGGAAGAAACTCCTAAGAAACATTTATTTCTAGAATAACACTTAAATAAGATTTATTGCGTGTTAGACACTCTTCTGTGATAATTTGGTCTTTATTCAGTGTTGCTGCATTCGTTTGTCAAGGCTCACTTGCATAATAACCTCCACTTGGGCAGTCTTTAGCATAATGTCCTAATTTCTTACACATGAAACACTCCACTTGGCTAATATACTTCTCGACTGATTGGTTATGCTCATTCCTCCTCTCGGGACAGTCACTTGCATATTGTCCCGCCTTTCTACAATTGAAGCACACCACTTGACAAAGATCTTTCTTTCCTTTGTTACGGTGTTGTCCATTTCTATATCCATTTCCATTGCGCTCTTTATTTTTTATGTGACGTCCATAGTTTCCTTTGTATCCACCCTTGCGGTTATGGCCTTGGTGATTTTGGCCACTCCCATTGTTGCGATGATTCCCATGCTTGGGAGGGCTATGTCCACCATTTACTTCAGGGTGATATTTGTTGGCACTATACTTGCTCTTCTTGCTCTCTTCCTTCCTCAGATTGTTGTCAAGAGTGATAGCTTGATCAAGTAGGGCTTGATAGTTTGGAGCATATGCCACTGACAGTGGTATCTTCATTTCACCACTCAGTCCGTTGAGAAATTTCTCCTTGCTCTTAGCATCAGTGTCAACATCCTCAGGTGCATACCTTGAGAGTGACCTGAAGTCATCTATGTATTCCTTCAGTGTTCTATCTCCCTGCTTCAGGCTTCTGAACTCATCTTTCTTCAATTTCATTACGCCAGAGGATATGTGAGCATTGCGAAATCCTTCCTTGAAGGTATCCCAAGTCATCCCTTCCAAGGGATGGGTAATCTAATAGGTTTCCCACCATAGTGCTGCTGGTCCTTCAAGCAAATGAGCCGCAAATCTCACCTTCTCAGCATCAGTGCACTCACAAGTCACTAAGTCCTTGTTAATAGTGCGGAACCAGTCGTCTGCCACAATTGGCTCAGATGAAGTGGAGAACTTAGAAGGTTTAAGTCTCAGGAATCTAGCAAGTCTATCCATTTGGGGGTTTTCATTGTTGTTATTGTTGGCAATCGCAATAAACTGAGTCATCACTTGCATAAGCTGAGCTTGAGCAATCATCATCTGTTGTAGTGCATCATTGTTGTTGTCAGGGTCACGACGAGGCGGCATCTGTGTGGTTTTTAGGAAAGATGAGTGGAGATTAGAAAGATAGCTAAAGGAGCAATCATTAATTTTTTTTAATACAATCATTGCTTACTTACACAAGAGGGAGTAAGCAATGATCGTACACGCGGGCACTCACACCGCTGTTTTCTCCCAAGTGGCAACAAAACATCCTCCCCCGTCACGTGTCTGTCACTCGTGCACAAGCGAAAAGGAGGCATGAACCCACTATCAGCATAAATACTCCCTCTTGGAGTCACTAGCAACTAGTTGCCAGAGAAATCACTAGCAACGGAAATCATGCAAGATCACAAATAACATAAGAAATAAAGATTATAATCAACTTGGCATAAGTTCAATATTCATCGGATCCCAGCAAACACGGCATATAGAATTACATAAGATCAATCGTGATCATGATAGGCAGCTCCTGAGATCTAAACATGGAGGAATATGATGAGAAGATAACCATCTAGCTATTGCTATGGACCCGTAGTCCAAGGATGAACTACTCACACATCACTCCGGAGGCAGACATGGTGATGAAGAGGCCCCCGGTGATGATTTACTCTCCGGCAGGGTGCCGGGAGACAGCTTGAGAACCCCCCCTGATCTAGGGTTGACGACGATGGCGGCTGTGGAAATTTTAGGGGATATTTGATCAGGTGCCTAGGGTTTTCCATTCGAGAGGAATAAATAGGCGAAAGGGCAAAGGCGGTGGAGCCCTGGGGGGCCCCATGGTGTGGCCCCCCTGGTGCCCGTCTTCGACTCTTCTTCGGTCTTCTTGATGCTTCCGGGGAAAATAGGCACTTCGGGCTTCGTGGGGTCCAATTCCAAGAATATTTCCAGAACAACTTTTCTGAAATAAAAAACAGCAGAAAACAGGGAACTGACACTTGGCATCTTGTTAATAGGTTAGTCCCAGAAAACGTGTAAAAATGCTATAAAGATGGGAGAAAACATGTAGCAATTGGCATAATATTATCATGGATCATCAGAAATTATAGATACATTGGAGACGTATCAAGCATCCCCAAGCTTAGTTCCTACTCGTTATCGAGTAGGTAAACGATAAAACACAATAATTTCTGAGGTGACATGCTACTATCATAAACTTGATCATTATAATGTAAAAGCATATGGACGCTGAGATCATAGAACTTCAAACACAAACATGACAATAGAACTTTAATAATAAAGCATAGAAATCACTTTGCATCATGAAGAGTATCTTAACTAAAGGATCATTGATAATAATGCAAAGAAAGATAAACGTTTGTTTCAGGTATAGAGAAAGCATGGCAAAGTGGTATTTCACTAGTCCTTAAGAGTGGGACAAAACAAAAATGCCAGGATACCTTGAAAGTTCATGAGGAAGACTAGAGCAAATAATTTAAGAACAAAAAATATCACATCATGAATCAATTATTGATGTTTATGGGATAAATGCACATATAACTCAGAATGGCAAAAATGCTCTCTCAACTATGCATAAAGTTAGAAGATGGAGACTCAACATAAAAGTAAACGAAAGGCCCTTCGCGGAGGGAATCAGGGATCACTCATGTGCTAGAGCTTTTTATTTTATTAAACAGAGGTATTGAAATTTTGACACTCCTCCCATCCATCTTTCACAAACCATGGCTAACCGAATCCTCGGGTGCCTACCATCAATCACATACCGTGGAGGAGTGTCCATATTTTAGGAGAGGTCTATGTTAATGTCAACGAATGGTAAACAAACAATACATCACGTCACAAGCCAACTAGATTCACAAGAGCGGCTCCCATATGAAGGGCGCATCTGGGTAGAAGGTCATCGCTCTTTCTCTTTTGTTTACACAATTATGCTTTTACTGATAAATCAGGTGGAAAATAGTGAAGAGAATTTGTTTGCATTAATTTGTGGCTGGGCACCCCGCTGCCATCTCTTCTATCATTTGGATAAGCGTATGAAGCCACTAGTCCAGAGTGTGAAATCCAATCAGCAAGTTAGATAAAGATTCTCCATTGACGTCCTCATTTGCAAAAACAAGAACACAAAACATGAGTAATTTTGAAAGATTTAAAGGTAACACATGAGCAATTTACTTGGAGTGGCAGTGAAATACCACATGTAGGTAGATATGCTTGACACAATGGGAAAATCTTTGGTTTTAAAGGAGTTTGGATGCACGAGTAGAGCTCATACTCAGTACAGGTGGAGGCTAGCAAAAAACTGGGAGCGACAAATCAAGAGAGCATAAGAGCCATAATCATGCATAGAGACATAAACATCATTAATTAAAGCATAAGAGGTATCACAAGTTCAAAAATTAAGTGGTCATGGAGGCTATTCGTGACTGGTTCATAGTCATAAACATGGTGTGAGCATGCGCCAAGTCAACCAAATAAAATATTCGAAAGAGAATACCATAAGTTTATGCTTTACTATGACAAGAACAACTCATGAATATTTCAAGGCACATTAAACACTCTCAGATATTTGAGGCTATACATGCTACTCAATAACCACAAGGCTTTAAAACTAAAATAACATTTAGCATGGCATGAAAAAGTTCTAGCCACAGTTTATACAAGCTTCTACTTACACTGTTATAAATTCTACATCAAGCAGCAGTTTCTTTTCCCAACAAGCACCATACAAGATACGTTTTAACAAAAATACTCTTTATGATACAGCAAGCAAACATGATATTACTCATATAACACTACTAAAACTAACAACTCTGATAAGAGATGCATGCAAAACAGGAGCTAAATAAATGCAGCAGCCAGACAAAGATTAAGAATACAACGTATTCCCATGAAAAAGCTTAACATGTCAATCTCCAATAAAAGAATGTTGGGGTCCAACCAAGATTATTGCAAAAATAAAACAAACTGAAAACAAAAATAAAAGACGCTCCAAGTAAAGCACATAAGATGTGACCGATTAAAAATAGTTTCACTAGAAGTGACCTGATAATTTGTCGATGAAGAAGGGGATGCCTTGGGCATCCCCAAGCTTAGACGCTCGAGTATTCTTGGTATTTTCTGGGATGTACCACCGGGGTATCCCCAAGCTTAGGCTCTTCACTCTTGTTGATCACATCATATCATCCTCTTCTCTTGACCCTTGAAAACTTCCTTCACACCAAAATTTTCACAATCTTCATTAGCAACGTTAGTGCAATCGAAATAATAAATTCACATGGTTCAGTTTAAACACAAGCCTAACACTCAAAAACACATTAGCTACTATCACAAATTATTCCAAAACTCTTTTTCTCAAAAGAACACCAAAAGAAAGAGATTAAGATGCAAATGTAATTGTTGGCAGAAAACTGTCAAAACAGGACAGCAGGTAAAGATGGTTTTTTTTCGAAAATCTTCTGTTGCTCAAATAAAAAAGTAGTCAAATCAGAAAAGTTGCGTATATAGCCCAGGACTACTCACAAAAAATATCAGGTCATTTTTAATTTTCTGTGATTTTATACGAATTTAACAGTGGACAACAGAAATCTGTTTCCTGCGCAGAAATCCGAAATATAGTCTCAACTTTCCACTAGAGGCTTTACTTGGCTCAACAAAAACACAAAACAAAAGATATAGAGGGGTTTCTAGGGAAATAGACAACACCCAGGTGCAAAGAACACAAAAGAAAACAAAGGAAAACTGGTTGAAAACAGAGAAATAAAACGGGTTGTCTGCCGATAGCGCTTTTCTTTAACGCCTTTCAGCTAGGCATAGAAAGCAACTCAAGTATTTTCAAGTGAAGAAGCATCAAAATTAATCTTAGAAATATCCTCAACAATGAATGGTATTTCATCTATAGAAGTTTAAGTTGTCCCTTTATCAGCACTTTTAGGCATACTACCTTCATCAAATGGGTTTGCAGGAACAATCCAATCAAAATTCTTTTCTGGAGTCTCATGCATTCCTACCAATTTAAAGGGTTTTGGTATTTTAATTTCCTTATTGTTGGATTTAACCGGTGTGCTATTAACATCTACACATGATCCTAACATCTCAAATCGATTAAAAAAATTCTAGCATCAACGACAACATCACCAAATACTTTAAACAAAGTTTCTAGGATAAACTCTCTTTTTTCGCTATTCATAATGTTATAAAGGTTGAGGAACATTTGTTGTATTATGAGATTAAGGTTAACAAACCTAGCTTGCAGCATACGAACTAGAGATGCTGCAGCGGTTTCATAATCTGGAGCAAGTTCAGCTAAGGATCTATCCTCAAATTCCTTGTGCTTACTAACAGAATTAAAGAACTCTCCAATATTATCTTTCCCAATTATATCACCGCTACCTATTGGTACGTCTTTCAAGGTAAAGTTGGG
Organism: Alopecurus myosuroides; assembly: GCA_028641055.1. NCBI lineage: Eukaryota > Viridiplantae > Streptophyta > Magnoliopsida > Poales > Poaceae > Alopecurus > Alopecurus myosuroides. Next base: position 313,664,623 of record CM054061.1, read on the forward strand.
TAGAATAATGATTAGAGATTAAACTAAGAGCAGAAAAAGCAAAAATAACAGCTATAAAGTAAACTATATTTTTTTGTTTTTGATATAGAGAAGCAAAACAAGGCAAAAATAAAAACAAGACAATAAACAGAATAGAGAGGTTGAGAGTGAGAGACTCCCCTTTCCAGAAGACTTCTTCCTCCCCGGCAACGGCGCCAGAAATTACTTGATGCCTGCGATGGTGTGTTGGAAACCCCAAGAGGAGGGTTTGATGAGCAAGCGGTAAGAATTTCGCTCAGCTAAGAACCAAGGTTATCAATTCAGTAGGAGGAAGAGGATCTCGAGAAGGTTGATGCCACTGATGGTGATGATGGAGCCTCACCGGTGTCAGCAACAATGTGGAACCTGCACACAACACAACCAAAATACTTTGTCCCAATGGTAGAGTGAGGTTCTAATTCTCGCCGGTCTTGTTGAAAACAAAGATTAGACGTATAGTGTGGAAAATGGTGTATGCTTGCAGTAAGTAAAGAAAGCAGGAAATTTTTGTGGTTTGTTTAACAGTGTAAGAAAATGGACCGGGGTTCATAGGTTCATTAGTGGTGTGTCTTCATAAAAGATAGCATGTTGGGTGAACAAATTACAGCTGGGCAATTGACAAATAAAGGTTGCACCGTAGTGCACATTCATGACATGATGACTACTATGATATTGTAACATCCCTAGTTTTTGGAAAGTGCAAAAATCACAAAAATTTGAATTTTTTTTGTTTTCATACAAAGCAAGTCACTAAAAACCAAATGAGATGCAACAAACAAAATAAACAATATGTAAAGAATCCAAATTGCCTTGATTCCATAAACCATAAGTCCTATTTCTAAAATAAAATATGTTTCCTCATGTGAATAAAATATTTTCTTAGAAAACATCTTTACCAAACATGTTTTCAACTCAACAACTATTATGAAAATGATTATGATAATTGAAAACCATAGAGTTACTATCTCTTATATTTTCTCCTTGTCTCTAAGAAAATTATGTCACTATTATTGTGAACCTCAACTGGATAAAAGTTGGTTATTTTTTTCCAAGTATTATGTCAATCAACAAAACAATAAAGTGTAATATAAATTATTTAAGTATGAAAATAAGCAAAGTACCTTGGAGAAAACAATATTTTTAAATTGGGAAAACCTTTCTGCTTTTACTAATTCCCATTTCCAAATTTATTAAATAATTCTCTATGTTTGAAATATAACAAAAGGATACTAATTGTGGTTTCACTAATATGTTGAAAATATACAAAATGAAAGTTCCTAAAAGGGTCTTAGAAAACAATAGTTGAACCATAGAAAATATTTCTAAAAATTGTTTTAATCATATAAAAATTAATGTTTTCTATTAAGTGACTATCATTGTTTCTTCATATTTTAAAATCATAAATATGAAAACCATTAAAAATGATTTTGGAAAATTTCATTTGATCACATTGATGTCTCTGATATTTTATTCAACCAATAATTTTCATTTATATAATTGATATTTTTAAAATGGCATTAATATGCTATTAGTGAAATCATTTTTATTTCAAAATATAAAATAGCAAAACAAGTGTAAATGATTTTCAATAATGATATTTGACTTATATAATGTCTCTTTATTTTTATAAAACCCTTTCTCAAAAATTAAATTTGATTTTCTATTAAAAATGCTATTAAGTCACTTTTAATGAATTATTCAAATTTCATAATTCAAAAATGTAAAAGGTTCAAAAGTTTGTGAAAATGGTTTTTCTGGAAAGGCAATTAAATTTTAAGAATTTAGAAATTGGTTTCGTGCCAATTGGAGTTTTTATACAGAAGTTATTAATGAAATGATTAAACAGAAATTAAAAAGAAAAAGAAAATAATTGGTGACATCACTGCTGACGTCAGCCGTCTTCAAGCCCTGGAAACGGACGAACTACCGTTTCTTCTCCGTTTAATTTCGCGAGTTTAAGGCGATTAATCATAGAGCCGTTTCCTCCATGTTATAGCCCTGCGCCTCCTCTTTGTTTCCACTCCTATTCCCCCTCGTTTCGTGCCTGAGGGCTGAAGAAATTCCTCGCCGGAGCCGCACGGGACCGCCGCCGTTCAACCTCGATCCCGGCCATCGTAGCACGTCTCCGCCACCCCTCTCTGTCTCCTTTTCCTCCCCGTGCCCTTGCGCGAATTTTTGACACCTCTTCCCGTTTGCATGGTGCAGCATAACGACAAGGGAGAGCTCGCCGGAGAAGCGACTTCATCGGCCGTCTCGGGTGTCCATCGCGCCATCGGGAGAAGCCATATCCGTGGACGCCGTCGACACCCTTCGAATCGGCATACTCCGCTGAGCCCCGTGGTGCTCTCCGTTGAGCTCGCGGACCACCGAAGCTTCATCGCCGTCCAAGTGTGAGCCCGACACCACCGTCTCGACATTTTCCGGTGAAAATTCCGGCGGAGGTAACCTCGACCTCCCCAGCACCGTCAGATCTAGATCCAAGGGGCAGGATTAGATAACTTACTGAAGGGGTACGAGCCAATTAGGATGCGCCGCGTGTCGCCCCGTCAGCCGCGCGCTCATAGCTATCTGTCGCCCAGAGCATCGTGTAAACCAGCCCAAGCCCACTTCCTGTCCACCGCACCGCGCGCAGATAAGCATTTTTCGGCCCAGCCTGTCTCTTGATTTTATTCCGAATAAAAATAGAATGGTATTCTTGCAGAAAAACCCCTACATCTTAGATCTATCATAACTTTTTATCCATAAGCCCAATTTTAACAAAGTTGAACTTTTTGGAATCAACAACCACATGTAGAAACTTTTGGCACTGGACAAAATTAGAATTGACCATTGAAAAATTGTTCAATTTCAAATATGATTGTTTGCTGAATTTTGGCATATTTAAATTCCACAAATCCAAAAATTGCAAATAAAATATATTTGAAAACCTTAGAATGTGTACTTTCATACTCTCTGTTCCAAAATTATTTTTGATCAAGTTAATTTTGAATTTAGAATTAATTGGTATATTTGAGTATTTTTTTACATTGATTTAATTCTATAAATAATTAGAATATATTCCCTTAAGAAAATTTCTTCCAATTGGTAACTTGGAACCAGAAACGGCCTTTCCCAACAATTTCGGACACCCTTGGTCCATGACCACGTGTTTTGACCAATAATCCATCATAGTGAACCACTATTTGATCATGCTTAGATTTTGTTTCTATTCTTTCTACCATTGTTTGTTGTGGCTATTTTGGAGCCAAGACCAAGTCCCTAGTATATGTCAACCATATAAAATACCAAGTAGTGAACCTAAAACACTAGTACTATAGTTTTCTATCTACTTCTCCACTCTCCTATTCTTGCTTCAAGAATTCATCAACTTAGCAAGTGGAAAACAAGACTCAAGCAATAGAAGGCACTTCATTTTCAACTTGGTGGTAACATGAAGAGCTGCAAAGAAGATCATTGAAGAATTTGAAGTAAGGAATTGTACTTAACAACAACTAGAAGCAACTCAAGGAAGTACAAGTGTGAAGAAATCCAGAATAAAACATCTCCCTCTCTCTTTCTATCTCTCTTCTTATTTTCTTTCTCTTGACTTAGTGGTATTTTGTGCCCATCCCATACCCAAACCAAATTAGTGAAGTGAAAGCCATGAAGAAATCTATCAAGATCAAGAGAAGAATCCATCCAAGGAAAAGACAACAATAGAAGCATGAAGATGATCTTCAAGAAGACAGGCATGTGAAGACTTGGAGCCATCCACACAAGTTGAAGAATAACAAGTTGTTTTTGTCCAGCCCTTGACCCAGATGGAAAAGACCAAGACTTTAACTTGGTATATACTTTGTTATGAAGTTAGTTGAACCTAGACCTAGCCTAAACCAAAATGGAAGGACTAACTTAAATCACTCAAATGTTTTGATGAAAATAACTAAGTGTTACACTTTGTATTGTGATACTTTAGTTAAAATAGTGAGATCACCTTGGTGAACTCTTGGAACTTCCTTGACAAGTATGACCATCTGAGTTTAAATATTTCAGACCCAAGTACTTACCAACTATAGTCTCTTTTGGTAGACCCTAACCTAATCACAATAGTTTCCTTAGCAAACTAAATTATTGTGATTAACATAAAACCCTTTTGACTAAGTGTGTTGATTGTTATTCTTTGTTTCCTTGTTGTTTGTGAAGGTTGTTTATTGTTATTTGTTTGACTTGGCCAGATTGTACAAATAGAAACTATCTAGTGGTGAAGAGAGTGTACCTCTACACCAACTTTAACAAGGCAAGTGACACATCATAAACTACCTATTATTTCCTATATGCATTAGATATTTTGGGTAGTATGCATGATAGGAAAATCTTTGGTAAAATATTATGCTATGCTATTATCCCAAGTAGTGTGTAGCCATCCTTATTACCTTGATAGTGTAGCAGCCTTAAAATTTTGGTAGTTGATTGCTTAGCTATGCTTGTAGATGAAGTTGATGTGATTGGAAAGTATAACTATGTTTTGAATGATTACCCTAAGGGGTTATGGAATATTTTTGGTGGAGTACTAGATACTCACAAGCGTGGCATGGTAGGGGACCATTCACATGTTTGAACCTATGAAAATGTTCACATGAATAGCATGGTAGGGGATCACATTAGTGGTTGTACCTATGAAAATGCTTATTCTCCAGCATGGTAGGGGATCACATTAGTGGTTGTACCTATGAAAATGCTTATACTCCAGCATGGTAGGGGATCACATTAGTGGTTGTACCTATGAACATGCTTATTACCCAGCATGGTGTAACATCCCAAGTATGAAAACTACCCTATAGAATGTTTGATTTCCTGTTTAATTAATGTATTGCATCATGTCATCATATTGTTGCATTTGTTTCTGTTGTGTTTGCATCTGTTATTCTTTGTTTTCACAATGAAAATCAAACAATTCAACTGCTTTGTTTTCATACTTGTTCTGTTACAACTTTTGGAATAAAAATAACAAATAAAAACAACCCTTTTATTCCTTGTTTTTCACTTCTCAAATTGTTGCTTTAATCAAACCAATTTTCCAATCAATTAATTCAAGCAATTACTCTAAATCATTTCAAATTCAAACCAATTCTCAAAACCTTTAATCTTTTGAATCCATGAAATTCACCACTAATTTGAATTCATTAAATCACTTTTACACCCCAAAGAAAACCCTATTGAAAATACCTTGTTTTTCTAATATTAACTAATATTGGAAATCTCAATTAAATTGGTTTAATTTTAAAAACAACAAGCAAACAATAAAGTTTTTGAAAACAAAAACTACCAATTGGTTGTTTTTCAACTAAGGTAATTATCCTAATTTTATTCCAAAAGTTTCTATAAACAAAACCTTTGTTTTGCTTCCATTTGCTTGCTAAAAAAAAAAACAGTACAAAAAATAAAATAAAATAAAATAGCAAAGGAGAAAAATGGAGCAGCAACAGCAACCAGCCCAGCCCAGTTACCCTTTGGCCCGGTACCCCTTCCCTCCTGTCACTGTCGTCTTCCCCGAGCTGACGTCGTCTTCTGTACGAACTGCACACCACCACCCGATCAGCCCCTGCTCGCTAGGATTGCTGCCGTACTAGCCCCCTCTCTCCTTAAGAAGCCCTACCTCCCCCACCTGCTAACCCTAGAGCCTACCTAACCCTAGCCCTAACCCATCGCCGCCACCTCCCCTCTGATCGCATCCGTCCTCTGTACCTTCTGAACCCGGCCATCACTCACCGTCGGACCACCTGCCTCCTTCACCGTGGCGACAACCTGGGTACCTCGAGTAGCATCTGGTGTTGGGAATGGAATCGTGGTTGTCCCCTGAGGCTCGCCGTCCCCTCGCCCGCTGCCGGGAGCCCCCGGAGCGACCGCGCCGTCGCCGGAGATTTCCGCCGTCTGCTCTGCCTTCAGAACGACTACAGCGACCTCCTCTTCGTTTCCTTCGTCGACCAACCGTGGTGAGATCTCCTTCCTGGCCTAGGCCCCGCCTTCCTCTTGCTCTGTGATGCGTGGCCGTACCCAATCGCCGCCGGCCGCCGCTCGCTGGTCACCGCCGTTGTCCGATCGATCGTGGCCTTGTTCGTCAGGTTCAGAGAAAGAGATGTTCGGTTCGAAGTTCAGTTAAACCTCGCCTGTTATTTTACCTTAACTGCGTCCCTCCTCGTATCACAAACAGTCGATCAGCGCAGTGGTAGCAGCTGCCCGCGCGCGAGGCCAGGTTGCGGGTTCGAGCCCCGCTGCGCCCCCCTTTTTCCTTTGGGTTTTCTTCCCCTGCGCCAGTGGCCCACCCGTCAGCCGCGGTGGTTGCCACGCGCGTGCCACGCTGGCCCCTCTGGCCCACGCGGCAGGGGCAGTGGGTAGATAGCTGCTCGGTAGCAATTGTTTCAGTGCCAATTTTCTAAAATTCCAAATTTCTTTTTAATTGGCAGAATAAAGCATTAACTTTAAAAATCAATAACTTTTAAACCATAAGTCCAATAAATAAAACTTGTATATGATTTCTGCCCCAAATTTCATACTCTTTCCAAATAACTTATTTGTGTTCTGTTTTGACTTTTCCAAAAACATTTAAAATTCAAATTTGAATAATTCAATTGTATTTTGTAATAATTCATAACTAATTCATACCTCTTCCAAATAAGTCAAATAAAATATGTTTTTCACCCCTTTTTGAATATCCTATTCAAATATAATTTTTTTTTCCTGGTTTGAATAATTTAAATTGCCTAAACAATTTAAATCTTGTTTAATGCAATTAAAAATTGTTCAATATTGTTTAATTCATAACTAAATAATCCTAAGTCCAATTTCAAAATGTGAAACATGTAATCCAACTAAAATTTGATAAACTTTTCAAATATAAACTTTGTTATTTGTTTTGCACACTTTAACTTGATGAAAACAACAATTGTTTGTGTGACATCTTTAAGTAACCAACTTTTTCCAAACTTAACAAATGATTTCCAAACCTTGTTAAAATCCTTTTTCACTTGCATTTATCATTGTTATTTGCTGATATTCTGTTGTCATCATGCATGCATCATACTAACTCACCTACACCTGATGCTTAGTGGTAGAACAACTAATTCAACCATAAGGCATGGGTTTGCCATATGCAATCTTTGCATATGGAATCCATTTAAACTTGTGTATCATATCCACTAGTTTACTTTGTTGCATCTATTAACATGACATGCATCATCCCATGTTTGTGCACCTATGCCATGATAATGATTGCTTATCTTTCTGCAATGTCTGTTTGCTTCTTCTCGGATACACGACGACGTTGAGACCGACGATACTTACGACATCCCTCCTAAGGAGTTAGCTCAGTACCAGGCTACTGGGTTTTGCAGGCAAGTTATCACTCACATGAACCACTGTGTTCCTTTCAACATTGATTACCGATACTTTCCGTTGTTCTTTTCTGCTAGCCTTAGTAGTAGTTGTTCTGTTACGAACCCATCACATGAATCCCTTAAACCTGATATTGCCTCGTCTCCCTTCCTACAACCCATTGTTTGAGCCAGTGTCGTACTAGCATGCTTAGTTTGTTTTGCTCGAGTCTGTTACCCGTTACTTTCTGTTACTATTTCTATTACGTTGTGGGGGCTCGATGTTTAATCAATCAATCATGCTAATGTTGCTATTAATAATAAATTTGATGATAAGGCACCGGCAGGAGGCCCATGAGAGGTTTTGGAGCCTGCTAGTGTCGACCCTAATAGGAAAAGGGTCTTGTCTACTGATCCATGATGAGCGCACTACCCGCATTTGGGAAGCGAGTATGGGCGCCCCCCTCAACTTGACCTGATTCGCATCTCGTCCAAATCGCCTCATTTAGTTCGTGTTTTCCATTTGCCGCATGCATGTTTTTGCGAGCCCAGCGCAGGGTGGAACTTTCGTAGTCGGCATATAGGGGGACACGGTCTTAGAGTGCTATGATGGTCCATTTTCTTCTGGGCTTGATTAGCCGTGCGCCCAAGGTGCTTTGGGCTTGATGCGAAGAATGGTTGGTTGTGTTGAGTACCCCGCTTGGTGGAAGGGCCTTTCCATCTGGCGGGTTATTCATGAGTGTACGGCCAAATTGGTGCAACCCTGCAGGGATAATCTTCTCGAGAAGCCGTGTTTTCCGCGGTTATGGATTACTTGGTGAAAGTACTGGCTAACAAGTACTCAGGACAACTTAAACATAATGATCAAACATGTTACACCCCATGATTAATAACTTGACTAGTAATAGGCCTACTGACACAATAATTTGAACCATCATTATTACAACTGTGTGAGTTATCCTCGGATTGCTTCTTTGGATAAGGGGCGAGATCCAGGATGGGTTTGTTTGCAGTTATCTTTCAGTTGGTTACAATCCTCGATCTTATCTCCTTTCTGTTAGCCGGAAGTGGTAGAATCTCTGTAGTTGTTTAGAGCAGCCAATTGCAGCATCTTTTATATCCCATTTCCTTCCGTTGAACCCAAAGCATCTGTGCTTGGTGTTGACGGGTTACACTTTGGTGAATTGTGAGTCTTGCTTGCCAGTACGTTTATGTACTGAACCCTTTGGGGCTGTGGTTTACGCAGACGACGTTTCCGAAGATCTACATGGTGGCTACTACGTGGAGTATGACGAGACTGCTGACGAGTAGATAGCGGACCCGGGCAGGATCCGAGACTTCGTGGATGGGCTCCGTTTGTTTGTTTCCGGCCTCTTAGGCCTATTTGGTTCTTGTCTGTACTCAGACATGTTGAATGCTTCCGCTGTATTGTAACGATGTATTGTTGGGGCATGTGCCCTCTGAATGATTGTATTTGCTATCTCTGCTCTAATGAGAGCCATTTGCAAGTTATTTCAATCTTTTGTGTCGTAGAGATCTGTTGTGATATCACTTGTTAAACGCCGTTGACGTACCATGTGTGTATGGTTTGAAGTACGTCGACGGAAGTGCCTTTGATCTCTAGTGGATAGTTTACATCGACGATGGAATAGCAGGGCTTGTGTTGTCGCGCATAAGCGCAGGCCTACCAGGAAGCTGGGACGTGGGAGCAGTTATGCCCCATAATCCAAGCATCTGCTATCCAGTTCGTACGGTGAGTATCCCCTAGAAATCAGGGTGCGACAAATGGTATCAGAGCCTGTCTGCCTGTAGGATCCCTTTTTACTGGTCGCAGTTGAGTCTAGAAACTATTTTGTAGCTATATAGGAAAAATGAAACGTGAGAGTAGGAATTCTGTTCTTTTTCTTCTTTTCCCCACCCTCCCTCCCTTTTCTGGTAAGGAAGTGCAACGTTGATTTCTCCCTTCTCATCTAAACTTTCAAGTTAGGATTTCACGTGTTTTGGGTTCTCCGTAGTACCTCAGGAATCTTGTTCTCGTTTTTCCGGTGTTGCTTCAATATCATGTTCTTCTAAACATTTCCTTTTCGTCCGTTGAAATCTTGTTGTTGTTTTCCACTTCAAATCTTCTACCGGCGTCTAATCAAAGTTTCCCCGTTCATCAACTAAACTCTATTCCAGCTAAGGTGTTGTTTGATACCGGAGCATCACATTCCTTTGTGTCAACAATCTTTTCCACAATACAACCCAATTCAGGTTCCACTAAGCAATCAAAACTCTGTTCACTCCCCGGGATCTCAAATGTTGCCTTCCAAGATAAGTAAGAACAATCCAATTCTAATGGGAGGCCACATATTCCTCGTTACTCTCATGTTGATGATTCTGACATTGATATTATTCTTGGTGTTCCATTGATGTCAATAACCCTGTTCAACCATTCTAGCCAGATAGTCTATTCTACAAATGCATCAAATTCTATCCAGCTATACACCCTTGGTGCAAAACCTCTCCCTTTACTTGAAAATGTTCCGGTGGTTTCCAAATTCCCTGACGTCTACCCAAGAAGTTTCCGGACCTTCTCTTTTCTCAGTAGGAATCTCGGGGCGCGATTCCTTCAAGGGGGGGCGTTTTGTAACATCCCAAGTATGAAAACTACCCTATAGAATGTTTGATTTCCTGTTTAATTAATGTATTGCATCATGTCATCATATTGTTGCATTTGTTTCTGTTGTGTTGCATCTGTTATTCTTTGTTTTCACAATGAAAATCAAACAATTCAACTGCTTTGTTTTCATACTTGTTCTGTTACAACTTTTGGAATAAAAATAACAAATAAAAACAACCCTTTTATTCCTTGTTTTTCACTTCTCAAATTGTTGCTTTAATCAAACCAATTTTCCAATCAATTAATTCAAGCAATTACTCTAAATCATTTCAAATTCAAACCAATTCGCAAAACCTTTAATCTTTTGAATCCATGAAATTCACCACTAATTTGAATTCATTAAATCACTTTTACACCCCAAAGAAAACCCTATTGAAAATACCTTGTTTTTCTAATATTAACTAAATTGGAAATCTCAATTAAATTGGTTTAATTTTAAAAACAACAAGCAAACAATAAAGTTTTTGAAAACAAAAACTACCAATTGGTTGTTTTTCAACTAAGGTAATTATCCTAATTTTATTCCAAAAGTTTCTATAAACAAAACCTTTGTTTTGCTTCCATTTGCTTGCTACAAAAAAAAACAGTACAAAAAATAAAATAAAATAAAATAGCAAAGGAGAAAAATGGAGCAGCAACAGCAACCAGCCCAGCCCAGTTACCCTTTGGCCCGGTACCCCTTCCCTCCTGTCACTGTCGTCTTCCCCGAGCTGACGTCGTCTTCTGTACGAACTGCACACCACCACCCGATCAGCCCCTGCTCGCTAGGATTGCTGCCGTACTAGCCCCCTCTCTCCTTAAGAAGCCCTACCTCCCCCACCTGCTAACCCTAGAGCCTACCTAACCCTAGCCCTAACCCATCGCCGCCACCTCCCCTCTGATCGCATCCGTCCTCTGTACCTTCTGAACCCGGCCATCACTCACCGTCGGACCACCTGCCTCCTTCACCGTGGCGACAACCTGGGTACTTCGAGTAGCATCTGGTGTTGGGAATGGAATCGTGGTTGTCCCCTGAGGCTCGCCGTCCCCTCGCCCGCTGCCGGGAGCCCCCGGAGCGACCGCGCCGTCGCCGGAGATTTCCGCCGTCTGCTCTGCCTTCAGAACGACTACAGCGACCTCCTCTTCGTTTCCTTCGTCGACCAACCGTGGTGAGATCTCCTTCCTGGCCTAGGCCCCGCCTTCCTCTTGCTCTGTGATGCGTGGCCGTACCCAATCGCCGCCGGCCGCCGCTCACTGGTCACCGCCGTTGTCCGATCGATCGTGGCCTTGTTCGTCAGGTTCAGAGAAAGAGATGTTCGGTTCGAAGTTCAGTTAAACCTCGCCTGTTATTTTACCTTAACTGCGTCCCTCCTCGTATCACAAACAGTCGATCAGCGCAGTGGTAGCAGCTGCCCGCGCGCGAGGCCAGGTTGCGGGTTCGAGCCCCGCTGCGCCCCCCTTTTTCCTTTGGGTTTTCTTCCCCTGCGCCAGTGGCCCACCCGTCAGCCGCGGTGGTTGCCACGCGCGTGCCACGCTGGCCCCTCTGGCCCACGCGGCAGGGGCAGTGGGTAGATAGCTGCTCGGTAGCAATTGTTTCAGTGCCAATTTTCTAAAATTCCAAATTTCTTTTTAATTGGCAGAATAAAGCATTAACTTTAAAAATCAATAACTTTTAAACCATAAGTCCAATAAATAAAACTTGTATATGATTTCTGCCCCAAATTTCATACTCTTTCCAAATAACTTATTTGTGTTCTGTTTTGACTTTTCCAAAAACATTTAAAATTCAAATTTGAATAATTCAATTGTATTTTGTAATAATTCATAACTAATTCATACCTCTTCCAAATAAGTCAAATAAAATATGTTTTTCACCCCTTTTTGAATATCCTATTCAAATATAAAATTTGTTTCCTGGTTTGAATAATTTAAATTGCCTAAACAATTTAAATCTTGTTTAATGCAATTAAAAATTGTTCAATATTGTTTAATTCATAACTAAATAATCCTAAGTCCAATTTCAAAATGTGAAACATGTAATCCAACTAAAATTTGATAAACTTTTCAAATATAAACTTTGTTATTTGTTTTGCACACTTTAACTTGATGAAAACAACAATTGTTTGTGTGACATCTTTAAGTAACCAACTTTTTCCAAACTTAACAAATGATTTCCAAACCTTGTTAAAATCCTTTTTCACTTGCATTTATCATTGTTATTTGTTGTTATTCTGTTGTCATCATGCATGCATCATACTAACTCACCTACACCTGATTCTTAGTGGTAGAACAACTAATTCAACCATAAGGCATGGGTTTGCCATATGCAATCTTTGCATATGGAATCCATTTAAACTTGTGTATCATATCCACTAGTTTACTTTGTTGCATCTATTAACATGACATGCATCATCCCATGTTTGTGCACCTATGCCATGATAATGATTGCTTATCTTTCTGCAATGTCTGTTTGCTTCTTCTCGGATACACGACGACGTTGAGACCGACGATACTTACGACATCCCTCCTAAGGAGTTAGCTCAGTACCAGGCTACTGGGTTTTGCAGGCAAGTTATCACTCACATGAACCACTGTGTTCCTTTCAACATTGATTACCGATACTTTCCGTTGTTCTTTTCTGCTAGCCTTAGTAGTAGTTGTTCTGTTACGAACCCATCACATGAATCCCTTAAACCTGATATTGCCTCGTCTCCCTTCCTACAACCCATTGTTTGAGCCAGTGTCGTACTAGCATGCTTAGTTTGTTTTGCTCGAGTCCGTTACCCGTTACTTTCTGTTACTATTTCTATTACGTTGTGGGGGCTCGATGTTTAATCAATCAATCATGCTAATGTTGCTATTAATAATAAATTTGATGATAAGGCACCGGCAGGAGGCCCATGAGAGGTTTTGGAGCCTGCTAGTGTCGACCCTAATAGGAAAAGGGTCTTGTCTACTGATCCATGATGAGCGCACTACCCGCATTTGGGAAGCGAGTATGGGCGCCCCCCTCAACTTGACCTGATTCGCATCTCGTCCAAATCGCCTCATTTAGTTCGTGTTTTCCATTTGCCGCATGCATGTTTTTGCGAGCCCAGCGCAGGGTGGAACTTTCGTAGTCGGCATATAGGGGGACACGGTCTTAGAGTGCTATGATGGTCCATTTTCTTCTGGGCTTGATTAGCCGTGCGCCCAAGGTGCTTTGGGCTTGATGCGAAGAATGGTTGGTTGTGTTGAGTACCCCGCTTGGTGGAAGGGCCTTTCCATCTGGCGGGTTATTCATGAGTGTACGGCCAAATTGGTGCAACCCTGCAGGGATAATCTTCTCGAGAAGCCGTGTTTTCCGCGGTTATGGATTACTTGGTGAAAGTACTGGCTAACAAGTACTCAGGACAACTTAAACATAATGATCAAACATGTTACACCCCATGATTAATAACTTGACTAGTAATAGGCCTACTGACACAATAATTTGAACCATCATTATTACAACTGTGTGAGTTATCCTCGGATTGCTTCTTTGGATAAGGGGCGAGATCCAGGATGGGTTTGTTTGCAGTTATCTTTCAGTTGGTTACAGTCCTCGATCTTATCTCCTTTCTGTTAGCCGGAAGTGGTAGAATCTCTGTAGTTGTTTAGAGCAGCCAATTGCAGCATCTTTTATATCCCATTTCCTTCCGTTGAACCCAAAGCATCTGTGCTTGGTGTTGACGGGTTACACTTTGGTGAATTGTGAGTCTTGCTTGCCAGTACGTTTATGTACTGACCCCTTTGGGGCTGTGGTTTACGCAGACGACGTTTCCGAAGATCTACATGGTGGCTACTACGTGGAGTATGACGAGACTGCTGACGAGTAGATAGCGGACCCGGGCAGGATCCGAGACTTCGTGGATGGGCTCCGTTTGTTTGTTTCCGGCCTCTTAGGCCTATTTGGTTCTTGTCTGTACTCAGACATGTTGAATGCTTCCGCTGTATTGTAACGATGTATTGTTGGGGCATGTGCCCTCTGAATGATTGTATTTGCTATCTCTGCTCTAATGAGAGCCATTTGCAAGTTATTTCAATCTTTTGTGTCGTAGAGATCTGTTGTGATATCACTTGTTAAACGCCGTTGACGTACCATGTGTGTATGGTTTGAAGTACGTCGACGGAAGTGCCTTTGATCTCTAGTGGATAGTTTACATCTACGATGGAATAGCAGGGCTTGTGTTGTCGCGCATAAGCGCAGGCCTACCAGGAAGCTGGGACGTGGGAGCAGTTATGCCCCATAATCCAAGCATCTGCTATCCAGTTCGTACGGTGAGTATCCCCTAGAAATCAGGGTGCGACACATGGTAGGGGATCACATTAGTGGTTGTACCTATGAAAATGCTTATACTCCAGCATGGTAGGGGATCACATTAGTGGTTGTACCTATGAAAATGCTGATGACTTTAGCATGGTAGGGGACCACATTAGTGGTTGAACCTATGAATATGCTGTTATCTATGGCATGGTAGGGGACCATTCACATGGTTGGACCTATGAATATGTCAACATTTCTGAAGATGACTCTTGGTTCACAAATCTCTATCCAGAGATACCTGTTATGATCAAAAATGTTTTATGAAAAATATAGGAGAAAAATAGCTGTATGCAAACTTAGCCAAAACTCCACTCAGCCAAATAAGCATGTAGTATTAGTCTTGCCATGTATATCCACCATAGTGTTACTTGCCAATACATTAAATTGTATTGACTCCCTTGTGGCTGCATATTCCATATTGCAGATGTTTCTGAAGACGAGTGAGGATTTCGTTTAGGATCTCGAGACTATCGCCAACATGTTTTGCATGTGGCACATGAAGAAGATGGGCTCAATGTTGTACTATGTCTTCTGCTGTATATCTTTGTTTTCTGATAGTCTTCTAAGACTATGCAAGTTGTAATCCTATTTTGTAAAGACTGGATCATGCGATGTAATAGAATTTGATGCATTTGCATGATATTTCATTTTGTACTGTGGTGCTAGCAATTGATCCAGGGATTAGCACAATAACACAGGTGTCCTTACATTATTTAAATGTGGGAATGCTACAAAATGGTATCAGAGCCTTGTGTTGCCTGTAGAATTCGAGACCCTTAGGTTTGGAAGCCATTTTTGATCATGTTATTATCTCCTTAGAGTATTTTGGATCCTAGCGGCATAGTGAGATGAAGCGGCCCGGACAACTTTACGTGTCCACGGACACGAGACCGTTCCCTGATTGGCTTGCGGGTGCATTGTCCTTCTCAGTATAGTGAATATCCAATTTGCAACAGGTTGTTAATAACCCATTGATCACCCTAGGATTGAAAACTTTCTATGTTCAAACTTTCTAGAAACAAAACAATCATCTTAATTTTTCTCATATCCTCTCATCTATTATTCACCTACAAAATTTTCTAGATGACCTACCTCTTGAATACCCTTAAGGCAAGATTGTTGATAACCATACCATGAAGTGCAAGAAGTATTTTCACCACATGAAGACCTACACTCAAGAGAATTGAAGAAAACTTGGAGATACACCAATACTTCACAACAATCTAGAACATCTCAAGACACGGAGAGAAGAATTTGAAGAACTCAAGAAGATATAGATGAGACCACCAATCTAGTTACTTTGTTAGAACAACGTTAACGTGTTAGTATATTGATCATACCAATGACTGTGGTATGACAATATTAGTTTGTTTCTTAAAAACCATGTTTTTTTTTGTGTCATGTTTGTGTTGCTATATGTTTGTTATGTGTTGTTTGCAAGATGAGTTTCATTGATACGCTGTGTTTGGATAGGAACCTCCCTTAGCTATCTTTCTAACATCTACCCATCCATCCTAAAACCCCACATATGCCTCCACGTCGTGACCCTGACAACAACAATGATGCACTACAACAGATGTTGACTGCTCAAGCTCAGCTTATGCAAGTGATGACTCAGTTTATTGCGATTGCCAACAATAACAACAACACAAACCCCCAAGTGGATAGACTTGCTAGATTCCTGAGACTTAAACCCTCTAAGTTCTCCACTTCGTCGGAGCCAATTGTGGCAGACGACTGGCTCCGCACTATTAACAAGGACTTAGTGACTTGTGAGTGCACTGATGCGGAGAAGGTGAGATTTGCCGCTCATTTGCTTGAAGGACCAGCAGCACTTTGGTGGGAAACCTATCAGATTACCCATCCTTTGGAAGGAATGACATGGGATGCCTTCAAGGAAGGATTACGCAATGCTCACATCTCCTCTGGCGTAATGAAACTGAAGAAAGATGAGTTCCGAAGCCTGAAGCAGGGAGATAAAACACTGAAGGAATACATAGATGACTTCTGCTCACTCTCAAGATACGCACCTGAAGATATTGACACTGTGTAACATCCCAAGTATGAAAACACCCTAGAATGTTTCCTTTTTGTTTATTTATGTTTTGCATCATGGCATCTTAATCATTGCATTTGTTTGCATTTGTTTTTCCTTGTTTTCCATTTGAATTTCAAACCAAGAATTCAAACCTTTGTTTCATACTTGTTATGTTACAATTTCCAAATAGAAATATTCAAATAAAACATCCATTTGTTTCCATTAAAATGGAAAGCTCAAACTATTAATTTGTTCTTTTTTAATAATTCACTTAATTTAATTTGCATTCAAATTCAATTAAAATTCCAAACAGCAACCATTTGAAATTTATGAAAATTACAAAACACTTCCATCATTTGTTTCAAATAAACTTGAGGGTTCAAACTATTTAAATGGTTCTTTTAATAACTCATTTAATATCAAATTCCACTCAAATTCAATTGAAGTTTTAAAGAGCAACAACTTTCAAATTTTGGAAAACCAACAATGGCACAATTGGGTTTCAGTAATAACTAACCTATAACAATTTTTTTCCTAATTTCTCTAACCCTAAAACCTATCTCTTTTATCCTTTTTCCTTTTCAGCAAAAAAAAAACAAACAGAGAAAAAAAATTAAAAATAAAACGTTGAGAGGGAGAGGGCAGGCAGTGGGCTGAGCCCAGCCCACCAGCCCACAACCCGGTACCCCCTCGTCCCTCTCCTCTGTACGGCGTTCATCCGCCGTGTCCACGCCGCTGTACGGCGAGCAGGAACGGCCACGAGCTCGCTCTCCCCCTCCTTAAAACCCTGGGCCCCGAGCTCCACGTCCTGCCCTAGCTCCTCCACCCCTCTCTCCGGCTCACCGCCGCCGTTTTTCCTTTCTCTGCACCGCTCCTTCCTCTCTGAACCACCGAAAGCCACCACCACCGCAACCCTCTCCGGCTCGCCGCCGTCGACGCTATGCGCCACCGTGCTGGATAGGTACGGGAACTGATCCCCCGTACCACCGTCTTCCTCATCGACCACTCAGCGAGGACCGAGGGCCACTGGATCTTCGCCGCCGTCCGTGCTCCCGCCGCCGTCGTCTGTCCACCTCGCCGTCGAGCCTCTGCTACGCCTACTTCGAGGGTGAGCACCACCCCTTTCCTCTCTCCCCTCTCTGCACGAGCACACTGCACGCCCACGGTGCCCTGCGCCTGTCCTTGCGCACACGAGCCCACGCATCCACCGCGAGCATCTGCAGCTCGCCGCCGGCGACCAGGGTTCTCTGTCAGAAAGTTCAGTATCTGAACTTGCAGTTCAGTTAAAACGCGCATGATCTGAACCATATCCTCCTCGCGACCCCCTTACTGTCAACGAACAGAGCAGTACCGCAGTGGCAGCAGCCCTGCTCGCGCTAGCCCGTGGCCAGGGTTCGAGTCCCCGCGGGCGGATTAAACCCCCACAATTTTTCCTTTGCCACGCGGGCGTCCGTGGCCCACCTGCCATTGGCCTGGGTTGCCACGCGTGCTGCCACGCAGGCCATGGAGGCCAGGGCCCACTGGCAGTGGCCTATTCTAGGTCACTGCGCGGTGTAAAAACATTTCTGCCCCAATTTCTATTAATATAAGTCCAAATCTTTTACAGAATAGTCCCTAAATTTAAAATACAAATAACTTTTGAATTAAAACTTCAAATAAAATAAATAAAATATGTATACTGAACCAAATTAAATTCTCTACATGATCAAATCAATTGTTTTCTGTTTTGAACATTGCAAATGTTTGTTAAATTCAAATTCAAACAACTCATTACAAATTTAATATAATGCATAACTATTTCAAACTTAATTCAAATGTCACATATTAAATATGTTTTCCATGCTAAATTAAACCCTCTTTCCAAATATAAACTTTGTTTCATGTTTTGACTAATTAAAATTGGTTAAATAATTTAAACCTTGTTTAAATCATTTAATATTGCTAAATTCATAACTTGGTCAAATTAAATTATTTCTGAACATATAAAATATGTTTTCAAACCAGAAAAGTATAAACTTTTCAAATATGAATTTCATGTAATGTTTTGAACAAATAAAATTTCAAATAATTTCACACTTGAATTAAATTCATTTAAGTCTTATTTAAACTTGTTTAATTCATAAGTAATTTATTCTAAATCCTTTTTCAACAAGTGAAACATGTATTCCACCTAAAATTTTGTGTTCTTATCAAATATGAACTTTGTTATCTGTTTTGAACAGTTAAATTTGATGAAAACAACAAATGCTTGTGTAACTCCTTTAAGAAACCAAAATTCCATAACTTAATAAATAAAATTCCAAACTTGGTAACCTCCTTATCAAATGGCATCTATTGTTGTTTTTCTTCTTGTTTTCATCATCCATGCATCATGCTAATCCACTTTCACATGTTGGTTAGTTGTAGATCAATTAACCCAACCTTAATTCATGGGCTTTCCATATGCAATCCAAATTGCATATGGGTCCATTTAAACATGTTATCTTGTCAACTATTTTATTTTGATGCATCAAGTAATTTGCCATGCATCATCCCATGATTGTGCATTATGCCATGTTATTGATTGTTTGTCTCTCTTCGATTGTTTGTTTGCTTCTTCTCGAATAGACGACGACGTTGAGACAGACGAGGTTTATGACACTACTATTGAGGAGTTAGCTCAGTACCAGGCTACTGAGTTTACAGGCAAGTATTCACTCACATGAACCATTGTGTTCCTTTCCACACTGGATAGCGATACTTTCCGTTGTCTATTTCTGCTAGCCCTATGACTCGTTGCTTGTGTCCCGATCCTATCACATGTTATCCTCTAACCCTGATATTGCCTCACCTCCACACCTATACCTTGTTGCTTGTTGCCTGTGTCTTACTAGTATGCTTAGAGTTGCTTGTGCTCGAGTCTGCTGTCCGTTACTTCTTTTACCATGTTTATTTATGTTCTATGGGCTCGATGTTTAAACAACAACCTGTTAATGCTATGCGTAATAATAATTTGATGATAAGGCACCGGCAGGAGGCCCGGCGTGGTTTTGAGGCCTGCTAGTGTCGACCCTAATTAGGAAAAGGGTCTTGTCTACTGATCCATGATGAGCGCACTAACCGCATGTGGGAAGCGTGTATGGGCGCCCCCCTCAATTTGATTCGATTCGCATCTCGTCCAAATTGTCTCATAGTTAGGGTTTTCCATTTGCCGCATGCATATGCAGGTGCGAACCCGTGGCCATGGTGGAACTTTTGTAGTCGGCATTTAGGGAGACACGTTCTTAGAGTGCTATTAGGGTCCCCTTTTCTTCGTGGGGCTCGACTAGTTGTGCGCTCAATTGCACGGGGTTCTTTGGGCTTGATGCGAAGAAGAGTTGGGTTGTGTTGAGTGCCTCGCTTGGTGGAAGTGCATTTCCATCTGGCGGGATATTCTTACGTGTACGGCTACATTGGTGCATCCCTGCAGGGTTAAATCTTCTCGAGAAGCCGTGTTGTCCGCGGTTATGGATGACTTGGTGAAAGTGCTGGCTAACAAGTACTCAGAACAACTTACACCTAACTAATGCTAATTTTGACTAGTAATAGGATTATTGACACAACAATTTGAACATCATTAATCCAACTATGTGAGTTATCCTTGGGTTGCTTCCTTAGTAGGGGGTAACATTGGATGGGTTTGTTTGGTGGTTAACAATAGTTGGTTACGATACGCTATCTTATCTTCTTTCTGTTAGCCGGAAGTTGTAGCGTGTCTGTGTAGTTGGTTACTGCAGCCCGCTGCCTGACTTTTGTATCGCCTTTTCTTCCGTTGAACCTAAAGCATTTGTACCTGGTGTTGCCGGGTACACTTTGGTGAAGTGTGAGTCTTGCTTGCCAGTACTTGTCTGTACTGACCCCTATGGGGCTGCGTGTTCTGCAGACTACGGTTCCGAGGATCCCCATGGAGGCTACTACGTGGAGTATGACGAGACTGTTGACGAGTAGATAGCGGACCCGGGCAGGATCCGAGACTACGTGGATGGGCTCCGTTTTCTTTTCATTCCTGGCCTCTTAGGCCTATTTGCTTCTTGTCTGTACTCAGACACTTTGGATGCTTCCGCTGTGATGTAATGATGATATGTTGGGACATGTGTCCTCTGGATGATTGTATTTGCTATCTCTGCTCTAGTGAGAGCCATTTGCAACTTATTTCCATCTTTTGTGTCTTAGAGATCTGTTGTGCTATCATTTTGTTAAACGCCGTTGACGTACCATGTGTGTATGGTATGAAGTACGTCAATGGTAGTATCCTGATCTCTATGGGATGGTTTACATCGACGGTGGATAGTAGAGTTTGGTTGTCACACTATATGTGTTCGCCTACTCGTAAGAGGATGCGGGTGCAGGTAAGCCCCGTAATCCAATCATCTACTATTCAACGGCCCGATGAGTATCCTATAGAAGTCCGGGTGCAACAAATGGTATCAGAGCCTGTCTGCCTGTAGGATCCCTTTTACTGGTCGCAGTTTGAGTCTAGAAACTATTTTGTAGCTATATAGGAAAAATGAAACGTGAGAGTAGGAATTCTGTTCTTTTTCTTCTTTCCCCACCCACCCTCCCTTTTCTGGTAAGGAAGTGCAACATTGTTTTCCCTTCTCATCTAAACTTTCAAGTTAGGATTTCACGTATTTTGGTTTCTCTAGGATGGTTATATCTACTAGACCATAGGAATGGAGGTGGTTGTGACATGATTTATCATGTTGCCTACTCACGATTGAGAACGGAGGCGTGTAAGCCCCGTAAGCAGATCCTCTATTCCTTAAGCAGTAGATATTGATCCTTTAGAAGCCCGGATGGGTTCTCCGTAGTACCTCAGGAGTTTTGATCTCGTGTTTCCCGAATGTTGCTTCGATATCATGTTCTTCTCAACATCCTTTTCGTCCGTTGAAACCTTGTTGTTGCTTTCCACTTCAGTTCTTCTACCGGCGTCTAATCAAAACCTCCCCGATCATCTGAAGATGGATCTCAGGTTCTACCCGCAGGTGGTTCGTATGACTCGTTGCGAGAGCACTGCCGGTTATCCGGAGATGCTGAGAGACATGGTCACTTATCTGGGGTTCCATTGGGCACCAGAGTACAAGGGTCTACGAGCACCAGCGAGAGTTTGAGCAGACCTACTACCAGGCTATCGTCTACATTCTGTCAGATGATGGCAGGAGCGTAGTCCACCGCTACGAGGCAGTAGGTTCCACAGTGGATATGGCTGTGCAGCAGGCAGCTTATGTGAGTCTCACCGTCCTTCGTGCTGACTACTGGGGATTTGATGATTCCATCTATCGCCACATTCCCCGTGGTTACATCACTTCGGAGGGAGCTCACTTCACTCTCTACGACAACTTGGATGTTTACGAGCATGATAACTCCAGGCTGCACACCACCGCTCAGTTTGTGAGGTACAGTGACGCAGTTGCCACCACACTATCTCAGGAGTTGGCTTCAGTCAGAGAGCAGCTCTACCTTGCTTTGACTCGTCTGGCGACTTACACCACAGACTTTGTTGGAGACGAGCGCTTTGCACGTTTCGATCAGCCATTTGGGCGTCGCCTGCCAGATGTTGGATGTTACGAGCCGATCAGAGGTCCACTCCTCAACCTTGGTGCTGGTTACACTGGGATTCCTCGCTTTGGAGCACAGGGAGTCGATGCTACGTACTTCACCACGCCTAAAGTCGCTCTCAGAGCATGTCCGATCTACGTGGATCGTCGTTCCACATACTTTCGTGAGCGTGTTCCTCACCGTACCTCTCGCCGTACTCCTAGTCGCCGTCCTGCGTGATGAGCATGGGAGTACCGATGTATCCATTCCTAGCTATGTTTAGTTACCCTTTGGCATTCGAACCATTTATGGTGTGTTGGATATTCTGATGTATTTGAACTTATGATGTACCCGTTGGTTATCTATTCATGCGTCGGAATAATCTCTCTTTCGGTTGCCAAGTCTATCCCTTCCTATTGTTGTGCTAAAATGCATTTCCATTCAGGATGCCTCCAACAAGGAACAACACGCCTGAGCCACCGCCAATCGCGGAGCTGTTGACTCAGATGACCCAAGTGATGACGCAGATGGCCTAGTTTCAGGCTAATCAGCACATCCACCAGACAGCTCCACGGGTCAGTATCAAGGAGTTTCTCAGTATGGGCCCAAAAGCTTTCATGGCCACACGTGAGCCTCTGGACGCTGATGACTGAATCCGTGACATAGCCAAGGCTCTGGAGATTGCACATGTAGCTGAAGAGGACAAAGTCAACTATGCCTCCTATCTGCTGAAGGGTCAGGCAGCTTCGTGGTGGGAAAATTTCCAGGCCATGAGAACTGGGATGCCAATCACGTGGGGTTGTTTCAGGGAAGCCTTCCTGAAGCACCACATTCCAGATGGTCTCATGGAAAGGATGCGTGAAGAGTTTTGCTCTCTCAAGCAAGGCAAGCTGGACGTCATCGGCTATCAGAGTGAGTTCAATCGCCTCGCTCGATACGCTGGAGACGAGGTGTCCACCGAAGCTAAGAAGATGGCAAGGTTCCGCAGAGGTTTTAACCCGGAACTTAAGTATGCCCTCACCAATGTCAAGACCAAAGACTTTGAGGAGCTCGTTAACACCGCGCTCAATGATGAAAATGGGCGCAAGGCGTTCGAGGAGTCTCGCAAGCACTCGCGTGAGGGTGGTTCCTCCTCCAACATGACCACCCCTCCGCAGAAGCGCCGCATCTCGGTGCCAAATGGTGCTGTCACTCGGGCTCCATACGCCCAAACTTCTCCAGGCTTCGCTCCCCGCCCACCCAACCTAGCTCAGATGCATGATCCAAGGGGTTCGATGGGGCAGCCAAGGCCAGGTCCTCCTCGTGTCGTCACTTGCTTCAAGTGCAAGCAGACGGGACACTACGCCGACAAGTGCACGCAGAGGCAGCTACCTCCACCACCACCTCGTCCTAGCACCAACCAGGCAATGGTGCGCGCTCCCCCGCATAAGGCCTTCAACTCCAACAACAGGCCTGTCGGGAAGACCGCAAGGGTGAATCATGTCAAGATTGACAAAGCTGAGGAAGCTCCTGACGTCGTTCTCGGTACATTCCCCGTAAACTCTTTTCCAGCTAAAGTGTTGTTTGATACCGGAGCATCGCATTCTTTTGTGTCAA
Organism: Alopecurus myosuroides; assembly: GCA_028641055.1. Classification (NCBI taxonomy): domain Eukaryota; kingdom Viridiplantae; phylum Streptophyta; class Magnoliopsida; order Poales; family Poaceae; genus Alopecurus; species Alopecurus myosuroides. The sequence continues at coordinate 313,688,166 of CM054061.1, forward strand.
AGATCTTTGCCACAACATACAACCTAATTGTGGTTCCACTAAGCAATCAAATCACTGTTCACTCCCCGGGATCTCAAATGTTGACTTCCAAGATAAGTAAAGACAATCAAATCCTAATTGGAGGTCGCATATTCCTCGCTTCTCTCATGTTGCTGGGAAATTCTGACATTGATGTCATTCTTGGAATGGATTGGCTGAAGGCCAATAAAGCAAAAATTGACTGTGCTCAAAAGTCAATAACTCTGTTCCACCCTTCTGGCCAGATAGTCTATTCTCCAAATGAATCAAGTTCCATTCAGCTATGCACACTCGATGCAAAACCTCTACCTCTACTCGAAAATGTTCCGGTGGTTTGCGAATTCCCTGACGTCTTTCCAGAAAAATTGCCAGGAATGCCTCTGGACAGAGCAGTTGAGTTCGTGATCGAACTTGAACCAGGTACTGCTCCAATCTCTAAGCATCCATACAAGATAGCTCCTCCTGAACTGAAATTGTTAAAGGAGCAAATCGATATGTACATGGAGAAAGGTTACATTCAACCTAGTTCCTCGGCTTGGGGTTGCCCAACTCTGTTCGTTGCAAAGAAGGATCAAACAAAGAGACTCGTTGTTGACTATCGTCCTCTTAACGAGAAAACCATAAAAAACAAGTATCCAATTCCTCGTATTGATGATCTTTTTGATCAACTTGCCGGAGCCTCAATTTTCTCCAAGTTGGACTTGAGAATGGGTTACCATCAAATAAAGATCAGAAAGGAAGATATTCCAAAGACAACCTTCACCACTCGCTACGGTCTATATGAATACACCGTCATGTCTTTTGGTCTGACTAATGCACCGGCGACCTTCTCTCGACTCATGAATTCTGTCTTCCATGAATACCTCGACAAGTTCGTTGTGGTATATCTTGATGATATTCTTGTCTACTCAAAATCCGAGGAAGAGCATGAAGAACATCTTTGTCTCACTCTCATGAAACTTCGCGAGCATCGTCTCTATGCCAAATTCTCCAAATGTGAGTTCTGGATTGCAGAAGTTGCTTACCTTGGTCATGTCATCTCTGCCAAGGGCATAGCCATTGATCCAGAAAAGGTTAGAGCAATTGTTGATTGGAAACCTCCTAAGACGGTGAAGCAAGTAAGAAGTTTTCTTGGCTTGGCTAGCTATTGTCGTCGTTTTGTCCAAAACTTCTCCAAGATTGCCAAACCTCTCACTGATCTCACAAAGAAGGACAAGAAGTTCGTATGGTCTCCACAATGTGATGAAAGTTTCAATCTCCTCAAGACTAAACTCACTTCTACACCAGTTCTGGTTGGCCCAGATACTACCAAACCTTTCCAGATATTCTGTGATGCTTCTCTCCAAGGTCTAGGTGCAGTTCTTATGCAAGAACGTCAAGATGTGGCATATGCTTCACGTCAGTTGAACGCACATGAGCTCAATTATCCCACACATGACCTTGAACTTGCAGCAGTTGTGTTTGCCCTCAAGAAATGGAGACAATACTTGTTGGGTAATCGCACTGAAATCTTTTCCGATCATAAGAGTCTTAAATACATCTTCACTCAACCAGATCTAAACCTCAGACAAAGGAGATGGATTGAAAAGATCAAAGACTTCGATCTTACCATTTCTTACACTCCAGGCAAGGCTAATGTTATGGACGATGCTCTTAGTCGCAAGTCGTACTGCAATAATCTCATGATCATGGAAAGCCAACCTCCACTTCATGAGGAATTCCAGAAGCTGAATCTTGGTCTTGTCCCTCAAGGCTATCTTGCAAGCTTGACAGCCAGTCCAACTCTCGAGGACAAGATTCGTTCTGAACAACTTCGTGATGCTGAAATCAAGAAGATGGTAGAGCACATCAAAGAAGGCAAGGATAAATTTAAGTCTTTCTCAATTGATGACAAGGGAACTGTGTTCTTCGAAGGACGCATTGCAGTTCCTCAAATCCAAAGTCTCAAAGATGTTATTCTCAAGGAGGCTCATGAAACTCCTCTCTCCATACACCCTGGAAGTACAAAGATGTACCAGGATCTCAAGACACTGTATTGGTGGCCTGGCATGAAACGTGAAATTGCTCAATACGTTTCGGAATGCGACGTTTGTCAACGTTTTAAGGCAGTTCATCAGAAAACAGCCGGTCTTCTACAACCTCTGAAAATCCCCGAGTGGAAGTGGGACATGATTGAAATGGACTTCGTCACTGGTTTTCCAAAGTCCAAGAAGGGCAACGATGCAATCTTCGTTGTCATTGATCGACTCACTAAAGTAGCTCACTTCTTTCATGTCAAAGAGACAATCTCAGCTAGCCAGTTAGCAGAACTCTACACAACAAAGATTGTTCCTCTTCATGGTGTTCCATTGGAAATAAGCTCAGACCGTGGAAGTATCTTCACTTCTCATTTCTGGAAAAGTTTCCAAGAAGCATTGGGCATCAAACTTCTGTTCAGCACAGCTTATCACCCTCAGTCTCAAGGGCAGGTCGAAAGAGTCAATCAGATTCTCGAGGATATGCTCAGAGCATGTGGTCTCTCCTTTGGCATGAAATGGGAGGAATGTCTTCCATATGCTGAATTCTCCTACAACAATAGCTTCCAGGCAAGCCTAGGCATGGCACCATTTGAGGCTCTCTATGGCCGCAGATGCACGAGTCCAATCAATTGGTCTGGAGCTGGTGAACGTTCACTCTTAGGCCCTGACATTGTTAAGGAAGCCGAAGAGAAAGTTCGCATCATTCGTGACAATCTCAAGATTGCTCAGTCTCGTCAGAAAAGATACTATGACAGCAAACACAGGGACATGATCTATGCACCTGGTGACAAAGCATATCTCCGTGTAACTCCCCTCAGAGGCACTCATCGTTTTGGTGTCAAAGGAAAGCTAGCTCCAAGATACATTGGTCCTTTCAACATTATCTCAAGGCGTGCAGAAAATGCTTATCGTCTTGAACTTCCAGAAAAACTATCCAAGGTGCACGATGTGTTTCACGTGTCACAGCTCAAGAGGTGTTTCAAAGATCCATATCGTGCAGTTGATCATGATTCCATTGAACTGCAAGAAGATCTCTCTTATGAGGAGCACCCTGTTCGAATTCTCGATGAGACCGAGCGTAAGACTCGCAACAAGAGCACCAAGTTCTTAAAAGTGCAGTGGTCTCATCATTCCGATAAAGAGGCAACGTGGGAGACCGAAGAGGATCTTCGCAAAAAGTATCCGGACCTTTTCTCTTCTCAGTAGGAATCTCGGGGCGCGATTCCTTCAAGGGGGGGCGTTTTGTAACATTCCAAGTATGAAAACACCCTAGAATGTTTGCTTTTTGTTTATTTATGTTTTGCATCATGGCATCTTAATCATTGCATTTGTTTGCATTTGTTTTTCCTTGTTTTCCATTTGAATTTCAAACCAAGAATTCAAACCTTTGTTTCATACTTGTTATGTTACAATTTCCAAATAGAAATATTCAAATAAAACATCCATTTGTTTCCATTAAAATGGAAAGCTCAAACTATTAATTTGTTCTTTTTAATAATTCACTTAATTTAATTTGCATTCAAATTCAATTAAAATTCCAAACAGCAACCATTTGAAATTTATGAAAATTACAAAACACTTCCATCATTTGTTTCAAATAAACTTGAGGGTTCAAACTATTTAAATGGTTCTTTTAATAACTCATTTAATATCAAATTCCACTCAAATTCAATTGAAGTTTTAAACAGCAACAACTTTCAAAATTTGGAAAACCAACAATGGCACAATTGGGTTTCAGTAATAACTAACCTATAACAATTTTTTTCCTAATTTTTCTAACCCTAAAACCTATCTCTTTTATCCTTTTTCCTTTTCAGCAAAAAAAAAAAAACCAACAGAGAAAAAAAATTAAAAATAAAACGTTGAGAGGGAGAGGGCAGGCAGTGGGCTGAGCCCAGCCCACCAGCCCACAGCCCGGTACCCCCTCGTCCCTCTCCTCTGTACGGCGTTCATCCGCCGTGTCCACGTCGCTGTACGGCGAGCAGGAACGGCCACGAGCTCGCTCTCCCCCTCCTTAAAACCCTAGGCCCCGAGCTCCATGTCCTGCCCTAGCTCCTCCACCCCTCTCTCCGGCTCACCGCCGCCGTTTTTCCTTTCTCTGCACCGCTCCTTCCTCTCTGAACCACCGAAAGCCACCACCACCGCAACCCTCTCCGGCTCGCCGCCGTCGACGCTATGCGCCACCGTGCTGGATAGGTACGGGAACTGATCCCCCGTACCACCCTCTTCCTCATCGACCACTCAGCGAGGACCGAGGGCCACTGGATCTTCGCCGCCGTCCGTGCTCCCGCCGCCGTCGTCTGTCCACCTCGCCGTCGAGCCTCTGCTACGCCTACTTCGAGGGTGAGCACCACCCCTTTCCTCTCTCCCCTCTCTGCACGAGCACACTGCACGCCCACGGTGCCCTGCGCCTATCCTTGCGCACACGAGCCCACGCATCCACCGCGAGCATCTGCAGCTCGCCGCCGGCGACGAGGGTTCTCTGTCAGAAAGTTCAGTATCTGAACTTGCAGTTCAGTTAAAACACGCACGATCTGAACCATATCCTCCTCGCGACCCCCTTACTGTCAACGAACAGAGCAGTACCGCAGTGGCAGCAGACCTGCTCGCGCTAGCCCGTGGCCAGGGTTCGAGTCCCCGCGAGCGGATTAAACCCCCACAATTTTTGCTTTGCCACGCGGGCGTCCGTGGCCCACCTGCCATTGGCCTGGGTTGCCACGCGTGCTGCCACGCAGGCCACGGAGGCCAGGGCCCACTGGCAGTGGCCTATTCTAGGTCACTGCGCGGTGTAAAAACATTTCTGCCCCAATTTCTTTTAATATAAGTCCAAATCTTTTACAGAATAGTCCCTAAATTTAAAATACAAATAACTTTTGAATTACAACTTCAAATAAAATAAATAAAATATGTATACTGAACCAAATTAAATTCTCTACATGATCAAATCAATTGTTTTCTGTTTTGAACATTGCAAATGTTTGTTAAATTCAAATTGAAACAACTCATTACAAATTTAATTAAATGCATAACTATTTCAAACTTAATTCAAATGTCACATATTAAATATGTTTTCCATGCTAAATTAAACCCTCTTTCCAAATATAAACTTTGTTTCATGTTTTGACTAATTAAAATTGGTTAAATAATTTAAACCTTGTTTAAATCATTTAATATTGCTAAATTCATAACTTGGTCAAATTAAATTATTTCTGAACATATAAAATATGTTTTCAAACCAGAAAAGTATAAAATTTTCAAATATGAATTTCATGTAATGTTTTGAACAAATAAAATTTCAAATAATTTCACACTTGAATTAAATTCATTTAAGTCTTATTTAAACTTGTTTAATTCATAAGTAATTTATTCTAAATCCTTTTTCAACAAGTGAAACATGTATTCCACCTAAAATTTTGTGTTCTTCTCAAATATGAACTTTGTTATCTGTTTTGAACAGTTAAATTTGATGAAAACAACAAATGCTTGTGTAACTCCTTTAAGAAACCAAAATTCCATAACTTAATAAATAAAATTCCAAACTTGGTAACCTCCTTATGAAATTGCATCTATTGTTGTTTTTCTTCTTGTTTTCATCATCCATGCATCATGCTAATCCACATTCACATGTTGGTTAGTTGTAGATCAATTAACCCAACCTTAATTCATGGGCTTTCCATATGCAATCCAAATTGCATATGGGTCCATTTAAACATGTTATCTTGTCAACTAGTTTATTTTGATGCATCAAGTAATTTGCCATGCATCATCCCATGATTGTGCATTATGCCATGTTATTGATTGTTTGTCTCTCTTCGATTGTTTGTTTGCTTCTTCTCGAATAGACGACGACGTTGAGACAGACGAGGTTTACGACACTACTGATGAGGAGTTAGCTCAGTACCAGGCTACTGAGTTTGCAGGCAAGTATTCACTCACATGAACCATTGTGTTCCTTTCCACACTGGATACCGATACTTTCTGTTGTCTATTTCTGCTAGCCCTATGAATCGTTGCTTGTGTCCCGATCCTATCACATGTTATCCTATAACCCTGATATTGCCTCACCTCCACACCTATACCCTGTTGCTTGTTGCCTGTGTCTTACTAGTATGCTTAGAGTTGCTTGTGCTCGAGTCTGTTGTCCGTTACTTCTTTTACCATGTTTATTTATGTTCTATGGGCTCGATGTTTAAACAACAACCTGTTAATGCTATGGGTAATAATAATTTGATGATAAGGCACCGGCAGGAGGCCCGGCGTAGTTTTGAGGCCTGCTAGTGTCGACCCTAATTAGGGAAAGGGTCTTGTCTACTGATCCATGATGAGCGCACTAACCGCATGTGGGAAGCGTGTATGGGCTCCCCCCTCAATTTGATTCGATTCGCATCTCGTCCAAATCGCCTCATAGTTCGGGTTTTCCATTTGCCACATGCATATGCAGGTGCGAACCCGTGGCCAGGGTGGAACTTTTGTAGTCGGCATTTAGGGAGACACGTTCTTAGAGTGCTATTAGGGTCCCCTTTTCTTCGTGGGGCTCGATTAGTCGTGCGCTCAATTGCACGGGGTTGTTTGGGCTTGATGCGAAGAAGAGTTGGGTTGTGTTGAGTGCCTCGCTTGGTGGAAGTGCATTTCCATCTGGCGGGATATTCTTACGTGTACGGCTACATTGGTGCATCCCTGCAGGGTTAAATCTTCTCGAGAAGCCGTGTTGTCCGCGGTTATGGATGACTTGGTGAAAGTGCTGGCTAACAAGTACTCAGAACAACTTACACCTAACTAATGCTAATTTTGACTAGTAATAGGATTATTGACACAACAATTTGAACATCATTAATCCAACTGTGTGAGTTATCCTTGGGTTGCTTCCTTAGTAGGGGGTAACATTGGATGGGTTTGTTTGGTGGTTAACAATAGTTGGTTATGATACGCTATCTTATCTTCTTTCTGTTAGCCGGAAGTTGTAGCGTGTCTCTGTAGTTGGTTACTCCAGCCCGCTGCCTGACTTTTGTATCGCCTATTCTTCCGTTGAACCTAAAGCATTTGTACCTGGTGTTGCCGGGTACACTTTGGTGAAGTGTGAGTCTTGCTTGCCAGTACTTGTCTGTACTGACCCCTATGGGGCTGCGTGTTCTGCAGACTACGGTTCCGAGGATCCCCATGAAGGCTACTACGTGGCGTACGACGAGACTGTTGACGAGTAGATAGCGGACCCGGGCAGGATCCGAGACTACGTGGATGGGCTCCGTTTTCTTTTCATTCCCGGCCTCTTAGGCCTATTTGCTTCTTGTCTGTACTCAGACACTTTGGATGCTTCCGCTGTGATGTAATGATGATATGTTGGGACATGTGTCCTCTGGATGATTGTATTTGCTATCTCTGCTCTAGTGAGAGCCATTTGCAACTTATTTCCATCTTTTGTGTCTTAGAGATCTGTTGTGCTATCATTTTGTTAAACGCCGTTGACGTACCATGTGTGTATGGTATGAAGTACGTCAATGGTAGTATCCTGATCTCTATGGGATGGTTTACATCGACGGTGGATAGTAGAGTTTGGTTGTCACACTATATGTGTTGGCCTACTCGTAAGAGGATGCGGGTGCAGGTAAGCCCCGTAATCTAATCATCTACTATTCAACAGCCCGATGAGTATCCTATAGAAGTCCGGGTGCGACACACTGATGCCAAGAGGAAGGAGAAATTTCTCAACGGACTGAGTGGTGAAATGCAGATACCATTGTCAGTAGCATATGCCCCAAACTATCAAACCTTGATGGATCAAGCTATCACTCTTGAGGACAATCTTAGGAAAGAAGAAAACAGGAAGAGGAAGCACAGCCATGATAAGTTACCCTCAAGATCACACCACAAACCACACCAGGACCATGAGGATAGTAATAATTACAATATCAACAAGCATGCCTACAATACCCATCAGTATCAAAATGGTTATGTACACAACCATCCTAATGGTTATCTACACAACCTTGATGGACGAAATAGACAACATGGCCATAGCCGAAGCAGTCACATTAGTCATGGAGGTAGTAAAGGACATAAAAATGGAGAAAACAATGGCCTCAAAACCATTAGGAAGGACATCAGCAAGGTAGGATGCTTCAAGTGTAAGAAGAAAGGACACTACGTTCGAGACTGCCCAGAGAAGAAAATCAGCAGTTAGAGCCAGCCATAAACCTTGGAGCCTTGTACTAGTTTCATCTCAAAGATAAAGTGTCCTAGACTATGTTCTTACTGTAATAAACGAGTTATGTGGTATGAGAATTGTGTTATGAAACATTTGCAATATTTATGTGGAAAATCCATGGGTATAGCCACTCCCTAAATACCAACAAGGAGTTGATGTATATCCTATACCAGAATAAAATGGATGATGAAGTGTGAATCCAATTAAAGATATAATAAACCCAGCAGCCACTGGATAAGAATTTTAGACTACCCACAAAAGTTTCTTTAAGGGTGGTAGCCCACCCAGTTGTTTTGGAAACCCAGGTAACCAAACCTAATCTTTCTTTCTCGCCTTCCCAAATCTCGGGACGAGATTTCTTTTAAGGGTGGTAGTCTGTAACATCCCTAGTTTTTGGAAAGTGCAAAAATCACAAAAATTTGATTTTTTTTTTGTTTTCATACAAAGCAAGTCAATAAAAACCAAATGAGATGTAAGAAACAAAATAAAACAATATGTAAAGAATCCAAATTGCCTTGATTCCATAAACCATAAGTCCTATTTCTAAAATAAAATATGTTTCCTCATGTGAATAAAATATTTTCTTAGAAGACATCTTTACCAAACATGTTTTCAACTCAACTACTATTATGAAAATGATTATGATAATTGAAAACCATAGAGTTACTATCTCTAATATTTTCTCCTTGTCTCCAAGAAAATTATGTCACTATTATTATTAACCTCAACTGGATAAAAGTTGGTTATTTGTTTTCCAAGTATTATGTCAATCAACAAAACAATAAAGTGTCATATAAATTATTAAATATGAAAATAAGCAAAGTACCTTGGAGAAAACAATATTTTTAAATTGGGAAAACTTTTCTGCTTTTACTAATCCCCATTTCCAAATATATTAAATAATTCTCTATGTTTGAAATATAACAAAAGGATACTAATTGTGGTTTCACTAATATGTTGAAAATATACAATATGAAAGTTTCTAAAAGGGTCTTAGAAAACAATAGTTGAACCATAGAAAATATTTCTAAAAATTGTTTTAATCATATAAAAATTAATGTTTTCTATTAAGTGACTATCATTGTTTCTTCATATTTTAAAATCATAAATATGAAAACCATTAAAAATGATTTTGGAAAATGTCATTTTATCACATTGATGTCTCTGATATTTTATTCAACCAATAATTTTCATTTATATAATTGATGTTTTTAAAATGGCATTAATATGCTATTAGTGAAATCATTTTTATTTCAAAATATAAAATAGCAAAACAAGTGTAAATGATTTTCAATAATGATATTTGACTTATATAATGTCTCTTTATTTTTATAAAACCCTTTCTCAAAAATTAAATTTGATTTTCTATTAAAAATGCTATTAAGTCACTTTTAATGAATTATTCAAATTTCATAATTCAAAAATGTAATATGTTCAAAAGTTTGTGAAAATGGTTTTTCTGGAAAGGCAATTAAATTTTAAGAATTTAGAAATTGGTTCCGTGCCAATTGGAGTTTTTATACAGAAGTTATTAAAGAAATGATTAAACGGAATTTAAAAAGAAAAAAGAAAAGAATTGGTGACATCACTGCTGACGTCAGCCGTCTTCAAGCCCTGGAAACGGACGAACAACCGTTTCTTCTCCGTTTAATTTCGCGAGTTTAAGGCGATTAATCACAGAGCCGTTTCCTCCCTGTTATAGCCCTGCGCCTCCTCTTTGTTTCCACTCCTATTCCCCCTCGTTTCGTGCCTGAGGGCTGAAGAAATTCCTCGCCGGAGCCGCACGGGACCGCCACCGTTCAACCTCGATCCCGGCCATCGTAGCACGTCTCCGCCACCCCTCTCTGTCTCCTTTTCCTCCCCGTGCCCTTGCGCGAATTTTTGACACCTCTTCCCGTTTGCATGGTGCAGCATAACGACAAGGGAGAGCTCGCCGGAGAAGCGACTTCATCGGCCGTCTCGGGTGTCCATCGCGCCATCGGGAGAAGCCATATCCGTGGACGCCGTCGACACCCTTCGAATCAGCGTACTCCGCTGAGCCCCGTGGTGCTCTCCGTTGAGCTCGCGGACCACCGAAGCTTCATCGCCGTCCAAGTCCGAGCCCGGCACCACCGTCTCGACATTTTCCGGTGAAAATTCCGGCGGAGGTAACCTCGACCTCCCCAGCACCGTCAGATCTAGATCCAAGGGGCAGGATTAGATCACTTAGTGAAGGGGTACGAGCCAATTAGGATGCGCCGCGTCTCGCCCAGTCAGCCGCGCGCTCACAGCTATCTGTCGCCCAGAGCATCGTGTAAACCAGCCCAAGCCCACTTCCTGTCCACCGCACCGCGCGGCAGATAACCATTTTTCAGCCCAGCCCGTCTCTTGATTTTATTCCGAATAAAAATAGAATGGTATTCTTGCAGAAAAACCCCTACATCTTAGATCTATCATAACTTTTTATCCATAAGCCCAATTTTAACAAAGTTGAACTTTTTGGAATCAGCACCACATGTAGAAACTTTTGGCACTCGACAAAATTAGAATTGACCATTGAAAAATTGTTCAATTTCAAATATGATTGTTTGATGAATTTTGGCATAATTTAAATTCCACAAATCCAAAAATTGCAAATAAAATATATTTGAAAACCTTAGAATTTGTACTTTCATACTCTCTGTTCCAAAATTATTTTTGATCAAGTTAATTTTCAATTTAGAATTAATTGGTATATTTGAGTATTTTTTTTACATTGATTTAATTCTATAAATAATTAGAATATGTTCCCTTAAGCAAATTTCTTCCAACTGGTAACTTGGAACCAGAAACGACCTTTCCCAACAATTTTGGACACCCTTGGTCCATGACCATGTGTTTTGACCAAAAATCCATCATAGTGAACCACTATTTGATCATGCTTAGATTTTGTTTCTATTCTTTCTACCATTGTTTGTTGTGGCTATTTTGGAGCCAAGACCAAGTCCCTAGTATATGTCAACCATATAAAATACCAAGTAGTGAACCTAAAACACTAGTACTATAGTTTTCTATCTACTTCTCCACTCTCCTATTCTTGCTTCAAGAATTCATCAACTTAGCAAGTGGAAAACAAGACTCAAGCAATAGAAGGCACTTCATTTTCAACTTGGTGGCAACATGAAGAGCTGCAAAGAAGATCATTGAAGAATTTGAAGTAAGGGAATTGTACTTCACAACAACTAGAAGAAACTCAAGGAAGTACAAGTGTGAAGAAATCCAGAAGAAAACATCTCCCTCTCTCTTTCTATCTCTCTTCTTATTTTCTTTCTCTTGACTTAGTGGTAATTTGTGCCCATCCCATACCCGAACCAAATTAGTGAAGTGAAAGCCATGAAGAAATCTATCAAGATCAAGAGAAGAATACATCCAAGGAAAAGACAACAATAGAAGCATGAAGATGATCTTCAAGAAGACAGGCATGTGAAGACTTGGAGCCATCCACACAAGTTGAAGAATAACAAGTTGTTTTTGTCCAGCCCTTGACCCAGATGGAAAAGACCAAGACTTTAACTTGGTATATACTTTGTTATGAAGTTAGTTGAACCTAGACCTAGCCTAAACCAAAATGGAAGGACTAACTTAAATCACTCAAATGTTTTGATGAAAATAACTAAGTGTTACACTTTGTATTGTGATACTTTAGTTAAAATAGTGAGATCACCTTGGTGAACTCTTGGAACTTCCTTGACAAGTATGACCATCTGAGTTTTAATATTTCAGACCCAAGTACTTACCAACTATAGTCTCTTTTGGTAGACCCTAACCTAATCACAATAGTTTCCTTAGCAAACTAAATTACTGTGATTAACATCAAACCCTTTTGACTAAGTGTGTTGATTGTTATTCTTTGTTTCCTTGTTGTTTGTGAAGGTTGTTTATTGTTATTTGTTTGACTTGGCCAGATTGTACAAAGAGAAACTATCTAGTGGTGAAGAGAGTGTACCTCTACACCAACCTTAACAAGGCAAGTGACACATCATAAACTACCTATTATTTCCTATATGCATTAGATATTTTGAGTAGTATGCATGATAGGAAATCTTTGGTAAAATATTATGCTATGCTATTATCCCAAGTAGTGTGTAGCCATCCTTATTACCTTGATAGTGTAGCAGCCTTAAACTTTTGGTAGTTGATTGCTTAGCTATGCTTGTAGATGAAGTTGATGTGATTGGAAAGTATAACTATGTTTTGAATGATTACCCTAAGGGGTTATGGAATATTTTTGGTGGAGTACTAGATACTCACAAGCGTGGCATGGTAGGGGACCATTCACATGGTTGAACCTATGAAAATGTTCACAGGAATAGCATGGTAGGGGATCACATTAGTGGTTGTACCTATGAAAATGCTTATTCTCCAGCATGGTAGGGGATCACATTAGTGGTTGTACCTATGAAAATGCTTATACTCCAGCATGGTAGGGGATCACATTAGTGGTTGTACCTATGAAAATTCTTATTACCCAGCATGGTAGGGGATCACATTAGTGGTTGTACCTATGAAAATGCTTATACTCCAACATGGTAGGGGATCACATTAGTGGTTGTACCTATGAAAATGCTGATGACTTTAGCATGGTAGGGGACCACATTAGTGGTTGAACCTATGAATATGCTCTTATCTATGGCATGGTAGGGGACCATTCACATGGTTGGACCTATGAATATGTCAACATTTCTGAAGATGACTCTTGGTTCACAAATCTCTATCCAGAGATACCTGTTATGATCAAAAATGTTTTATGAAAAGTATAGGAGAAAACTAGCTTTATGCAAACTTAGCCAAAACTCCACTCAGCCAAATAAGCATGTAGTATTAGTCTTGCCATGTATATCCACCATAGTGTTACTTGCCAATACATTAAATTGTATTGACTCCCTTGTGGCTACACATTCCATATTGCAGATGTTTCTGAAGACGAGTGAGGATTTCGTTTAGGATCTCGAGACTATCGCCAACATGTTTTGCCTGTGGCACATGAAGAAGATGGGCTCAATGTTGTACTATGTCTTCTGCTGTATATCTTTGTTTTCTGATAGTCTTCTAAGACTATGCAAGTTGTAATCCTATTTTGTAAAGACTGGATCATGCGATGTAATAGAATTTGATGCATTTGCATGATATTTCATTTTGTACTGTGGTGCTAGCAATTGATCCAGGGACTAGCACAATAACACAGGTGTCTTTACATTATTTAAATGTGGGAACGCTACAGATATTTAGTGCGGGCATGTAACAGCCCAAGTATGAAAACCTACCATTTAGAATGTTTGATTTCTTGTTATTAAGGTATTGCATCATGTCATCATATTGTTTCCATGTTGTTTGCATTTGTTTCTTATTTGTTGCATTTGTTTTCCACTGTTTTCACAACTCAAATTCAAACTTTATTCAAACAATGTTTTCATACTTGTTCTGTTACAACTTTTGGAATAAAAATAACAAATGAAAACAACCAATTTATTCCATTTTATTCCATGTTGATCACTCATTAAATTGTTGGTTTGATCAATCAATTGTTTCCAAATTGCAATCAAAAATTCAACTCAAAGCACCAAAACAAAAATCACTTTGAAATCATGTTGAGGTCAAAACAAATCTACTCTATTTGTGTTTAATAACATAGGGGTCACCCTATTTAAAAGTGTGTTCTTATTAATATTCATCTAATAAAGAAACTCTTTCAATTTTGGTTATTTTTCTAAACAGCACCAATTTCCAAGTCATTAAAACTACCAATCTATTCTAATAATCTAATCCAATTAATAGTAGGGTTCACCCTATTAAACTTGTTATTTTCTAATATTAATCAACTATTTGCAAATTATTCAAATTCAAACCATTTTGGCAAAACAGCAACTAAATTGGAATTTCCAAAAACTTAAGTGGTAAGTTGGTATATATTGAACTAACAAACTCACCTGTTTTTTCCCACAATTTTATAAACTCTAAAACCTATCTAACTCTTCCCTTTTCTAGTTGCTACAAAAAAAAGAGAAACAGAAATAACAAAAAGAAAAGGAGCAGCAGCTAACCTAAGCCCAGCCCACTAGCTAACCTCACCTTGGCCCAGTACCCCTCAACCCTGTCGCTGTCGTCCTCCTCGAGGTGATGTCACCTCTGTACGTCTCCCTCTCAACCACCCGATCGAGCGCCCCCCTCCTGGATGACCTCCGTACCATGCCTCTCCCCCCCCTTAAGTATCCCTCTGCAACCCTAGCCCATCCTCTAACCCTAGCACCACCCTCCATCGCCGCCAGCTCCTCTTCCTCTTCCCCCCGAGTCCTTCTCTGAACATCACTGAACCACCCGCACCTCACCACCACGAGCACCATTGCCGCCACCTCCCCATCCCCACGGGCACCTCGAGGGGTGGCTGACCCTTGGAATGGAACCGCCGTGGTTCCTAGTCCACGTTCCAGCCCTCCGTTGAGCCCGAGGAGGGCTCGTTTCGCCGCCCTCTTCCACGATATCGCCGCCGGCCACCTCTGTTCGTCTGCACCCTCCCGTTCGCCTGCTTCGACCACACCGCGGTAAACCACTGCTCCTTTCCCCTCGCCTCCTTACCCTCTGCCCTCACTCGCAAAGCCGCACGCAGCAGCCCCACACACTGCCGCACAAGCATCGCACGGACCGCGCCCGTGAAGCACATCGACCGCCGGCGTTCACTGTCGCCTGCACCTGTTCTGTGTTCTGTTTCGATGTTCAGTTAACTCGCACCTATCTGCACCTTAACCTCCCAGCGCACCCCTATCTGACAGAGAACCACACACCACCGCGTTGGTTGCACGCTGCGTGCGCGGGCGCGAGGGCGCAGGATCGAATCCTGCCCCGCGCGAATAATCCCCACACTTTTTCTTCTGTGCATCTGACAGGTGCGGCCCACCTGTAAGTGGCAGCTGCCGCCACGCAAGCGCCCAGTCACCCCGTGGCCCACTGGCAGTGGCTGCGGCTAGGGTGTTGTTCGGTGCAAAACATTTTAACACGTTCTGTTTTATTTTTCTAAATCCTTTTAAATGGCAAAATTAAACACAAAAACTAAAACTTGAATAACTTCTAATCTATAAGCCCAATAATTACAAGTTTTATATGTTTATTGCTCCAAATTTAATAATATTTCCAAATAACATATTTGTGTACTGTTTTGACAATTACAAATGCATTTAAAAATTCAAACTTAAATAATTCAAATGCAAATTTCTAAAATCAATAACTAATTCATTATTAACCCAATAAATGCAAATAAAATATGTTTTCCATACCATTTTGATTAACCTTTTCAAATATAATTTTTGTTTCCTGGTTTGAATAATTTAAATTGCCTAAATAATTTAATCCTTGTTTAATTCATTTAAATTTGATAAAATCATAGCTTGCCCAAAATAAAATATTTTTGAACATGCAAAATATGTTTTCAAACCATCAAAGTGTGAACTTTTCAAATGTGCATTTGAATTTATGATTTGAACAAATAAAATTCAAATAATATTCAAACTTGTTCTAAATCCAATTAAAACTTGTTTATTATCATTTAATTCATAATAAATTCATCCTAACTCCTATTTCAACATTTAAAACATGTAATCCAACTAAAATTTGATGTACTTTCCAAATATAAATTTTGTTTGCTGTTTTGAATAATTTAAATTGCTGAAAACAACTGTTTCTTAATTATTGCATTTAAATTGCCAAAATAATAACTTGCTCCTTTTAAATCCAATTCTAACAAATGAAATATGTTTCCCATGCAAAATTAAACCACCTTTTCAAATATAAAATTTGTTTCATGTTCTGAATAATTAAAATTGGTTAAATAATTTGAACCTTGTTTAATTCATTTAATATTGCTAAATTCATAACTTGATCAAAACAAATTCTTTTGGGACATATAAAATATGTTTTCAAACCATCAAAGAATAACCTTTTCAAATATGAACTTGGTTTAATGTTTTGATCAAATAAAATTCAATTAACATCCACACTTGAATTAATTCCAATTTAATTCTTGTTTAACTTGTTTAATTCCTAAATAATTTATTTGAAATCCTTTTTCAACAAATGAAACATGCAATCCACCTAAAATTGTGTGTTCTTTTCAAATATAAACTTTGTTATTTGTTTTGAACACTTTAACTTGATGAAAACAACAATTGCTTGTGTGACACCTTTAAGTAACCAAAATTTCCTAACTTAATAAATGATTTCCAAAACTTGTTAATCCTTTTAACTCTTGCATCCATCATTGTTGCTTGTTGTTATCTTGTTTTCATCATGCATGCATCATGCTAGCAACTCTCACCTAATAATTAATTGTAAATCAATTGCTTCCACTTATTTCAATGGATCTTTTCCATATGCAATCCAATTGCATATGGGTCCAATTAAATTGTGTTATCTTGTCAAGTAGTTTATTTTGATGCATCTATTAACATGACATGCATCCTCCCATGTTTGTGCACCTATGACATGATATTGATTGTTTATCTTTCTGCATTGTTTGTTTGCTTCTTCTCGGATACACGACGACATTGAGACCGACGATACTTACGACACCCCTTCTAAGGATCTAGCTCAGTACCAGGCTACTGGGTTTTGCAGGCAAGTTATCACTCACATGAACCACTGTGTTCCTTTCAACATTGGTTACCGATACTTTCCGTTGTTCTTACTGCTAGCCTTAGTAGTAGTTGTTTCTGTTACGAACCCATCACATGAATCCCTTAACCTTGGTATTGCCTCACCTCCACTCCTATCACCCTTTCGTTGAGCCAGTGTCTTACTAGAATGCTTAGGTTGTTTTGCTCGAGTCTGTTACCCGTTACTTTCCGTTACTATTTCTATTACGTTCTGGGGGCTCGATGTTTAATCAATCAATCATGCTAATGTTATTGTTATTAATAATAAATTTGAAGATAAGGCACCGGCAGGAGGCCCTGTGTGGTTTTGAGGCCTGCTAGTGTCGACCCTAATAGGAAAAGGGTCTTGTCTACTGATCCATGATGAGCGCACTAACCGCATGTGGGAAGCGAGTATGGGCGCCCCCCTCAATTTGATTCGATTCGCATCTCGTCCAAATCGCCTCATTTAGTTCGTGTTTTCCATTTGCCGCATGCATGTTTTTGCGAGCCCAGGCCAGGGTGGAACTTTTGTAGTCGGCATATAGGGGGACACGGTCTTAGAGTGCTATGAGGGTCCCTTTTCTTCGGGGCTTGATTAGCCGTGCGCCCAAGGTTCTTTGGGCTTGATGCGAAGAAGAGTCGAGTTGTGTAGAGTGCCCCGTTTGGTGGAAGTGCATTTCCATCTGGCGGGTTATTCTTGCGTGTACGGCCAAATTGGTGCAACCCTGCAGGGATAATCTTCTCGAGAAGCCGTGTTTTCCGCGGTTATGGATTACTTGGTGAAAGTACTGGCTAACAAGTACTCAGGACAACTTAAACATAATGATCAAACATGTTACACCCCATGATTAATAACTTGACTAGTAATAGGTTGATGACACAATAATTTGATTCATCTTTAATACAACTGTGTGAGTTATCCTCGGATTGCTTCTTTGGATAAGGGGCGAGATCCAGGATGGGTTTGTTTGAAGTTATCTTTCAGTTGGTTACAATCCTCGATCTTATCTCCTTTCTGTTAGCGGGGAGTGGTAGAATCTCTGTAGTTGGTTAGCGCAGCCAGTTGCAGCATCTTTTATATTCCCTCTCTTCCGTTGAAACCAAGGCATCTGTGCTTGGTGTTGACGGGTTACACTTTGGTGAATTGTAAGTCTTGCTTGCCAGTACGTTTATGTACTGACCCCTTTGGGGCTGTGGTTTCCGCAGACGATGTTTCCGAGGATCTACATGGTGGCTACTACGTGGAGTATGACGAGACTGCTGACGAGTAGATAGCGGACCCGGGCAGGATCCGAGACTTCGTGGATGGGCTCCGTATGTTTGTTCCCGGCCTCTTAGGCCTATTTGGATCTTGTCTGTACTCAGACATGTTGAATGCTTCCGCTGTGATGTAATGATGAATTGTTGGGACATGTGTCCTCTGGATGATTGTATTTGCTATCTCTGCTCTAATGAGAGCTATTTGCAACTTATTTCAATCGTTTGTGTCGTAGAGATCTGTTGTGATATCAGTTGTTCAACGCCATTGACGTACCATGTGTGTATGGTTTGAAGTACGTCAATGGAAGTGTCCTGATTTCTATGGGATAGTTTACGTCGACGCTGAACAGATAGGGGTCGGTTGTCACACATACGTGTGTTGGCCTACTCGTAAGAGGACGCGGGTGCCAGTAAGCCCCGTAATCCAATCTACTACTGTTCAACGGAACGGCGAGTATCCTTTAGAAGTCCGGGTGCGACAGGGCATTACAACAATATACATAGACCGTAATCCAGTTGCATCTATGACTAATAATCCACCCTCAGGTTATCATTCAAACCCCCTTAGGTATTAAGTTGCAAGCAACAGATAATTGCATTAAACAATGTGTGTAATGTAAGCAATGATTGTACACACGGGCACTCACACCGCTGTTTTCTCCCTAGTGGCAACATCACATACTCCTCCGTCACATTTCTGCCACTCGAGCATAGGCAAAAGGAGGCATGAACCCACTATCTAGCATAAATACTCCCTCTTGGAGTCACTAGCAACTACTTGGCCAGAGCAACCACTAGCAACGGAAAGCATGCAAGATCACAAATTACATAAGCAATAAAGACTATAATCAACTTGGCATAACTTCAATATTCACCGGATCCCAGCAAACACAACATATAGAATTACATAAGATCTATCTCGATCATGATAGGCAGCTCACGAGATCTAAACATGGAGGCATATGAAGACAAGACAACCATCTAACTACTGCTATGACCCGTAGTCCAAGGATGAACTACTCACACATCACTCCGGAGGCAGGCATGGTGATGAAGAGGCCTCCGGTGATGATATCCTCTCTGGCAGGGTGCAGGGAGACATCTTCAGAACCCCCTTGATCTAGGGTTGACGACAGTGGCGGCTGCGGAACTTTTTGGGGATATTTGATCAGGTGCCTAAGGATTTCCATCTAAGGGGAATAAATAGGCGAAAGGGCAAAGGCGGTGGAGCCCTAGGGGCCCCACACCACTAGCTGGCGCGGCCAGGGGGAGGTCGCGCCACCCCATGGTGTGGCCCCCTGATGCCCGTCTTCGACTATTCTTCGGTCTTATAGATGCTTCCGAGGAAAATAGGCACTTCGGGCTTCGTGGGGTCCAATTCCGAGAATATTTCCAACACAACTTTTCTGAAATAAAAAACAACAAAGAAAACAGGGAACTGGCACTTGGCATCTTGTTAATATGTTAGTCCTGAAAAAACGTTTAAAATTTTCTATAAAGAAGGGAGAAAACATGTAGCAATTGACATAATATTATCATGGAGCATCCGAAATTATAGATACGTTGGAGACGCATCACGGTCCGCTGCGCCACAACTTATTTCAGTTGGGTCGCCAGATCCTTAAGCAGGAGGCTGATGTGCTCGATGCCATTTTGTCCTTGAGATCGTCCCCCATCGTAGATTGATCTGATACCAGATGAAACAAACCTAATTACTATAGACCTAATAAATAGTAAATACTATGAATTATATATCTTATGCTTTATTGAACGAGGGAGAAGCCCAATTTATAGGAGGGATAACTTGGCTGACAAGCCGACTCAATGGAGATACAATCTGGACTCTGAAACTGAATCTAAACATGACTCTTCACCTAATCCGAATTTAAACCTAAATCCTAACAACTTTGAGCTGGTCTAGGAGGTGGAGCGGTCAGGGCTGGTTCCCCACATAACAAACTCGGTCTCATAAATTGACAATTTCCTGTTATAACCACTGAGAGTTTTACTGTAGTAAAGCTACTGGGCGACCATCTTGCATCAGTATTACTCCAATACCTGTGGCACATGCATCTGTTTCTATCTAAAAAGTCTTAGTAAAGTCAGGCATATCTAACATTGGAGTAGTGCTCATTGTTTGTTTCATAGCATCAAATGCCAGCTTGCTTCAGGACACCATATGAACCCAGGTTTCTTGAGTAAATTGGTGAGAGGTTTTGCAATAATACCATAATTCTTCACAAATTTTCTGTAGTAGCCTACCAGTCGCAAAAGCCCCCTCAATTCTGTAGCATTACTAGGTGTAGGCCATTGCATTTCTTGTGTTTTGTATTTGTCAGTGGCAACCCCTTTGTCAGAAATGATATGACCCGAATACTCCAATTGTGACTGCCCAAAGGAACACTTGCTTTTCTTGACAGAGAATTGGTGTTCCTGTAATACTGAAAATACTTGTTGTAAGTACATCACATGAGTTTCCATATTCTGACTGTAAACCAAAATATAATCTATGAAAACTAGCACAACCTTTCTCACAATTTGTCTTGAAAATGGAGTTCATCACACACGGGAAAGTAGCAGGGGCATTTTTAAGTCCAAATGGCACTCTAAACTGATATTGTCCACGGTGAGTTTTAAATGTTGTCTTCAGCTCAACTTGTGGCACCATCCTTATTTGGTGATACCCTGCTATGAGGTCAAGCTTGGAGAAAATTCTTGCTCCTGCCAACTCATCCAATAATTCATCCACCACATGCATAGGAAACTTACTTTTCAGTGTTGCAAAGTTAAGTTTCCTATAGTCTATGCAAAATCTCCAACTGCCATCCTTCGTTTTAACTAACAACAGGAGATGCATATGGGCTCATGCTGGCAGTAATGATGCCATTGTTAAGAATCTCAGTGACCTGTATTTCAGTTTCATCCTTTTGCATTAGATAATATCTATAGGGCCTCACATTGACAGGTGTAGTTCCTAGTTGTAGGTGAATTGCATTGTCAATTTCCCTATGTGGAGGTAGAGTGTCTGGCTCCTTGAAAATGTTCTCGAATTTATGCAATAATGCTTGCAATGCTAGACTATCTGGTGTAGATGCAGTGGCCTTTTCTGTTTCCGTATCCCAAGATATCTATGCCATTACCCACACATAATTTCCTGTGAGTGCCTTTCCCAGCTGTTCTACAGTCAGTATTTGCAATTCCTCGTGCTTCTCAGGATGCAATCCCTGGAGAGTAATTTGTTTCTCTTTGTACATAAATGAAGCCCATTTTTTTGTTCCATGCAGAGTTCATTAATCCCCATTTCCTTAGCAAGTCCATACCCAAGATACCATCATATCCCCTAGCCGAAGGACCTTCATGTCTTGCATAAAAATGTGGCCCTGCACCCACCAGGTGAATTCTGGCACACATTCAGTACACATTACCACCTCACCATTAGCTACTTTGACTTATGTCTGAGCTACATGTGTAGTCTGCAACTGTAGTTGTGTCACTACTGATTGATCCAAGAAACTATGTGAACTTCCAGAGTCAATTAATAATAATATTGTTTTTCCCTCAACCAGTGTTGGTAACTAAATGGTTCCATTATCAGTAGCTCCTGACATAGCATTAGTTGATGCATGACACTCTATGTGTTCTGAATTTGATTCCAATTGATCTAACACCTCATCAGATAAGATTTATGTTGCCTATGCAGCTTTACCTTGCACATTGAAAGGGATGTTTCATTGGTTTCTAGGAACAAATTTCTCTCGGCATTTGAAACACAATCCATTTTCTCTCCTATAATCCTTGAGTTGCTTGGCCTTCCACAATTCTTCTTTTCAAATTTATTCTGATGAATTGTTGTTGTTATAGTGCCTATCTCCTTGACCCCTACTGTGATGTTCTTCCTGTAGCTTGTCTTAATATTTCCTTTAGCTCTGTCTATTACCCCTTCTTGTACTGCCGCAAATGTTGCTACTGTAGTGACAGTGTCTGGCATCTACACCTCCATCGCTGCTCTTAATTCTTCCTTTAGGCCAAGGATGAAATGTTGCACCAGCATCATCCCTCCCAGATGTGGGTCATACAATTTGATCTGATACACAAGTATGTCATGTTTCCTCATATATTCCTTCACTGATCCTGTCTGTCTCAATGTTAACAGTTCCCTTGTTTTGTCACGTAGAGCATTTCCCTCGAATTTCACCAATGTTGCTAAAAACTCCGCCTAAGTGTGCCATAGATTCGCCAGTTTGTATGCCTGATACCAATGAGATGCACTTCCTCTCATATACATTGTCGCCGCTCACCCCTTGAATCCATCCGAAATGTTATACAACTGGAAGAAGGTGTTGCAAGTGTCCACCTAAATCCGCACATCTGCTCCATCAAATTTGGGGAAATCCATTTTTGGCATCCACCCCTTTCGTTGCTCATCCCCTCCCTGTTCGCTTCATGCTCCACTACTCTCTGCCAAAGTCGGGGTGGGAGTCGGTGGGGAAAACTTACCTTAGGTGCTCTAGGTTGTTGCGGATGCTGCATTTGTGGTGGTGGTTGCGACCCACGCGGCATGCCTAGCTGCTGATGCGTTGTTACCGGCATGCCCAGTTGCCTGCTTCCGGGTGGCACTCCCATGAAACTCGACTCATCGTGTGCTGGTATGGGGAGGGGTGGTGGCTCTGGTCCCTAGAGCGCGGTGCTGCCCTGTCGTGCTCCGTCTGCATGTTGCCAATCAAATCCATAGATAGATCCACCTTCACTTGCATCTGCTCCAGCGCCTCGGCGTGCTTGTTGAGTTTCCCATTGATTTCTACCAGATGCTCTTATACCTTATCCAGTGTGCCGAACTTCTCCTCGATTTTGTTGAATCGACCGAGCACTTTCTTCAGCTCCTCCATGACATTCAGGTCAGAGCCGACGGATTGGAGACCTTCGGCACCGTTCTAGCTCTCTCTAAAGCACCCAAATGCCAATCTCGGATTTACAACAGATTCCTGGGGATTCCACAATCGATCGGTCGATGTTACTGGGACAATATCGAAAATCACAAGCGCGGCGGTGGTGTTGGCTCTAGATACCAAATGTAACACCCTGTACCCGGTGTGATTGCCGGTTTAGGGTTTGGCAGCAGAGAAACGAAGGGAGAGAGAGAGAGAGATTCAGACACAAGAGGGAGCAGGTGAGGAAGGAGAAGATGGGGAATAGTTTTTCATTCATTCATTCGATGCCTTTCTCTATAGCAGTCGGCTGTTATATATCGTCCACGCACACGGGGCTTAGCCCAACACTTGAATTAATCCTGCCCACGGCCCAACTCACTTGCACATGCCTGACGGACTACAGTACACCTAGCCATTGATGTTACATACTATTTTTAATGCCCTAATTTCCTGTTATAGTTTTTTCTCACCTTTTTAGATTGTTTTTCTAACAACATTTATATCCCCTTCTGGACATTACATAGGTAGGTTCCGTGTTCCTGCAAGTATCCCTACCACCGGTCTGGATGCACACGCTACCGCTAGACCGAGGGTACAGCCACCGGCATGTGGGCGCGCCTACAAACCCTGCCCCTGGACTCTGCCGCATCTCTTCGTCCCCAACTTGTCTCGATTTAGTCAGTATAGTTAGAGAAAATTTCACATTGCACCACACTTTGGGGCACTTGTTGCACAAAACAGAAAAATAAAACCTCTTTTGCAACATACCACACATTTTTGTCTAATTAGTTGCGTCCAACCCCCAAAAATTATTAATCTCACTTTTTTTGGTAATTGCTTGCATCTAACAGGAGGCTTTGTGGTACTTTTTGCATATAACACAAAAATAAACGTGCATAGCACGCTTTTTTGATCTAATTAGTTGCAACTAGCCTAAAATAAGGAATTAACCGCGGTTTTTAGATAATTACTTGCAGCTAACAATATCTACGGGTTTTTTTTTTTTGCGAATTGACACTATGTCCTTTGTTGTAGATATTGGGCCGAACCTATAAATATGACTTGTTTCAGCGTATCAGCCTTTATTTTCTAATCTGTTGCACCTAACCTAAATAGACCGTTCAACCTCGTTAATATAATCTAGTGTCTGCAGTCTCACACCATCAAAATAGCTCTCGTTGTACTATCACCCTAGCAACCAAAGCAAAGTTTACCCTCTATTTTTGATACATGAACCAGAAGAGATGATCAAGGGAGAGTGGTCATGTCATATAAAAAAAGAAGTCTTCATTTGTCCGAGATCCAGTTAACATGAGAAAATATCAATGTAGTAATTAACCAAAAAATATTGCAATTGCAAGAGAGATTTTATTTTTATGTTTGGTGCAATAACAACCCACAACATGGTGTTAGCTGCAAAAATTAACTGAAAACAAAGTTAATCGCCATATTTGGGCTAGTTGCAACTAATTATATGAAAGTATGTGGTATATTGCAAAAGAGGTTTTTTTGTGTGTTTTGTGCAACAAGTGCCACAAAAGGTGGTGTTTGCTGCAATTTTCTCGTATAGTTAAGGCGGATAGTACATGATTTGTGGAGAATAGTCAATAGTTATGCCTCAAAATTTAATCCCGGGAGATTTTGCTGCAGCTAAGGCGGATAGTACATGATTTGTGGAGAATATTCAATAGTTATGCCTCAAAATTTAATCCCGGGAGATTTTGCTGCAGCTGCAGCTGCAATGTCCACTTGTGAGAAATTACTACATTTTGATGGTCAGCAAATACGATGTATCAAAGACAGAGAGAAATTGTACTCCCTCCAGTTGATAAAGGTCGTCACAGCCATACAAGAAAATGTACGTATGGAAGTTCTTACTTCGTGACAGACTTCTCCAACCAGAGGAGTATAAAATTCTAACCCTCTCTTCCAATACTTGCATTGTCGGATATATACCAAATGGGTGTATATCCGGCATCGGCCAAAGGCCGGATTATCAGGATGGCCCGCAGGTAATGGAGCAAAGTCTATTGGGCGGCCCAGTAAATTGACGCACATGAAGCCAGATTCTAGAAGAATCCGGATCACGATCCAATACGTGGTCCGGCTTGGAGAAGAAGCCGGATGTCTTACTTTCCATGAATAGGAATACTTTCCTTAGTCCTCTAAGTTTCTTTCCTGTAAGCCCTAATCCGGTTATCTATATAAAGCCGGACGGGAGTAGCCTGAGGGCAAGAGACCAATAAGCTAGAAGCTAGATCGCCGAGAGTTCATACTCATCGAAATAGCGAAACCCTACTCACATTGTACTTTGTATATGTCAGGCTTTAGTGTCACACCCCAGATTTTGGACCACATGTAATATAGTGAAGGAAGCCATTTTTTTGAGCCAACAAAAAAAATTTATGCACTTTTGTATTCCAACATTATGTAAGAGACCATGAGTATCTATGAAATGCAAGCAAGGTTTTGTTTAAAATCAATTATCAATTTTCCTGATGTTTCTCATTGTTTCTTTGATGTTTTCCATATGATGACTTGGATAAATTTTATCCCAAGTGTTTTATCAATGTTGCTTTCAACCTAAAAATATTATTTGGCTTTGTTTGAATCAAGAAAACAAAATGCAAAAGAATATTTGGATGTTTTCCTTTGAGTTTTCTATTTAAACCTGTTTTTGAAAAACTAGCCAAGTAGCTATATTTAGCACTTGTTTTCAATATTATAGAGGATCACATTTTATGTTTTCTTGGCATTAATGTGTTCTGAGTATATGGACTACAAATGTTTTAGCTTGGTTTGGATTTTGGAACAAGAAAACAATCAAATGCATGATGATTTTTGTGGAAGAAAAATAAGACTGAAAAAGAGATTTTTAGAAAACAGAGAAAAATAGAAAGTAGCTATTTTCCCGCCTTGTATTCAGAGCCTTCAAAAATTCAAAATTTGTTCTGAATTGATATTTATGAAAGTACTAATCATGTTTAATAACTCCATACTTTGAAAACAAATTTTAGAAAAGTTTTGGGCCTTGAAAACAGAGGGCACATTTTGTTGGTTTTATCTGTTTTGACACTTAGCCAAAATGACTAAGTCGTTTTCTCTGAATTTTCTGAAACCACTGAATCTGTTTGATTGACAGTAGTTTGATAGCTTATAACTTTTGATTGAGTTAGAATTAGACCCTGCCACCTTGTCCTTCTAGAAGCCCTATGTTTCTACTCGGGTTAGCAAGCTTTGGATCCGTTGGAGTTTGACGAGAGGAGAGGTGAATAACATGGGAACAGAGGAGGTAGAGAGCAGCCCGACATGGGCGAGGCTGATAGAGCACGCCACTATGCGCAGCACTGTCTCCATGTCCGCCCCCTTTTCACCCTTCCCTCGACGCAAGACCCAAAAGAGCACCCCCACGCGTCTCCTAGACATCCCCAAGAGCCACTGGAACGGAGTGGGCGCTCGGGAGCATGCCCTGAGATCACCGCGGCCATGACCGTGGGTGCCCACATGTGCAGGATCACGGCGCCACCACACCGCCCTCACCCCTATCCACCTCCCCATCTCGAACGTTGAGCACCGCGAGCTCAAAGAGAGCCTTGCGGACCTAAATTTTGTCGTCGGCCACCACGGAGAGAAAACGCAGGTGGGGCACGCCCTGTTCACTCCCGCCTCTGTTTCTCACCGCCAACGCGTTTGCCGTACTCCGTAGATTAACCCTAACCCGTACCCGTGACCTCTCGTTTGCAGGAGAACCTAGGACGTCATGGAGCCGCCGCGCCCACGCAGTTGCTCGTCGCCAATTGGAGCCCCCCACGAACCTCTGTGACTGCACCCCTGCACCGCACTAAGCCCATGTGACTTCATCGACCCCTCTCCACTGCCCGGCGAGCCCCCTAGGTGAGGAATCGCGCCCCTCGCCGCCGGCCCGTGTCTCTGTCGTGTTTCTGTGCGAGAAAGGATGGAGATGAGCACAAGCCGTTGATCTCGCGATCAACGGACACGTTTAAACCGCAAAACAGTACGCGTGCTGCACGTGTTCATGCTTGCGTGCTGGGCCGAATCTGGCCTAGCGGGCCGCACATAGAGAGAGAGAGATCCAGACCGCGTAGTGATTTGTTTTTCTTTTTAGAAAATGCCAGAAAATAGACGTTTTACTTTAAGCCTGTGAAAAATAGAAAATGTGAGAATTAAAATCAACCAAAATTCCTAGCAGTAGCTTTACATTTTTTTGAACAGATGACACTGGTAGATCTTTATTTGGAGCAGTAGGTTGGTTGTAGTAATTATTTTTCCACACACTGTCTGTTAGAGTAATTTGGGCATAACTTTTAGAATCTGTGGCCATTTTGCTCAAACCAAATCGTTGTGAGTATCTATTGAATAGATATATCAGTATCACTTGACCTCACATCAAGGGGAGTTACCATTTGGAAATGCCATCCTTTTTGGTATTTGTCCAGTAGCCTTTACTAGGATTTTTAGAGGTAGTTTAATAATGCGTTTTTATGTGAATCCAACTGGATGAGTTTGTGTATGCTTAGATCTATGTTATCCTAGCTTTGTGTAATTTTTAGAGCTCTAGATTATTTTTGGCAAGCAGATCTATATTTCTGTTAGAAATAAATCTTGTGTATTTAGTTTAGAATAATTCTTTGCTAGTTGAAATATTGTTTTCTAGCATGCTTAGATTATTTGCTCTCTGCTAGAATGTTGTTTACTTACAGTACTAGTATGTTAGAAAGTTTGTGCATGTTTGGAACACAAGTAGAACTAAGATTAGTCTAGTATTTTTTTCTAGTATTTTATTCAATAGGTTTTGTGAACGAAGTATTAATAGATTTCTTACCTAGATTTTTAGTGTTATTTTTGTTGAGTCCAGTACCATTTTGGTACTGGTTATGAGATGTTTTCACCTCTGTTAGGTTGCACTTAAATTCATAAACAAGCATGAGTAGCATTGTTTGTTTATAAGTCATAGTGTTGTTATTCACTAGTATGAGTAGGTTGTATTTTTATTTGGTGTATTATTGTTTTCCACAAGTTTAACCAGAGGCTTTTTGAAATCTTCAATGTCTTGGAAATCTAGTGGCACACCCACTGGTTCCATTTCATTTTGGTGAGAAATAACATTTCTCCACCATAGTAGTGATAGTGATAATATTGTTATGTTTGTGTGTACTTGTGGAGTGTTATTTTCCAAACTTGAGTGATGTTTTGTTTTATGCATTTCCTATTGTATGTATGACTTAAAACCATTGTTTTCCTTAGATTGGTTCTGATTGTGTGTCCTTTATTTTATTTTGCGACGATAGAAAACGAGGAAGATGTAGTTGGTGCCGGAGGTTATTATTACCACTTCTGTTGCTACCAAGAGCAAGACCCTAACCTCAACCAAGGAAAGCCATCCTAAAGATTGTTGTTACTTCACTTGTCATTATCTATCGTGCATGATTTACTTCTGAAGTTTTACAAAAAAATATGATTACCAAAAACTATTTTGAGTGGCTATTATTACTATTAATATTATATACATATCTATCACATTGCCATTAGTCAAACTTGGTGTTACCAAGCCTTTAGCCACCATATGGTATATAAATACCACCAAAGATAATAATCTTGAGTCCCTAAGTGGACACTTTAAAAATGTGCTTTTGCAAACAAATTTTCTTATGAAAAGTCAACGGTGGAATGGCGGGACCTTATTCACCAAGGGAGGTAAAGAGGATGGTTTTTAAAATGGTTTTACAAAAGACACATAACCTAGTATTCACTGGACAACGAAGACGTACTGCCACCCTACCTCAACATGGGTACGAGGCCTACCTGGAAACTTGTTCTTGTTAGTGTATGTTCTATCCCAAGATGCCATAGAGACGAGATTCTCTGAATCGAAGTGTCGCCAGGAGGGAGTAACGGGACATGCAAAGTGAGGGATTAAGTTACCCCCCGGATACGGCAATTGGGTCTCCTGCCGTGGCGGGGTGGGACCTGGTGCCGGGGAGATTACACCCAACTGGAGGGATAGCCATATACTAGCTTGATCAGAGTGGACAGTTAGGATCATTTATCTGAAGCTTGCATACTGCTGTGTCGGTCCATGGGTGGTTTCATGGCAGATGATTGGATCTTGTGGATTGTGCACACCTCTGCAGAGTAAAACTATTCTGAATAGCCGAGCCCTTGGATATGGGCAGTTGAATGGTCATGTAGCTAGAATTGTGTCATTTTTCAAAAAGGATGTTTATGGAAAAGGATATGTACCGTGGAGGTACCGATGAAGAAAAGCTCGAGTTGTTTACAAGAAGTTTTGCACAGAAAAACTTTCTTTTATAAAACAAGTTTTATAAAACCTCTTGGATATGCAATATCTACAAGAGAAAGAAAACTATATTATTTTCTTTTGAAGTATCTTCGTCAACAAAGATATAGAGATGTTAAAGCAACCATGATGTTATCTTACATACACCATGGGTAGTGAACCCTATGTATAGCCTACCTATTTCACCATATAAGCATACTTGCATTATGTAAGTTTATAAAGGATGTCTTGCAAAGTACATTCAAATGTACTCATATTGGTTTCGTCCCTGGCTATTTACTTGGTCAGACTTTGAGGAACTGCCACAAGAGGAGGAGTACGAGGAGGAGTACTTTGCTGACGACTACGCGAATTAGGCCCGGCTCCCGGTCATTAGCCTGTAGGTGAAGGCATGACACGGGCTCTCTACGGTGTGTGTTTTGTTAAGTTTCCGCTGCATGTGAGACATTTGCCTGCCCTGCGTGGCAGTTGTTAAGACTTGGTCATGTGACCATGTGTTATAAGACTCTATTTTTCATGTAATGGATAATGTTATTTGTGTACCAACTTCGTATGTTGTTCACGATTGAATTCCTGGGATCGTGAATGTATGCATATGAGGGGTTCTGGACCATCCGGTTTGGGGCCTCTACAAAGTTGGTATCAGAGCTATGCTGACCTTAGGAGCCCGTAGTTAGCATGGACATTAGCTAGGACTATGAAAAACTATCTTATAAAACTAAGTTACTTATGTGGCTAAGTTCCAAAAAATTCTTATACCTAGCTTCTATGTGTTACAAAACTCTACTTACATTAAGTTATGTCTTGTTCAATCTAAAACTTTACACACCTTGGTCTAACTTAAACTATACTTAAAAATTTGTGTAGATGGAAGTTGTTTTCACCGAGGCCTGCCAGTTGGGACTGGCTAGAGACGTGTCGTTTCTTTTCTAGCAGAGGCTCGTGGAGATGACGGAGCTGATTGACCGCCCAGTTCCAGAGTTACGGTGAGGAATGATATTTGTTCTCCAATCGAGGGTGACTAGTTCGTGGAGTGCACCATCCGTGCCCCACTGAGAGCACCTTCAACGGAGACCTTTGTCTTCCCAATTGTTGAGCGCTCCTGGCAGGAGGGCGCTGTCCGAGTGATTCAGGAGGCGATAGCACGCCTGGCTTATCTGAGAGACTACCTGTACCTTGGCACTCTCTTTGAGTTGCTAGGGAGGTGTGACGAGATTGGTACACCGCTTTCTGTGCCACATGATCTAGATGGCATGGGTCCTCACCTGAAGGACATGGAGATACTTCTGCACCGCACCCAGCGCCGTCTAGATGATGTGAGTATTCTGCAACACACCACAGTTGCAGAGTGTCGTCTCCTAATTACCCACCTGGGGAAGCTTACAGTCGACCTCGAGACAAAGACCGCGAGGAACAGAGCCTTGGCGGGACAGTTATGGACCACTCGCTTGGGCCGTACTCGTCTCACCAAGAAGGTTGAGGCACTTCAGAAGGCCAACGCGATTCTGCATGGGCGACTGAAGACCGCTAGAGAGGACCTAGCTACTCTAGAATCCACACTCGAGGAGCTAGAGGAGGAGAACACAGAGCTCCGTAGGGAGAATGAGGATATCCTAGTCGACAACGACATTCCATCATATGTTGATAGGACTGATAGGAGCGAGCAGAGCAAGCAGGAGGATGACGACTTAGTTGAGGAGGAGGAGGATCCCGAGGAGATCCTTTTCAATGGAGACAGTGAGCAGCACTAGTCTTAGTAGCTCTTAGCTTTTGGGAGTTGTGCTAGTGAGCTTTACGATGACCCTATGAGACGAATCCCCTATGTATCTCTGAGGAGCATAGTTGTGTTAGGTGACTTTTGTATGTGTTTGTGTTATGTATGACTTGATGATATGAATGTGATGAATGTTTGTGTGATATCGATGTTTGTGAATTTTTCTACTCGTATCTTTACTTGTGATTTATCACTTGTCTTTCGTTGTTCTTAGAAAATCTTTTAGTTGCCTAGTTTTGTTTTCAAAAAAAAAGAAGTCTTGCTGCATAGTCTTACACATGTTTCACTATATCATGCCGCCTCGTCGGGAACCACCACCACCACCCCTGCCGTCGATGGAAGCACTGCTGGCTTTAATGATGGAAGATCTCCAAGCCACACAAGCCGAGAGTGCTGCCACTATTGCTGCCCTGCAGCAGTTAGCCACTGCCAGCGCCAATAACATCAACAATAATAATGGCAATGGCAACGGAAATAGTGGACGCTCGAAGTTGAAGGTTTTCCAGCAAACCAACCCTCCATTCTTCTCCAGGATTGTGGAGCCATTAGGTGCTGATGACTGGCTCCGCACAATCGCCAATAACTTGGAAGTGGCTTCCATGGAAGCAAATGACAAGGTGTTGTTCGCCAACCATTTTCTTGCTGGACTAGCT
This sequence comes from Alopecurus myosuroides, assembly GCA_028641055.1. Lineage (NCBI taxonomy): Eukaryota > Viridiplantae > Streptophyta > Magnoliopsida > Poales > Poaceae > Alopecurus > Alopecurus myosuroides. The sequence goes on from CM054061.1 coordinate 313,719,980, forward strand.
AGGACTTGGTGGGAAACCACTCGCGCTACCGTCGCCGCTGGCCATGTTTTCGATTGGGAAGACTTCTCTGCAAGGTTCCGCAAATATCACATTCCCCAGGGTGTGATGAACATCATGAGGGATAAATTTCTATAACTGAGGAAGGGAGGGATGTCCGTGTTAAAATGTTGGGAAGAGTTCACTATGTTGTCCTGTTATGCGCCGGAAGAAGTCAATACTGAGGCAAAGAAGAAAGAGAGATTTCTGAATGGGATGCACGATGAGTTGAAGTGCAGACTTGTTGTTATACCATTCCTGGATTTGGAATCACTTGCAGATGTCGCGATGATGATGGAACACAAGAAGTAGAATGCCTTTGATAACAGGAAGAGGAAGATGCAGTATCAAGGAGGACCTAGTGCACCAAGAAACCTCCCTGCTCCTTATGCAAGACCACCACCACACAGGGCGCCTGCATATGCGCCGAGGGCCAACTACAACAACCACAACAACCACAACAACCACAACAACCACAACCACCACAACAACAACAATCGTGCACCCTATGCACCCAAGCCCGGAGGCAATGGTAATGGGAATGGAAACAATGCCAACCGTGTTGCCACGCCAAACTAGAACTCAAAGCACAATGGAGGTTGTTTTTCCTGTGGCAAAGGAGGACATTTTGCTCGTGACTGCCTGACCAAGAATCCTGCTCCAGATCAGAACAATGCAACCAAGATGACATAGGGACTAGTGACCAAGAAGCAGAATGAGACAAAGGGGTATCTGAATCATGTCACTGCTGAAGAAGTACATGAGGCATCAGACATGGTGATGGGTACGTTTCCTGTCAACTTCGTACCTGCTGGAGTACTATTTGATTCTGGTGCATCGCATTCTTTTTTCACTATGCCTTTTGGTAAAAAAAAGTGGTATGAAGTCTACACGTATGTGTGACTCTATATCAGTACAAATACCTGGAAATAAAACCCAAACCTACTTTGTTTGCAATAAAGTACCTGTGGATTTACAAGGGAAAACTTCTCATGCCGATATGATAGTACTGGGAACCCAAGGGATAGAAGTAGTGTTGGGCATGAATTGGTTGGCCAAGTATAATGGTGTTATTGATTGCACCAAGAAGCCCATTTCAATGACTACTAGTGATGGAGAGAACGTTGCTTTCACCACGACCAAGTCTACATCAGAGACCCACTGCCACACTGGTATAGCCCAACCCACGCTTGAGAAAGTTCCGGTAGTATGTGATTACCCGGATGTGTTTCCTGAAGAATTACCCGGTATGCCCCCAGATAGGGATATCGAGTTTGTCATTGAGTTAGTACCCGGAACTGGACAATTAGCATAGAAGACTTACCAGATGAATCCGAAGGATCTAGATGAGTTCAAGAAGCAGCTGGATGACATGTTAAGGAAACGTTTGATTCTCCCTAGTGCATCACCATGGGGATCACCTGTCATTTTTTTTGGACAAACGGGACGGTTCCTCGCGCTTATGTGTGGATTACCGTAAGTTGAATGATGTGACCATCAATAAAAAATACCCGTTGCCAAAAAATTGAAGACTTGTTTGACCAGCTAAATGGGGCAAGAATTTTCTCAAAGATCGATCTTCATACTGGTTATCATCAGTTGAAGGTTCGTGAGACCAATATTCCCAAGACCGCATTCACCACACGTTACGGATTGTATGAGTACACCGTGATGTATTTTGGTCTAACCAATGCCCCCGCCTATTTCATGAATCTTATGAACAAGGTGTTCATGGATTACTTGGATAAGTTTGTCGTGGTGTTTATTGACGATATTCTTATTTACTCCAAGAGTGAGGAAGAACACGAAGAACATCTGAGAACTATCCTCGGAACACTTCGGCAGCATCAACTGTATGCTAAGTTCATTAAGTGCCAATTCTGGTTGAAGGAAGTAAGATTTCTTGGACATGTAGTATCTGGAGGAGGAATCTCTGTTAATCCTGCTCTGGTTCAGTCTGTAGCAAATCGGGCTGCCCCGACTAATCAGACTGAAGTCAGATCATTTCTAGGATTAGCGGGATATTACCGCAAGTTTGTTCAAGGATTCTTGAGCATCGCCAGACCACTCACTTAATTTCTCAAGAAGGATGGTAAGTTCGTATGGACGGACAAATGTGCTGAGAGTTTTCAAGAATTGAAGAATCGATTGGTGTCAGCTCCGGTACTCATTATACCAGATGTAACCAAGAGTTTCGATGTTTATTATGATGCTTCTAAGCTTGGTCTTGGAAGTGTTCTTATGCAAGAAGGGAAGGTCATCTCTTTTATCGCACTCTAGTTGACACCACATGAGTTGAATTACCCCACACATGACTTAGAACTTGCCGCCGTTGTGCATGCTCTCAAAGCATGGCGACACTTTCTTATTGGGAAAAAATGTGAAATATACACGGATCATAAGATCTCGAAGTATATCTTTAATCAGCGTGAACTCAATATGAGGCAACACTGTTGGATAGAACTCATCAAAGACTATGATCTTAGTATCCACTATCACACTGGAAAAGCAAATGTTGTTGTTGATGCTCTTAGCCGAGAATTGGCCTCTCTGGATACTATGATTCAGATCACACAACCAGAGTTGTGGAAAGAACTTGACCAGCTTGGTATTGAAGTGGTCACCTATGGCATGTTGGACGTCATGGAAGTTAAACCAACTCTAGTTGATCAAATCAAAGAATCTCAGAAGGGCCAGAAGAGCATTGAGGGAATTAAGAACCGTATGGAGAAGGAGGAAGTTGTCGGCTTTACCATTGATTCCGATGGAGGCTTATGGTATGAAGGGCGCATTTGTGTTCCTACTGAATCTAAGTTAAAGCAGACCATCATGACTGAGGCTCATGATACTTTATACTCTATTCACCCCGGAGGAACCAAAATGTATCAAGATTTGAAGGAGAAGTTTTGGTGGCAGGGAATGAAATGAGACATTGCCTCGTTTACAGCCAAGTGTCATATTTGTCAGCAAGTGAAAGCTGGACATCAGCATCCCGCTGGTTTGTTACAGCCGTTGCAAGTACCTGTTTGGAAATGGGATGAAGTCGGGATGGACTTTATTACTGGACTACCTAGGTCAAGCCGAGGAAATGATTCAATATGGGTAGTTGTTGACATGCTCACAAAAGTTGCACACTTTATACTGTCAAGACCACATATCATGGAGACCAGCTTGTTGATCTTTATATTTCCTGGATAGTCATCCTGCACGTAGTTCCCAGCAGAATGAATTATGCGAGTTATTCAGGTATGCATGTATTACAACGGATCAAGTTAAGAGGAAATTATTCTCTTTATCATTGAAGGGCAAAGCTGCGGAATGGTTCAAAATGCTGAAGAATGGTCAATCTATTGGATGCGAAGAAATGGTACCTCTCTTTTATTCTAAATTCTATCCTCCTAGTGGGATTCATAAAGATCAAAATCAAATATATAATTTCTGGCCTCATGATCAAGAGAGTGTTTCCTAAGCTTGGGGGAGAATGAAGTTATTAATGCTTAAATGTCCCGTTCATGAGCTCCCGGGTAATATTGTATCAATAATTTTTATGGAAGGCTTTCTCTTCATGATAAGGATTTATTGGATGCTTCTTGTTCTGGATCATTCACGCGTATGAAATAAGAAGCTAAATGGGACCTTCTTGACCGTATTCAAGAAAATACTGAAGGATGGGAGAATTACAAAGGTAGAAAGTCAGGTATAAATTACGATTATGAATGCATTAAAGCTTTTGTGAGAACTGATGATTTCTATAATGTTAGTGTTGTTTGTGGTCTTTATTCTCAAATCTTTGCAAATTTTCTTAAAGCCTTTGCTTCATATCTTTTTATTCCCAAAAATGAGTTGAACAACTATCATGCACCTTATAAAGATATTATTAATTGTGTTCCTACTAGAAACATAGAAGTTCATGTTGTTAATCCTGCTGTGCATGAACCTTATATTGATAAAATTCCTTTCTCTGATAAGGTAAAGGAACATTCTATTGTAGCTAGTGTGGTTAACAAGAGTATAAATAAACCTATTGAACCTGATGAACAAATAACTGTAGAACCTACAATAGCTATGGTTAAAGATCTTGTCTCTGAAAATGTAGAAGATGGACACATTATCTTCTTTGAGGATGCTTCTAATATTGTTTCACATCCCAATAGACCTAAGAAAAGTAGTGTTCTTGTGCTTTCTGTTAGGATTGGTGATCATTGCTATTATGGTTTGTGTGATATTGGTGCATGTTCTAGTGCTATTACTTACGAGCTTTATACAGAAATCATGCATGAAATTGGTTCTTGTGAACATGAAGATATTTTATGTGATTATTTAGCTTGCTAATAGAGAAACTGCTTTTTTCGATTGGTGTTGTTAGATATGCGGAAGTTTTATGTGGTAAAACTAAATATCCTACTGATTTTCTAGTACTGGGTAAAGCTGCTAGTAAAACTTGCCCTATTATTTTTGGTAGACCTTTATTGAACACTTGTGGCACTATTACAGATAGTAGGAGAGAGAAAATATTGACTAAATTTGATGGAAAATCTTATGAGTTTAACTTTTCTAAATTTGCTAGAGCTCCTTATGAAACTGAATTGCCTAACAAAAAATTTAGAGTTGAGAAAATTGCTTCTATTGCTCTTGCCCCAAAAAATGCTTTGCACTAATATATGGAGGACCGTGAAAGTGAGGTCTTTATGGAAGAAAGAAATGAGATTGACGATATTCTTCTTCGTCAACGAGTGATGCTGAAACACAATTTACGTGTGGAGCATTTGGGTACCACATTACCACCCAAGGAGGATCCTGTTTTTGATTTCAAACCTTTGCTTGATGATCTTAAATATGTTTTTATTAATGAGAAGAAAACATATCTTGTTATTATTAGTTCTAAACTTTCAGGTGAAGAAGAGGAAAGGTTATTAGAAATATTGAAGAAACACCGTGGAGCTATTGGATATACTCTTGATGATTTGAAAGGGATTTCCCCCACTATATGTCAGCATGTTATTAATATTGAACCAGGTGCAAAGCCAGTAGTTGAAGATCAACACCGTTTAATTCCTAGGATGAAGGAAGTGGTAAGAAATGAGGTATTAAAACTCCTTGATGCTGGTATTATTTATCCTATTGTTGATAGTAGATGGGTAAGCCTTGTGCGTTGTGTCCCTAAGAAATGTGGAATGACTGTTGTGCCTAATGAAAATAATGAGCTTATTCCTCAGAGAGTAGTAGTCGTCTATAGAATGTGTATTGATTTTTAGAAAACTTATTATATTTACTAAGAAATATCATTATACTTTACCTTTTATTGATAAAATGCTAGAAAGGTTGTCTAAGAAAACTCATTTTTTTCTTTATTGATGATTATTCTAGGTTTTCCCAAATTGCTGTTAGGGCTAAAGATCAAGAGAAAACAAACTTTACTTGTCCTTATGGAACTTATGCTTAGAGACGTATTCCTTTTGGTCTGTGTAATGCTCCTGCTACGTTTCAAAGATGCATGTGTGCTATTTTTCATGGGTTTTGTGAAGAAATTGTGGAAGTATTCATGGACGGTTTCTCCGTCTATGGAACTTGTTCTGATAACTGCTTGCACAATCTGGATAAAGTTTGACATAGATGTGAGAAAACTAATCTTGTTCTTAATTGGGAGAAATGCCACTTTATGGTGAATGAAGAAATTGTTCTTGGACATAAAATTTCTGAAAGAGGTATTGAAGTTGACAGAGCTAAAGTGGAAGCAATAGAAAAATGCCATGTCCTAGGGATGTTAAAGGTATTCGTGTGTGCTTGGTCATGCGGGTTTTTATAGGAGGTTTATTAAAGATTTTCTAAAATATCAAAGCCTCTTACCAATCTTCAAAAAAACTGCTGCTCCTATTATTCAACCACCTGAATGGAATTTGCCTTTTGAAATTATGTGTGATTCTAGTGATTTTGCTATAGGTGTTGTACTTGGACAGTGAGTAGATAAGAAATTCAATTTATTCATTATGCTCGTAAGACTCTTGATGTTGCTCAAAAGAACTACGCTACCACTGAAAAAGAATTCTTAGCTGTAGTTTTTGCTTGTGACAAATTTAGACCTTATATTATTGATTCAAGGGTCACTATTCATACTGATCATGCTGCTATTAGATCTCTTATGGAAAATAAAGATGCTACGCTTAGGCTTATTAGATGAGTGCTGCTTTTACAAGAGTTCGATTTGGATATTGTGGATAGAAAGGGTGCTGAAATCGTGTTGCTGGTAATTTGTCTAGATTGGAAAACATTTCTTATGACCCTATTCCTGTTAATGATAGTTTTGCAAACAAACAACTAGCTGCAATAAAAGTAAGCTCACGAGATAGTCCATGGTATGCAGATTATGCTAACTTTATTGTTTCCAAGTATTTGCCTCCAACACTTACAACTCAACAAAGAAGGAAATTCTTTTATTATTTGGGGCATTATTTTTGGGATGACCCACACTTATTGTTCCTAAATATGAACAACGTGAAATATTGAGACAATGCCATGGTAGTTCTTATGGAGGACATCACGCTGGAGATATAACTACACAAAAGGTTCTACAATCAGGTTTCTATTAGCCTACTCTCTTTAAAGATGGACGTAAATTTGTTTTATCTTGTGATGAATGTCAAAGGGTTGGTAATATTTCTAGACGTAATGAAATGCCTATGAATTATTCTCTTGTTATTGAACCTTTTGATTGTTGGGGATTTGACTTTATGGGTCCATTTCCTCCTTAAAATGGTTACACTCATATTATTGTTGTTGTTGATTACTAAATGGGTAGAAGCTATACCTAGAAAAAGTGTTGATGGTGAAACCTCATAAAAAATGCTTAAAGATGTTATTTTTCCTAGGTTTGGTGTGCCTAGATATCTTATGACTGATGGAGGTTCTCACTTTATTCATGGTGGTTTTAGGAGAACCCTTTCTAAATATGATGTTAATCATAGAATTGCTTCAGCTTATCATCCCCAAACCAGTGGGCAAGTAGAATTATCAAATAGAGAAATTAAATCTACCTTGCAAAAGACTGTTAATAAATCTAGAAAAAAATGTTCTGACAAGTTGAATGATTCTTTATGGGCTTAAGAACTGCTTATAAAAATCCTATGGGTATGTCTCCTTATAAAATGGTTTATGGAAAAGCTTGTCAATTGCCTTTAGAATTAGAACACAAAGCTTATTGGGCAGTGAGAGAACTAAATAGATATTTTAAACTTGCTGGTAAGAAAAGAATGCTTGACATGAGTTCTTTAGATGTATGGAGAAGTGAAGCTTATGAAAATGCTAGACTCTTTAAAGATAAAGTTAAACAATGGCGTGATAGGAAAATTCTTAAAAGAGAGTTTCATGTTGGTGAGGAAGTTATATTGTATAGGTCTCATCTCAAGTTTTTTTTGCAGGAAAATTACTCTCAAGATGGGAAGGACCTTATGTTATTGAAGAGGTGTATTGTAAGGTCCCCCAGAACCACTGTTCAAGGACACCTCCGATATGCTTACATTCACGATCCCAGATCACACCAGTCGTGAACAACATATCAAGTTGGTACACAGATACAATATCCATTACACGATTGCATAAAACACTTACAAAAGAGATATGGTCACATGACCAAGTCCACACAACTGCCACGCAGGGCAAACACACAACACTCACAGCGGAAGACTAAATACACAAACGTAGTAGAGCCCAAGTCACGCCTTAACCTATAGGCTGCTGACCGGGAGACGATCCTAGTTCGTAAAGCCATCAGCTCCGTACTCCTCTTCATAGATATCCTTCTGAGACTCCTTCTCGATGTCTGGCAAGTAAATACAAGGGACGAAACCAATATGAGTACATTTGAATGTACTCAACAAGACATCCATCATGTAGCTTACCAAAATGCAAGTATGCTTATATAGTGTAATAGGTAGGCTATACAAAGGCTTCACTATCAATGATATATGGAAGACATATCATAGTTGATGTTGAAAATCTCTGTATCTTTCTTGAAGAAGATACTTCAAAAGAAAATAATATAGTTTTTCTTTCTCTTGTAGATATCACATGTACAAGATGTTTTGTAAAACTTTGTTAAAAGAAGGTTTTCTCTTTGCAAAACTTCTTGGAATCCACTTCCATTTTTTGCTTAGAAAAGAAAGATTTTCTTTGCAAAACTTTTTGTAAAACATCTTCTGGCTTTTCATCAGCGGTACCTCCACGGTATAAGATTTCCTCCTTTCAGTACTTCATGAGTCTAACTCCTTTTTGAAAACATTGACACAATGCTAGATACATGGCCATTCAACTGTCCATATCCAAGGACGCGGCTATTCCGAATAGTTTGACTCTGTAGAGGTGTACACAATCCACTAGATCCAGTAAATCCGCCGTGAACAACCACGGACTGTAACAACAATATGTGAACATCAGATAACTGATCCTAAACATCCACTATGTTCAAGCTAGAATATGTCTACCTCTTCAGTTGAATGTGTGCTCCCCGGCATCAGGTCCCACCTCGCCAAGACTGGAGCCCCAACTAATGCACCCGGAGGAGAACTTAATCCCTCACTGTGTATGTCACACATTTCATAACTGGGCGACAATTCGGTTCGAGGGAGTCTGTCCCCTTATAGAAAATTGAGATAGAACACACACTAACAAAAACAAACTTCAAGTTAAGCCCCGTGCCCATATTGGGCTAAAGTGGCAGTACGGTAAAGGTTGTCTGGCGAAAACTAGGTAATGTGTCATTTTGAAAACACGTTTTCCCAAAACTGACCACTTCCACAATCCTCCGGTGAATAAGGCTTCGCCGTTCCATTGGGTTTTCCATAAAGCCTTTGTTTTGCAAAAACATATATTTAGGGTGTCCATTTAGGGAGTAATACTTGTGATGGTAATAAATACCATATGGTGGCTATGGGCTTGGTAACACCAAGTATCAACTACTGGCATAATAATGATATATATAATATTAATAGTAGTAATAGGCACTCAAAAATAGGTTTTGGTAATCAAGGTTTTCTAAAACTTTTCAGAAGTAAAACATGCATGATAGAATAATGATAAGTGTAGTAACAGCAAGCATCAGGATGGCTTTCCTTAAATCCCTTTGTGTCCCTGGCCTTGAAGTAGCTTGAACTTGACGCACATCTCCACAACCGCTCCTTCTTCCCTTTTGTTTTCTAACGTCGTAAAAGAATAAAGGCACACACTCAGAACTAAAGGACAAATAACTAAACTAAGCAACACATACAGCAAGCAAACTTATACTGGCGCAAACATCAAACGTTATCGAGAAAACTATCTCACAAACTCTCAGGTTACAAAACTATCGTGAAACAACAATATGGTTGAGAAACCATACTCCACTTCTTACGTACCATATATGGAGTGGGTCTGCCACTCCCATAATAATATATATAATAGGCTAAAAATATAGCTTGTGGGCACAAAAGGTGAGGCTACTAAAATAATAACAATCACTCAAAACAATACCCATGGTAGTGGGTATTAACAACACACAAGCAATCATCACCAAACAAGTTAATGATTAACTAAAGCATAGATAACAAGATACTAATAAACACAACACCAACACGATCACAACAATAGCCTAAGTAAAATACTCATGCTAAGGTAATTACTCAGACAATTTTCGAAACAACAAACAACACACCACAGATGAATAGGCTAGTTATAGACTATGTTTATGTCTACTTAAAGTTATAGAATCCATCAATCATGAAAATAAACAAAACAAACAAGTATCTCAACCAATGGTAAAAATTCATAAAATATAATCTAAAACACAATCATCGTAAAAGATAATGCTCCTTCCAATTAGTAGAAAACAGGAGTGCACTAATGGTATACTAGTGTAGAATTCTACACAAGCATGCTATAAGAAATAATTGTACTCTACAACTAATAGCAACAAGAAACTCAAGAAGTCAAGGAATAATAACATAAGTAATAACATCCTAAACATTCTAGAATGATCATACACTTATAAAATAAAAAATACAATAATACTAGAGCAACTCATGATATCTAGTGGTGACACTGGTTCATCACTAGAGAAGCAAACATCACTACAAGGATGCATGATTCTAAACAAGCAACTCATGAATGTAAATACCTAATAACAGAACATACACCTTACACATGCTATTAAGCATAAACACTAAAATAATTCTATGAAAACATCTACTAAGCAAGTATCAATCCATTCTAGTAATATCTGCTTTTCTAATTAATTAAATAGAAAGCAATCAAAGTGTAAACTACACAACCAGTAGCTATGAAATCAACACAATATCAACTAAACACTTTCAAAAATCCAAACACTCAATAAAAATAATTCACAAATAACCTATCAATCACAAGGAATTATTCTATTAGCAAACAATTCAATTTTAGCAAATAATAGTGAAGCATTTATTAACATGATACTCCTAAGGGATATTATGAAAACAAATGAATCACACACAAACATACTAGTACTCACAAATAAGAACTAAACTCTTCACTTACATAAGTGAAACAAACAATCTATTTCCTTGGTGGAAAATAATAATCAATCATATAATAAGACATGCTATTATCACCCAAATGTATGGTTGGGGATTATCATCCTTAACCAAGATGCAATGGGACCAGTGGGTTATGGGACCACTAATACCAAGGCAAAATGGGTAACAAGGCCTCTGGTTACTCATGACAAAATTACTATAACAAAATAATCAATACTGGACTATTCATACTAGTGAAAACAAGTCTAGTGAAAACAAATACAAACCTTACACATGCTTTTCTATAAAATAAGTTGCAAGCTAACAGAGATAATATCATCAAAACAAAAGTACCAAAATGGTACTGGACTCAACCCTAGCATATCACAAACTTAGGTAACAAGCACACAAGGATTTGGTGCACACAATAATCAAATAATAAAACTAGAAAATAACAAATGCTAGTTATATTTCTATTCGACTTTCCAAACATGCAAACACTTTCTAAGGTAGATGTAATGAAATAAAACAACCTAATAACATGTGGTGAAACCTCTACACATGCTAGGGAACAAGATTCAAATAATCACACATTTTCATTCAAACAAATACACAGATATTAATGAAAACAGAATAGTGTTGTTTCTAGTTTTGCTCACGAAAAATAATCTAGGGATCCAAAATTAATCTAAGATAGGATTAGATAGACCTAGTCATAAGAAAACTCATCCAATTGGATTCACCTCAAAAATCATTTTAAACTCCTTCTAAAAATCCTAGAAAAGCACTGGCCTTTTACCAAAATGGATGGCATTTCCATTTGGTAACTCACCTTGATGTGAGGCAAAGTCCTAGTGATAGACCTAGTCCTAAACTATCCCAAAAAAAATAGTTTTGCCAATTTGGATACAGATCCAAAAAGTTATGCTCAAAACAATCTCACGGACACCTTGTGGCAAAACAGACATTGTGATAAAAATACATGTCAAATCTTATATTTACAATTTTTAGATGGTTAAGAAAACATAATACTAGGATCAAGATTTTTAGTTGATTTTATTTTTTATTCTAGGTATTTTTCCCAAGCTCAAAGCAAACAACAAGTTTCTGATAAAAACTAAAAGGAAAAAACAAAAACAGCGTGGGCTGGCTTCCTCGCAGCGCGGCCCATCTAAGCGCACCGCGCGGCCCACCGCAGGCCAGGCGCGCGCGCGGCGCGGGAAAAGGGGTTGTTTCAAGCGTGGTCGTAGATCTCTAGATCTACAGTCCTCTATCTCTCTTCCTCCTCTCCGCTCTCCTCTCTCTCTGTCGACGGGGTCGGCGACGAGATCGCACGGCAGCTCACCTAGGGGGCTCGAGGAGCGGTGGCGATGGCTTGGGGGTGGTGTAGGTAGGCAGGGGCGTTGAGGGGCGTCGGGTTCGAGTTCGGGCGCTGCTCCTGGCGATGGCGCGGGCACCGAGCGCCCACGACGGCGAGCTCGACGGCAACGGAGGTCCTGCAAACGAGAGGGTGGGGGAACATGTCAGGGAGGTTCAGGGGCGTACGGGGAGTCCATCCATGGCGGTGGAAGGGAATGGGAAGGCACGGGGGAGGGGGATACTTGTAACACCCGGGGTTTTTCCCCAAACTAGTAATTGTCTGTTTTTTTTTCTTTTTCGCATCATGCATCAAGCCATCATGGCATTCACATTACAACTCACAATTAAATGGTTGAAAATTCTAAGTTCCACAAAAATTTAAGTTGAGTTTGTGGCCTCAAAACTATATTTAAATAGTGACCAAACCATCTCTGAATAAAAATAAAACCAGCTAAAAGGAAAAAATGTTTTGAGGGAGAGAGAGAGCAACCCAGCAGCCAACCCTTGCCGAATCGGGCCATTTTCGGCCCAACTAGGGAACCTAGCCCAAACCGGCAGCCAACCCAAACCCTAGCATTTTTTTTGCACTCCCACCCCCTCCTCACTTGCAGCCACCCTCCTTCTTTTTTCGTTTTCGCATCTAGGTCCTCCCACCACTTATCCCTCACAGAACGCACGCAACGCAACGCACACCACACGCACGGGAGGGGATCCCTTCGATTCCCTCGACCCCTTCCTTCCGTCGCCCGCTCCCCTCCTCCCTCGACGGTGCCGCCGGCCTGCCTCCCTCTCGTGGCGACCGCGCGCCCGTCCCCTCTTCTCCGCCCGTCTCCTACCCCCCTCCTATTGAGCGCCGCCGCTCCCTCCACGCCGGCCACCATCCCTCCGTGCATCCGCTGTCTCGAGCCCTAGGTGCTGGCCCTCGCTGCCGTCTCGAGCATGGACAGTCCATTGGTCTAGAGCTCTGTCCCGCCCCAACGGCGCCACCCGTACCAGCACCTACAACAGGGGGCTACCGGTGCCCCTCCTTCGCCTCCCTCCTGGGCTCGATGCACCAGCCGTCGGAGGCCATGGAGATGGGAGGCCACTTCCCTCCGCTGCAGTTGAGGAGAACCTCCTCCCGCTGCTGTGCAGGAACGGCAGTGGGGCGGCACAGATGCTGGTCGCCTTCCGGGAGCTACATCTGCTTGCCGGCGACCACCTCCTCGACCTGGAGATGTCCCCGACCTACTGCTGCTGGCAACGACTCCCTATTGCCGCTGCCCGTTTTAGGATTCCCCGCCTCGGCTCGTCTTCCATGGCCCCTTCTCGCTCTGTATGCGATGGACGCACCACAGGTGTTCGACGCCAGTACCACAAGAGGCGGGCTCCTTGCGGCAGCCATTCGTGCTCATGTTACAGTTGTTGTGACCAAGGCCTTCATCCCCGTGTGTTTGCGACCGTGACGCCGCCAAGATCTTCCCTGAACCGAACTCCGACAACAAGATCATCTTCGACAAGTACCGCTACCCCGAACCGAGAACCTCGGACCGAACCACGCCCACGACTACACCTTCGACAAGATCTTCGCTCATGTCCGTCGTTGTATACGTTGTGTTGTCCACCTTCGTGTGCGCCTTGTACCACAAAGCTGCCAAGTTCTCCAACGACCCCGAAGACGGTGATGTTACGGTTCGACCACGACTACTTCCACTACGAAACGAGTACGACTACTTCCTCGACTACATGAGAACGAACGTCTACTTCCTCCACGCACCAACGACACCGGCGATCCGAAGATCTCTTTCCAACGTGCGAACCCAAACCCCAACCCTATAACCTATATACCTATTTTTCTAAATGTCATCTATATCGTGCATATTAAAGCATTCACATGTTGCATTGCATCTTTTGGGTTGTGGGTAATTAGCCATCACCTAACAATTAATATGGAATGAGTTGGGATAATTAACTATTGTCCCGGTTCCATTTAAATTGTGTAGCTCATCTATATTCTTGTCTCCCCATGTTAAACAACATTTAATCTTGATGGGTAGATAAATAACTCGAACCTCCTAAATTAAATGTTGGGCTTCCGGCTCAATTTAAATTGATTTAATTGCATAAATCATAACTAATTCATTTTAACTCCAAACTTGAAAAGTAAAATATGTTTTCCAATCAAAATTCTCTGAACTTTGCAAATATAAACTTTGTTTTCTATTTTGAATAAATTAAATTGCTGAAAACAACTATTTCTTAATTAATGCATTTAAAATTGTCAATTTAATAACTTGCTCATTTAAAATACAAATTCAACAAATGAAATATGTTTTCTATCTAAAATGTTGTGTTCTTTCCAAATATAAATTTTGTTATCTGTTTTGGACATTTAACATTGGTGAAAACAACAAATGTTTGTTTAAATCATTTAAAATGCCAAAGTTCATAACTTAATAAATAAAATTCCAAACTTGGTAAACAACATATCAAACTGAAGCTATTGTTGTTTTCTTATTGTTTTCATCATCCATGCATCATTCTAATCAACTTTCACATGATGGTTATTTGTAGATCATTTAATTCAACATTAATTCATGGGCTTTTCCATTCGCAATCCAAATTGCATATGGGCCCATTTAAATATGTTTACCATGTCAACTAGTTTATGTTTGATGCATCCTTAAACTTGTCATGCATCCATATCTTGATCATGCTGGTTCTTTTGCCGTAGAAGTAATTATTGCATCCGGTGTTTGTTCCAGTTTGTTGCTTCTTCGCGGATAGGACGTTGAGATGATGTGAGCAACGACAAGTTCTGCGGATGTACCTCTACTTGCTGGATTCCAGGCAAGTATACTCACTTGCTACCTATGTTGCCTTTCCTCACTTGTTACCGATTCTTTCCTTGTCTTTATGCTAGCCTAGTATTTTCGATGCTTGTGTTCCGATCCCATCACATGTTTACCCTGCTGCCACGATATTGCCTTACCTCCACACCTATAACCATGTTGTTTGTTGGCCTGTGTCGTACTAGCATGCTTAGGTTTGTTTGCGCCCGAGTCTTGTTGTCCTTTGTCGTATCACCTGTTTAGTTTGATAGTTGGGTTTCAACTTAATCAACAACATGTTAATGTTTGGGGTAATAACAATTTGATGATAAGGCACCGGTAGGAGGCCCGGCGTGGTTTTGAGGCCTGCTAGTGTCGAACTTAATTAGGAAAAGGGTCTTGTCTACTGATCCATGTTGAGCGCGCTAACCGCATGTGGGAAGCGTGTATGGGCGCCCCCCGCAACTCTGATTCGATTCGCATCTCGTCCAAATCGCCACACTTAGTTCGGGCTTTCCATTTGATGCACGCATATGCAGGTACGAACCCTTGGCGCCAGGGTGGAACTTTTGTAGTCGGCATTTAGGGCGGCGTGGTCTTCCAGTGCTATGAGGGTCCCCCTTTTCTTCGTGGGGGCTCGATTAGCCGCGCACGCACAGCACGTGGTTCTTTGGTCTTGATGCGAAGAAGAGTTGGGTTGTGTTGAGTACCTCGCTTGGTGGGTTGATCTCCCGTCTGGTGGGATATTCTTACGTGTACGGCCAAATTGGTGCATCCCTGCAGGGTTAAATCTTCTCGAGAAGCCGTGTTGTCCGCGGTTATGGATGACTTGGTGAAAGTGCTGGCTAACAAGTACTCAGACAACTTACACCTAACGATAATAACTTGACTAGTAATATAGATTACCTCCACCATAAGAATGATGTCACCCTAATCAACAGTGTGAGTTTCCTTGGGTTGCTTCCTTAGTAGGGGGTAACATTGGATGGGTATTGTTTGGTGAGTAGTTGTAGTTGGTTCTGATACGCTCTCTTGTCCCTCTCTAATAGCCGGAAGTTGTAGCGCGTCTCTCTAGTTGTTAGTGCTGCCCGCTGCCGCTTCTTCGCAATAATCCCTTCCTTTCCGTTGTACCTAAAGTATTTGTATCTTGTGATGATTGGTTACGCTGGTATCTTGTGAGTATGATTTGCCAGTACTTAACCGTAGTGACCCACGAATCCATTTCGTGGCTGCATATTCAACATTGCAGTCAACAGGTTTGAAGTCTGACGATGTTAGCTTGGGAATCCCTCCGGTTTGGCCTGGGCAGGGATTGGACGCCATCGGTTATCTTCAGGACTCTTAGTCCAATTTGTATCTTGTCCGTAGTCGGACACTATGTTGTTTCTTCCGCTTTTATTTGGATCTTTGTATTGTATCAGTGTATTCTTGACTCGTTTGAGTCGTCTTGTATAAATCTCTTCTGTTGTTGTGGATTATTCGTGAACTGTTGTAATGTTATCACAAGTGGCAAACCTGGAATCGGTTATTATGCGGATTTGGCGGGAATGCTAAAATCTGCATAGTGCCCGATCTCGGGGTGTCACAATACTACCTCGAGCTCCCGGCGGTGATCGTAGGGGTCAGAGCATCGGGCACGCTCCAAGGGGCTAGGGCAGGGCTCGATTTCGCTTGGGGGAGGTGTGAGGAGGTGGAGGTGTGTAGTGGCGCAAGGGATGAGCTAGGGAAGGCACATGGCCAGGGGAATAAGGGCAATGGCCAAGGGTTGGCTCGGGTGCATGCCATGCAATGGCATAGGTGCGCTCTAGGGGCTTTTTTGGTTATTTTCCACACATGGCCAGGAGTCCAAGGGCAAGAGCAACCAGGGGGCAGTCAATGGTTGGCCTTTGGAGGCAAGGTGAGCCAAGGCCAAGTCAAAAGAGTCAAAGTATGGAGTCCCATACCATGCCACATCACCATGTCTCCCTTCTCTTCTCTCACTTGTTTACTTCACACACAAGGCTTCTAGATGGTGACCAAGGCATCCAGGATGGAGTACATACTGCAAGGTTTCGAAATGGCAAAGTGGTGTTTCCAAAATTGCACAAAAACTCAAAGAAAACATCTGGCCAAAAGTGTATCTAGCACTGTTCAAAAAAATTCAGAAAATCCAGTTAGGGTCTTAGAGAATTTTTCAAAGTGTTGAAAACTGTTAAAACATCAGAAAGTTCACACTGTTTTCAAGGGTCAGATAAATTCCATTTTTTTTGTTTTCAAAGTGAGAACTTGTTAACCATGTTTTAAACTTTTAGAAACATCTTTTGGAAAAAAAATGAAATAGTTTAAAGCCTTGAAAACAATGTGGGAAAAGGTGTACTTTCTGTTTTTCTTTGTTTTCCAAAAATGCCTTTTCCAGCCTTATTTTTATTCCACAAAAACAACAAGCAAAAGATCATTTTTAATAATCCAAAAATAAAACCAAGATTATCGATTTGTAGTCCATATATCAAGGAACAAATAAAAGTCAAGAAAACATAAAATAACATTTTAGAGCCTAGTGAAAACAAAGGTAGAAAACAGGTACTTGGCTATATTTTCAGGGATTGTTTTCTATAGATAACTTAAAAGAAAACTTTCATAAATCATTTTGAAATTTTGTTTTCTTGGATCCAAAAAAGTTAAATGTTTATTTAAAGATTCAAAAAAGGATGATCCAAGTCATGAAATAAAATTTACTCAAGTAATCAACAGAGAAAAGAACAAGGAAAAATTTAAAGAATTGTTTTCAGAAAATTTTGATGTTGGTTTTATCAAGAAACAAAACTTATGTTGCAAATATGATTAAGATATTAAACACATGTTAGTTCAACAATCATGTTGTTAAAAAAAAGTTGTTGGCCCTAATTTTTGTCTTCTTGAACACAGTACAAGAATCCAAAAACTAGGGTCTGACATGTATCATTCGGGTGCATTTAAAATTGCTTCCCTTAAAGATAACACTACGCAAGTGGTGAATGGGAAAAGACTCAAACACTATATTTCCGGAGATTATTGTGATGAAGATGTTGATACTATTCAAGTAATAACCCAGTAAGAGTTAATAAGGGAGAAAATTCCAGAATCTGAGAGTCCGTTTTCGAATAGGTAACAGTTTTGTTAAGAAAAAGTTTGTCGATTACTTTTCAATTTAATTGTTTTATCGTTTATGGAAAATATGAAAAGTTTTGAGCCCAAGAAGGGTAGGAGAAGGTGCCTAATGACCCACAAGTAAAGGGGGTGTAGCATAGTACTTTCGATAAATAAGAGTGTCGAGCCCAGCGAGGAGCAGAAGGTGTTGACAAGCAGTTTCGATGAAGGAATAATTGTAAATACGGGAAAAAAGATTTGTAGGGGTTTTTGATATTGCAGATAAATAAAGTGCAAATAAATAAAATGCAGTAGTAATAATTGCAGCAAGTGTCCCAATCCTTTCTTCGGCAAAGGACAAGCCAGTGGGTTTACTTATGATTAACAAACGTTCTCGAGGACACACAGGAGGTTTCTGTCAAGTGCTTTTGTTCCATGCAGTTGAATAATTTTAGGTGTTTTGGTAAGTGTTGTGTGGATGAACCTATTCTAATGTACCATCCCATCCAAGACTAATACATACTTGTGATTATACCCCTTGCAAGCATCCACAACTACAAGAAAGTAACTAAGAAATAAATCTAACCACGCCTTTAAACTCCGGGATCCTACGCTCCCAGTGTAATGGTTTCCTAACGGGGGTTTAGGTTTCTGTCACTCCGGCAACCCCACAATTAGTAGCCAAATACACGATGGATTCCCCTAGGCCCATAAATGGTGAAGTATCATGTAGTCGACGTTCACATGACACCACTAGAGGAATAACACCACAACTTAAATATCAAACATTAAATATTACTCAACATTACTTCACTACTAACAACTTGACTTCTCCCATGTCCTGAATAACAACACGAACTACTCACAAGACATCATATGGATCATGATCAGAAGTGATATAATGGATGATAACAATTTGGTAATAAATTGCAAACACCGATAAATCTCACAAGCGTCAATTCCTAACAAGTAATCCACACCGGGAGAGAGATCTGATGCAAAACAACTATAGAGGCCCCTAATTGTTACAGCGGGATGAAGGTGGATGATGAGGGTGATGGTGCTGGTGGTGATGATGATGGTGATGACGATCTTGATGATGCCCGGAGTGATGACGGTGACGATGGCGGTGATTTCCCCTCTCCGAAGAGGAATTTCCTCGGCAGATTTCTCCCTGCCAGAGAGCTTTTCTCTCTCGGGTGTTTTCCGCCCCGAGGCGGCGGCGTAACAATTCTTCGATGATGGAATGAGGCTTAGGGTTTCCTGGGGGACAGGCACACAGAAAATATCCCCCATAGGTGGGCCAGGGTGGTGGCGCGGCCAAGGGGGAGGGCGCGCCACCCCATGGTGTGGGCCCATGGTGGCCCCCCCTCTGGCTATCCTTCTGGTTGTGTTCTTCCTCTGAACGTTTCCGACCTTCTGAAATATGATATCCCGATGGTGCTTTTTTCCATCAGATTCCTAGTCCCGTTGTTTGTTAAAACATGCAAAATAAGATAAAATAACATAAGAGATGCATCATAACATGAAATATATCGATGAATAACAAAAAAATTATGATATAAAATAGTGATGCAAAATGGACGTATCAACTCCCCCCAAGCTTAGACCTCGCTTGTCCCCAAGCGAAACTGAACTCAGAAAACATGACCACAGGTTTATGGAGTGAAGAGTCGATAAATAAACTACGGACAAGAAGCATCACATCTATCTATGCACCAATCATTATAGATAGCAACTTTCTACCATATAGCCGAACTTTAAACGAGTAACGGGAGTCACAAACAAAGATGCAAAAGAGAGAATCAAAATTGGTAATGGAAAACTTCATTCTTGGTTAGAGAACATTTAATGATATCCTGCTTATCTTAGGTGAAATCTTTATGATAAGTCTCACCTTGTAGAGCTTAACATGTTTAATTATAACAATTTTTTAAAGTGATTTATAGCTTTTCAAAGTAATATTCATTCAGATAATAAATCATGTGCTAAACAAAGAAGGATAGGAAACATGATTGAATAAATCAACATATAGATGGTGAGATCACAACAAATCAAATGCTTGCTGGAGACAGGGAGAAAGAGGTTTACTGACTCAACATGAAAGTAAAAGAAAGGCCCTTCGCAGAGGGAAGCATGGATCACTCATGTGCTAGAGCTTTTATTTTATTAAACAGTGGTATTGAAAACATTTTTAAGAGAGGTGTATGCTTATGTCAACGAATGGTAAATAGAAAATACAGTACGTCACAAGCCAACTAGACTTCATAAGAGCGGCTCCCATATGAGGGACGCAACTGGTGTAGAAGGTCATCCCTCATTCTCTTCTGTTTACAGGCTTATGCTTTGCTTGATAAATCAGGGGCAAAAATAGTGAAGAGAATTTGTGTATTAGTTTGGGGCTGGGCACCCTCCTGCCATATCTTCTAGCAATTGGATAAGCGGACGAGGCCACTAGTCCAGGTGTTTGAAGTCCAATCAACAAATGAGATAAAGATTCTCTATTTACGTCCTCATGAGCTAGAACAGGGGCACAAAACAAGAATAATTTTGAAAGTTTTAAAGGTAGCACATGATCAATTTACTTGGAGTGGCAGTTAAATACCACATGTACGTAGGTATGGTGTACGCAATGGCAAGGTTTTGGGGATCAAGGTTTTGGATGCACGAGAAGAATTCCCTCTTAGTACATGGTTTTTGGCTAGCAAGGTTGGGTAGCAAGCATAAGAGTTGAGGGAAAAAAACAAATATACATATTATGAAACCAATCATGCAATCTTCATCGAAATCCCAAGCGATATTAACTTGTGAATACTAAGTTTACAAGCTAATAGGAAAATTCCTCTTTCTTATACTAGCATCTCAAATTATTATTTCATCTAACCCAAGCTAAGTTTGTCAAAACCAACTAGATTAACGTGATGATCTCTAGAGTGATACCAAATACTAATAACAAGTGATACCAAATACTAATAACAAGCTCAACCATACGACAGAAATTGAAAACTAAAATAATATGCGCAGAAAAAAAAATGATGAAACTTCTCATTAATATTTCAAACCAGCAACTCACACCAACGGATACAACGATAACCAACTAAGGAGAGACACTTCCATATTGCAAACCATCCTATATGATAACTTCTCTACTCATGATATGACTCTACTGAAAAAGTAAAAAGATGAAAGATAGTGATGTGATACCGCGGCACTCCCCCCAGGCTTGGAACAAGCCGAGGGGATGCCAAACCCAATGACGAATCAATTCTTCGATGGTGGTGGTGATACACTCTTCTCAAGCAAGGCGTGGTAACGTTGCAGCATGTCACGAAACCTGTCATTTTCCTCTTGAAGAATCTCTACCTCCGTCCTTAAAGCTCAATAACATTCACAAAACTCATCTTCAATCCGAAGAGATTCCTCTACTCCAGGAACGGGACTGAGGCCCCGGACTGATGGTCTTGGTCCCTACACACTATAAGAATAAACACTACTTGATGATATTCTTTTTTGCTTCCTTCTCGATGCCCTGATCCACGTTCTTGCACTTGGGACTTTGGAAATCATCTTCCATTATCTCCTTCCCTTTGTTGTTGTTGGCGGAGGCCACGACGCTTCTAAACTGAAAACGGATCCTGGCAGAAACAGCTCGACACAGAAACAGGACGAGAAAACGATATACGGACCTCGGGGGATCCGGGGGGGGGGGATTATATAACAAAAAGTTTCATAATGAAAGGAAAGACCAGGTCGAAAATGAGTTGGAGAGGGGCTCTGGGGCTCCCACACCATAGGCTGGCGCGGCCAGGGGTGGCCCCGCGCCACCCTATGGTGTAGAGCCTCCGGGCTCCGTCTCCGCCTTGTTTCCGGCTTATATTTTATCATATTTTCCAAAAACAGTAAAAATAAAAGTTGGAAGATGTTTCGCTAATGTTTTCTTACCAAAACTGATACCTGTTCAAAAACTGACTCTGCAGTTTCTGAAATATGCTTCTTAATAAACTCCTCCAGGATCATGGCTTGAATACAATCAACATTTTCATTATAACGATCTCTAGAAATATAATGCTTGAGTCTTTGGCCATTCACCACTTGTGAAGTGTTGTCTTCAAGGGGAAAAATTTTAATTGCCCCCGAACGATATACCTCTTTGATATAAAAAGGTCCTTCCCATCTCGAGAGTACTTTTCCTGCAAAAAAACTGAGACGAGACCTATACAATAACACTTTATAACCAACATGAAATTCTGTTTTAATAATTCACTTATCATGCCATCTTTTAACTTTCTCTTTAAAGAGCTTAGCATTTTCATATGCTTCACTCCTCCATTCATCTAAAGAACTTAAGTCAAGCAACCTGTTCTCAACAGCAAATTTAAAATCTCTATTTAGGTCTTTCACTACCCAATAAGCTTTGTGTTCTAATTCTAGGGGCAAAGTGACAAGATTTTCCATAAACCATTTTATAAGGAGACATGCCCATGGGATTTTTATAAGCAGTTCTATAAGCCCACAAAGCATCATTTAATTTCTTAGCCCAATTTCCCTAGATTTGTCAACAATCTTTTGCAAGATAGACTTGATTACTCTATTTGATAATTCTACTTGCCCACTAGTTTGAGGATGATAGGGTGAAGAAATTCTATGATTAACATCATATTTAGCAAGGGTTTTTCTAAAACCACCATGAATAAAATGAGAACCCCCATCAGTCATAAGATATCTAGGCACACCAAACCTAGGGAAAATAATGTCTTTAAGCATTTTTAATGAGGTTTCACCATCAGCACTTTTAGTAGGTATAGCTTCTACCCATTTAGTAACATAATCAACAACAACAAGAATATGAGTGTAGCCTTGTGAAGGAGGGAAAGGGCCCATAAAGTCAAAACCCCAACAATCAAACGGTTCAATAACAAGAGAATAATTCATAGGCATTTCATTACGTCTAGACATATTTCCATCCCTTTGACATTGATCACAACATAAAATAAATTTTCAAGCATCTTAAAAGAGAGTAGGCCAATAAAAACCTGATTGCAGAACCTTACGTGCGGTTCTATCTCCAGCGTGATGTCCTCCATAAGCACTACTATGACATTTTCTCAATATCTCTCATTGTTCATTTTCAGGAGTACATCTTCTCATAATACCATCAACACCTTCTTTATATAAGTTTGGGTCATCCCAAAAATAATGCCTCAAATCATAGAAGAATTTTCTTCTTTGCTGAGTTGTAAAGGTAGGAGGCAAATACTTGGAAACAATAAAGTTATCATAATCAGCTTACCTTGGACTCTCTTGAGAGCTCACTTTTATTGTCGCTAACAGTTCATTAGGAAAACAATCATTAACAGGAAGAGGGTCATCAGGGATATTTTCTAATCTAGACAAATTATCAGCTACAGGATTTTCAACACCCTTCCTATCCACAATATGTAAATCAAATTCTTTTAAAAGAAGCACCCATCTAATAAGCCTAGGCTTAGCATATTTCTTATCCATTAGGTACTTAATAGCAGCATGATCAGTATGAATAGTAACTTTAGAATCAACAATATACTGCCTAAATTTATCACAAGCAAAAAATACAGCTAGGAATTCTTTTTCAGTGGTAGCATAATTCTTTTGAGGAGCATCAAGAGTT
Source organism: Alopecurus myosuroides (assembly GCA_028641055.1). Taxonomy (NCBI): domain Eukaryota; kingdom Viridiplantae; phylum Streptophyta; class Magnoliopsida; order Poales; family Poaceae; genus Alopecurus; species Alopecurus myosuroides. The sequence goes on from CM054061.1 coordinate 313,743,454, forward strand.
TTACTAGCATAATGAATAACATTTAACTTCTTATCTATCCGCTGTCCAAGAACAACACCTACAGCATAATCACTAGCATCACACATAATTTCAAACAATAAATTCCAATCAGGTGGTTGAACAATAGGGGCAGATATTAAAGCCTTCTTTAAAATTTCAAAAGCTTCTCTATAATGTTCATCAAAAACAAAAGGTACATCCTTTTTAAGAATATTAGTAACAGGCTATGATATTTTAGAGAAATATTTAATAAACCTTCTATAAAAACCAGCATGACCAAGAATACTATGAATACCTTTGACATCCCTGGGATAGGGCATTTTCTCAATGGCTTCAACTTTAGCTCTATCAACGTCAATACCTCTTTCAGAAATTTTATGTCCAAGAACAATTCCTTCATTAACCATAAAATGGAATTTCTCCTAGTTAAGAACAAGATTAGTCTCCTCACATCTCTGCAAAACTTTATCAAGATTCTGCAAGCAATTATCAAAATAAGTTCCATATACAGAGAAATCATCCATGCAAACTTCCACAATTTCTTCACAAAAACCATGAAAGATAGCAGACATGCATCTTTGAAAACTAGCAGGAGCATTACAGGAACCAAAAGTCATACGTCTATAAGCATAGGTTCAATAAGGACAAGTGAAAGTTTTTTCTCTTGATCAATCTTTTTAACAGCAATTTGAGAAAACCCGGAATAACCATCAAGAAAGCAGAAATGAGTTTTGTTAGACAACCTTTCTAACATTTGATCAATAAAAGGTAAAGGATAATGATATTTCTTAGTGACTTTGTTAACCTTTCTAAAATCAATGCACATACTATAACCAACCACTACTCTTTGAGGAATAAGTTCATTATTTTCATTTGGCACAACAGTCATCCCTCCTTTCTTAGGGACACAATGCACAGGACTAACCCATCTACTATCAGCAATATGATAAATAATACCAACATCAAGGAGTTTCAATACCTCATTTCTTACCACATCCTTCATCTTAAGATTTAAACGGCGTTGATGTTCAACAACTGGCTTTGCATCAGGTTCAGTATTAATAGCATGCTGACATATAGTAGGATAAATCCCCTTCAAATCATCAAGAGTATAACCAATAGCACCTCTATGTTTCTTCAATATCCCCAATAATCTATCCTCTTCTTTATCATAAAGTTGAGTACTAATAATAACATGTTATAATTTCTTATCATCAATATGAGCATATTTAAGATTATCAGGCAAAGGCTTTAAATCAAAAACAAGATCCTCCTTGGGTGGTAATGTTGTACCCAAGTCTTCCACAGGTAAATGATGTTTCAGCATTGCTGGATGATGTAGAAAAATCTCATCAATTTCATTCCTTTCTTCCATAAATACATCACTTTCGTGGTCTTCCATGTATTACTGCAAAGGATTGTTAGGAGCAAAGCAATAGAAGCCAATTGTTCAACTCTATAATTTTCATTAGGTAATTCAGCTTCATAAGGTGTTTTAGCAAATTTGGAGAAATTAAATTCATAAGACTCTCCATCAAACTTTGTAAAGATTTTCTCCTTTTTAAAATCTATAACAGCACCACAAGTGTTTAAGAAAGGTCTACCGAATATAATAGGACAAGTATCACTAGCAGAAGTGCCTAGTACTAGAAAATCAGCAGGATATTTAGTTTTACCACATAAGACCCCCACATCCCTAACAATACCAGTCGGAGAAATAGTTTCCCTATTAGCAAGTTGAATAATCACATCAATGTCTTCAAGTTCACACGAACCAATTTCATGCATGATTTCTTTATAAAGCTCATAAGGAATAGCACTAAAACTAGCACCAATATCACATAAACCATAATAGCAATGATCACCTATCCTAACAGATAGCACAGGAACACTAGGTTTCCTAGATTACTAGGATGAGAGACAACGTTAGAAGCATCTTCACAAAATATAATGTGTCCCTCTTCTACATTTTTAGAAACAAGGTCCTTTACTATTGCTACTGTAGGTTCTACAGTTATTTGTTTCTCGGGTTCTACAAGTTTCCTTGCACTTCTATTAACCACACTAGCTAACATAGAATATTCTTTTACCTTAGCAGGGAAAGGCATTTTCTCAATATATGGTTCATGCACAATAGAATCAACAATATGAACTTCTATATCTCTAGCAGGGACACAATTAATAGTATCTTTATAAGGTTCATGGTACTTATCCCATTCCCTTTTTGTAATATCAATGTAAGAATCCAAAGCCTTATATAAGTTTGCAGCAACTTGAGAATCAAGACCATAAACAACACTAACATTATGAAAATCCTCGGATGACATAAAAGTTTTAATGCATTCATAATCATAATTTATACCTGACTTTCTACCTTTGTCATTCTCCCATGCTTCAGTGTTTTCTTGAATACGGTCCAGAAGATCCCATTTAGCTTCATCATTTATACGTGTAAATGATCCATAACAAGAAGCATTCAATAAATCCTTATCATGAAGAGGAAGCCTTGCATAGAAATTATTAATAACAATATTACTGGGGAGCTCATGAATGGGACATTTGAGAATTAGTAACTTCAATCTCCCCCATGCTTGGGAAATACTCTCTCCGTCATGAGGCCAAAAATTATATATATAATTCCAATCTCTATGGATTTCACTTGGAGGATAGAATTTAGAATAAAAGAGAGGTACAATTTCATCCCATTCAATAGTCTGGCTATTTTTCAGCAGTTTGAACCATTCAACGGCCTGGCCTGTCAATGATATAGAGAATAATTTCCTCTTCACTTGGCTCATTGTAATACCTGTGAACAACTCGCATAATTCATGTAAAAAAAAGTAAATTATCACCAGGATGGACAGTTCCATCACATGAATAGCAGTTATCTCTAGCATATTTAGCAATCTTTAAAGGTATTTTATAAGGATCCAAATCATCAGGCGGTGGGTCACTTACTACCCTAGCAGTGGCAGTAGTGCCCGCCAAAAAGGACTCGAAAGGAGTTCCAAACATAGTGTAATAAAGCAGTACACAGTAATAAAAACATCACTTACAGTAGAAGCTTCCTTTATCAATTCCACTTCCCAATAGCGCTTCACTCCCCGGCAAGGGCGCCAGAAAATAGTCTTGATGACCCACAAGTATAGGGGGTCTATCATAGTACTTTTGATAAATAAGAGTGTCGAACCCAACGAGGAGCAGAAGGTGTTGACAAGCAGTTTCGATGCAGGAATAATTGTAAATACTGGAAAATAGATTTGTAGGGGTTTTTGATATTGTAGATAAATAAAGTGCAAGTAAATAGAATGCACTAGTAATAAATGTAGCAAGTGACCCAATCCTTTCTTCAGCAAAGGACAAGCCGGTGGGTTTACTTATGATTAACAAACGTTCTCGAGGACACACGTGAGGTTTCTGTCAAGTGCTTTTGTTCCATGCAGTTGAATAATTTTAGGTTTTTGATAAGTGTTCTGTGGGTGAACCTATGCTAATATACCGTCCCATCCAAGACTAATACATACTTGTGATTATACCCCTTGCAAGCATCCGCAACTACAAGAAGGTAATTAAGAAATAAATCTAACTACAACTTTAAACTCCGGGATCCTATGCTCCCTCGTGTAATGGTTTCCTAACGAGGGTTTAGGTTTCTGTCACACCGGCAACCCCACAATTAGTAGCCAAATACACGACATTCCCCTAGGACCATAAATGGTGAACTATCATGTATTCCACGTTCACATGACACCACTAGAAGAATAACACCACAACTTAAATATCAAACATTAAATATTACTCAACATTACTTCACTACTAACAACTTGACTTCTCCCATGTCCTCAAGAACAAAACGAACTACTCACAAGACATGATATGGATCACAACCAGAAGTGATATAATGGATGATAACAATCTGGTCATAAGGTGCAAACACCGATAAATCTCACAAGCATCAACTACTAACAAGTAATCCACACCGGGAGAGAGATCTAATGCAAAACAAGAGTAGAGACCACTAATTGTTACAGTGGGATGAAGGTGGATGATGAGGGTGATGGTGATGGTGGTGATGATGACGATGATGACGATCTTGATGATGCCCGGAGTGTTGACGATGACGATGGCGGTGATTTCCCCTCTCCGGAGAGGAATTTCCCCGGCAGATTTCTCCCTGCCAGAGAGCTTCTCTCTCGGGTGTTTTCCACCCCGAGGCGGTGGCGGAATAATTATTCGACGATGGAATGAGGCTTAGGGTTTCCTGGGGGACAGGCACGCAGAAAATATCCCCCAGAGGTGGGCCAGGGTGTCCACACCTATAGGTGGTGCGACCAAGGGGGGCGCGCCACCCCATGGTTTGGGCCCATGGTGGCCCCCCTCTAGCTCTCCTTCTGGCTGTGTTCTTCCTCTGAACTTTTAGGACACCCCCGGTGTCCCACTTCTTCTTCTGACCTTCTGAAATATGGTATCCGGACGGTGCTTTTTCATCAGATTCCTGGTCCCGTTGTTTATTCTCCAAAAGTTATGAAACATGCAAAATAAGATAAAATAACATATGAGATGCATCATAGCATGAAATATATCAATGAATAATAGAATATTATGATATAAAATAGTGATGCAAAATGTACGTATCAGTGCCCGAGGGAACCACACCACCTGGGGGCACAGGCCCACCCCTGGCCGCGCCACCCTATGGTGTGGGCGCCTCGGGACCCCTCCCCAACCCGTTTTTGACATGCACTTTCCTTTCGTTACGTATATTTCTACTATAAAATCCCCCGGACCCCCCGAGGTCCGTATATCGTTTTCTTGTCGTGTTTCGATTTCGATCTGTTTCTGCCAGGATCGTTTTCAGTTTTAGAAGCACCATGGTCTCCTCCTACAACAACAAGGGGAAGGAGCCTATGGAATATGATCTCCAAGACCTGAAGCTGGAGGAGGAGATCGACAGTGGAACTGAAGGATATGTAGAAGAAGTGTCGTGCGTGTACCCACGCGCCACCGTCGCAAGAATTGGAGTGGTATCAAGACCCTTCAAGGAAACGACAAGGATGAGCACTGGAGGGAAGGCCTCACGTCACTGCTTAGCTTCAAGGACACCACTTCCAGGCATCGAAAACCCTTTCCATACCTTAATCCATGAGTATCAATCTAAGAGGGTACCCGAGGAAAAGTTTCCTTCTTGCTGGGATATGGACCGTTCTAAGAATGCAGGGGAAGAAAGCCCCCGATCTGAGGAAGTGTGGGGGGAAATCTCGATGGTTGGGACTCACCATCTGAAAAGTATGCGGAACATATTGAGCACGGTACAGAGATGATGTGCATATTCACCTACGCGATTGAAAATTTGAAGAAATCAGTTGATAAGCTTATTGAGAAGGATTCGCCACCACCACCAAATAATTGATTCGCCATTGGTATTGGCATTCCCTTGGCTTGTTCCAAGCATGGGGGTGTGCCGTGGTATCACACCTTTATCTTCACCTTTTTACCTTTTAGTAGAGTCATATCCTGAGTAGAGAAGTTATCATATAGAATGGTTTGCAGTATGGAGTATCTCTTCTTTAGTTGGTTATCGATGTATCCCTTGGTTTGAGTTGCCGTTATGGAATATTAATGAGAAGTTTGATCATTTAATTTCCACACTTTATTTTAGTTTGAAATTTTTGTTATATGGTTGATCTTGTTATTAGTATTAGTATCAATATTGGAGCATCAAGTTAATTTAGTTAGTTTTAGCAAATTTAGCATTGGTCAGTAGCAACAATACTTTGAGGCTTAAGTAGAAAAGAGGGAGTTGTGTGTACATATATTATTCCATGATATTTCTTTCTTGTTGGCTTATAAGCTTAGTATTCTAAAGTTAACATTGTTTGTACTTCCAACGAAGATTGCATGATTGGTTCTATCATATGTATATTTGTTTGTTTTCCCTCAACTCTTGTTCTTTCTACCCAGCCTTGCTAGCCAAAAACCTGTACTGAGAGGGAATGCTTCTCGTGCATCCAAACCTTGAGTCCCAAAACCATGCCATTCGTGTCCACCATACCTACCTATATGTGGTATTTAACTGCCACTCCAAGTAAATTTCTTGTGCGCTACCTTTAAACCTTCAAAATTACACCTGCTTTGTGCCTCTGTTTTAGCTCATGAGGACGCAAAAAGAGAACCGTTATCTCACTTGTTGATTGGACTATACACGCCTGGACTAGTGGCTTCATCCGCTTATCGAATCGCTAGAAGAGCTGGCAGCGGGGTGCCCATCCCCAAAACTTAATCACTAACAATTCTCTTCACTATTTTTGCCTCTGATTTATTAGTCAAAAAATGATTATGTAAAACAAAAGAGAAGAGGGACGATCCGCTGATTTCAGTTAGCGTCCTTCAATGGGAGCCGCTCTTGTAAGGTCTAGTTAGCTTGTGACGTACTGCATTTTCTGTTTGCCATTCATTGACATAAACATACACCACTCTCAAAAAAAAATTCAATACCTCTGTATATCAAATGAAAGCTCTAGGACATGAATTAATCACTGCTTCCCTCTGCGAAGGGCCTATCTTTTACCTTTATGTTGAGTCAGTAAACCTACTCCTTTCTGTCTTAAGCGAGCATTTGCGTTGTTGTGATCCAACCATCTATATGTTGATTTCTTGAATCATATATTTATCCTTCCTTGTTTTGTACAATATTTTTATCGGAATGAATATCACTTTGAAAGTTATCAATGACTGCAAAGAGATTTTTATGATCGAGTATGTTAAACTCTGCAATATAAGCTCTAATATAAAGAATTTTATCGAAAGATAAGTACAATCTGTTAATTGTTCTCTGACCAAGAACGAAGTTTTCCTTCACCAATTATGATTTCCTTTTTGCACCTTTATTGTGATTTCCTCTACTTGTTTCAAGTTAAATTGTATGAGAGAAAGTTGCTATCTAGAATGATTTTTATATTGATATATGGCATGCTTCGTGTCCGTATTTTATTTATCGACACCTCATGTGACGCCCCGAGATCGGGCACTATGCAGATTTCGGCATTTCCACCCAAATCCGCATAATAACCGATTTCAGGTTGCCACTTGTGATAACATTACAACAGTTCACAAATATTCCACAACAACAGAAGAGATATATACAAGACGACTCAAACGAGTCAAGGATACAACTGATACAATACAAAGATCCAAATAACAGCGGAAGAAACAACATAGCGTCCGACTACGGACAAGATACAAATAGGACTAAGAGTCCTGAAGATAACCGATGGCGTCCAATCCCTGCCCAGGCCAAGCCGGAGGGATTCCCAAGCTAACGTCGTCAGACTTCAAACCTGTTGACTGCAATGTGGAATATGCAGCCACGAAATGGATTCGTGGGTCAGTACGGTTAAGTACTGGCAAGTCATACTCACAAGATACCAGCGTAACCAATCATCACAAGATACAAATACTTTGGGTACAATGGAAAGGAAGGGATTATTGCAAAGAAGCGGCAGCGGGTAGTACTAACAACTAGAGAGACGCGCTACAACTTCCGGCTATTAGAGAGGGATAAGAGAGCGTATCAGAACCAACTACAACTACTCACCAAACAATACCCATCCAGTGTTACCCCCTACTAAGGAAGCAACCCAAGGAAACTCACACTGTTGATTAAGGTGACATTCATTTTTATGGTGGAGGTAATCTATATTACTAGTCAAGTTATCATTGTTACGTGTAAGTTGTCTGAGTACTTGTTAGCCAGCACTTTCACCAAGTCATCCATAACCGCAGACAACATGGCTTCTCGAGAAGATTTAACCCTGCAAGGATGCACCAATTTGGCCGTACACGTAAGAGTATCCCGCCAGACGGGGATCAAACCCACCAAGCGAGGCACTCAACACAACCCAACTCTTCTTCGCATCAAACCCAAAGAACCCCGTGCAGTTGAGCGCACGACTAATCAAGCCCCACGAAGAAAAGGGGGGCCTCATAGCACTCTAAGACCGAGTCTCCCTAAATGCCGACTACAAAAGTTACCACCCTGGCGCCAAGGGTTCGCACCTGCATATGCATGCGGCAAATGGAAAACCCGAACTAAATGAGGCGATTTGGACGAGATGCGAATCGAATCAGAATTGCGGGGGGCGCCCATACTCGCTTCCCACATGCGGTTAGTGCGCTCATCATGGCTCAGTAGACAAGACCCTTTTCCTAATTAAGTTCGACACTAGCAGGCCTCAAAGCTACGCCGGGCCTCCTGCCGGTGCCTTATCATCAAATTATTATTACCCCAAGCATTAACATGTTGTTGATTAAGTTGAAACCCAACTATCAAACTAAACAGGTGATATGAAAAAGGACAACACGACCTGAGTGCAAACAACAATAAGCATGCAACTACGACACGAGGGCCAACAAGGTAAACAAGCAACAGTTAATAGGAAGTGGAAGGAAAGGCTATATCATGGCTGCAAGGTAAACATATGATAGGATCGGGACACAAGCATCGAATCATAAGGCTAGCATAAAGACAACGGAAAGAATCGGTAACAAGTGAGGAAAGGCAACATAGGTAGCAAGTGAGTATACTTGCCTGAGATCCAGCAAGTAGAGGTACATCCGTAGAACTTGTCGGTGCTCACATCATCTCAACGTCCTATCTGCGAAGAAGCAACGAACTAGAACAAATACCGGATGCAACAATTACTACTACGGCAAAAGATCCAGCATGATCCTATTTTATATGCATGATAAGTTAAAGGGTGCATCAAAGTAGACTAAAGGACACAAGGAACAATTTAAATGGGCCCATATGCAATTTGAATTGCATTTGGAAAATCCCATATGCATTAATAGTTGATTAATTGAACTACAAATAAACATTGAGTTAAAGTGGATTAAATGCAACATAATTTATGAAAACAGAAGGTAAACAACATTAGCTTCAATTTGATACCTCATTTGCCAAATTTGGAATTTTAAATATTTAATTATGAATTTTTGCAATATTAAAGCATTTAACAAGTAATAAATGTTTTCAGCATTTTAAATTATTCAAAACCAGAAATAAAGTTGATATTAGTGTAGAGCATTTAAAATGGAGTGGTTTTCATGTTGAAAGTTTTGCATTTTGAGTTTCCTAGCAAAAGTTATTAAATTACAAAGTTTTAAGCATTTTTATGGTTTATTAAAATAACCAGGGGCTTAGGTGCAAAATAGAATTTCAGAAAGGACCCTGGAAGTTTTGTTACGCGAGGGAGAGCAGCCCTGGGTCGCTGGCCAGTGGGCCAGTACCCAGCTGGTGCGTGCGTGGCGTGTGGGTGTGTGCGTGCGTGGCATCCACTGTCAATGACAGATGGGCCCTGCTTGCGCGGGTGGCAAAGCGAAGCAAAAAGGGGGTTTTTATTCTTGCGCGCGGGGGGAATCGAACCGGGGACCTCGGGTGCACGCGGGGTGGCTCTAGCCACTGGGCTGGTCTGCGGGGTCGTGGTAGATCTGGGAGCGAGGGGGTTTTGAGGTGGATCTCGTCAGTTAACTGAAACTGCACAAGTTCAGTTAACTGAACTTTGGCCGGGGACATCGCACGCCGGCGACTGGCTGCGCTGCGGCCGCTGCTGTGCGCGTGGGTGCGTGCACAAGGCGTGTGCGCGTGCTGGCCGGGTGTGTGCGTGCCACCAGGAGGGAAAGAGGGGAGGAAAGGGGGTGCTCACCCCACTGTCGTCGAGGAAGAGAGGCTCGGGGAAGGGACGGTGGCGACAGGAGGCGTGGACGGCGCGGTGGTGGCGATCCGAGGCCGCTCGAGCCTGGTCGAGGAAACGAGGACGGAGAGGGCACCTCCACGGCTTCGTTCCCGTGCCCTGGAGGTCGAGGGGGCGACCACCGCAGCCGCTGCGTCACCTCCAAGTCTCGACCATGGCGGTGTTACAGAAAATTCAGAATTTTCAGAACGAAAAAAAAAACAGGAGAAGGAGGGGATCCGAGAGGAGAAAAAGGGAGGTGGCGACGCAGGGAGGAAGAGAGGAGGGAGGCTAGGGTTTCGGGGCTCTCGGGGGTAGAAAAAGGGAGAGGTGAGGGAGCAGGTGGAGGTGGGGGGTGCGTGGTGGCTGGCGTCACGGGTGCCGTCACCCGTACGGAGGAGGGAGACGAGGGAGGCGGGCCGCGTGGACAGGATGTGGGCTGGGCTGGGAGATGGGATGGTTCGGTGGTGGGCTGGGCCAAGACGTGGGGGCTGTTGTTGTGCTTCTCTCCATTTTTCTCTTTAAAACCCTTTTGTTGCCTTGAGAATATTAAATACCCACGAACAAAAGTTTTGGATTTTGAAAATTCAAAAGTTTTTAGTGATGTTTAAATTTGAATTTGACGTTCAATTTAGGGTTTTAAGAAAAGGGGAATTTATTTAACCAAGCAACATTTATTTTCCACTTCAATTTCATTGAAAACAATTTGAGTGTGAAACAAGAGTGCATTGTTTGAATTTCTTAAATTGGTTTGAAAGTTTTGATTGGTTTGAAAACAAGTGCAATGCATATGATGCATGATGCTATGCAAAAAGAAAAACAACCAAATCTAATTGGGGAAAATCCCCCGGGTGTTACAGTCGACACCACTAACAAGGGATTGCGCCCTCGCAATCCGCCAACGCCAAGAGAGAGGAAGAAGCCGGGCTATCGAGTCTTCGGTCACCTTGTTGATCTCCTCGACACCACTAACAAGGGAATCTTGCTCGGGTTGATGACGATCTTCTCCCACCAGGAAACTTCCGATGATCGAACCTATTAGGTGAAAGGCTCAGAAAACGTCCACCCACGTAGGATCCTAAACTTTGAAGATAGACAAGAGGGGAGACTCCAAAACAAATAAGGTAGGAGGAGAAATAGAACAGAGATAAGGAGAAAACAAGAATCCTATTGAGATGTTTCCAAAATAGTTTAGCAGAAAATAGTTTTTGACACTCTAGAAACAACGACCGTTAGCGAGGTTATCCTACAGGCTTTGCGGACCCGTTGCTTCGATAACCATTCGTATCGAAACAACTTTGGGAATCGGAAACCATGCTCTGATACCATTTGTGACGCCCCGAGATCGGGCACTATGCAGATTTTGGCATTTCCACCCAAATCCGCATAATAACCGATTTCAGGTTGCCACTTGTGATAACATTACAACAGTTCACGAATATTCCACAACAACAGAAGAGATATATACAAGACGACTCAAACGAGTCAAGGATACAACTGATGCAATACAAAGATCCAAATAACAGCGGAAGAAACAACATAGCGTCCGACTACGGACAAGATACAAATAGGACTAAGAGTCCTGAAGATAACCGATGGCGTCCAATCCCTGCCCAGGCCAAGCCGGAGGGATTCCCAAGCTAACGTCGTCAGACTTCAAACCTGTTGACTGCAATGTGGAATATGCAGCCACGAAATGGATTCGTGGGTCAGTACGGTTAAGTACTGGCAAGTCATACTCACAAGATACCAGCGTAACCAATCATCACAAGATACAAATACTTTGGGTACAACGGAAAGGAAGGGATTATTGCAAAGAAGCGGCAGCGGGCAGTACTAACAACTAGAGAGACGCGCTACAACTTCCGGCTATTAGAGAGGGATAAGAGAGCGTATCAGAACCAACTGCAACTACTCACCAAACAATACCCATCCAGTGTTACCCCCTACTAAGGAAGCAACCCAAGGAAACTCACACTGTTGATTAAGGTGACATTCATTTTTATGGTGGAGGTAATCTATATTACTAGTCAAGTTATCATTGTTACGTGTAAGTTGTCTGAGTACTTGTTAGCCAGCACTTTCACCAAGTCATCCATAACCGCGGACAACACGGCTTCTCGAGAAGATTTAACCCTGCAGGGATGCACCAATTTGGCCGTACACGTAAGAGTATCCCGCCAGACGGGGATCAAACCCACCAAGCGAGGCACTCAACACAACCCAACTCTTCTTCGCATCAAGCCCAAAGAACCCCGTGCAGTTGAGCGCATGACTAATCAAGCCCCACGTAGAAAAGGGGACCCTCATAGCACTCTAAGACCGTGTCTCCCTAAATGCCGACTACAAAAGTTACCACCCTGGCGCCAAGGGTTCGCACCTGCATATGCATGCGGCAAATGGAAAACCCGAACTAAATGAGGAGATTTGGACGAGATGCGAATCGAATCAGAATTGCGGGGGGCACCCATACTCGCTTCCCACATGCGGTTAGTGCGCTCATCATGGATCAGTAGACAAGACCCTTTTCCTAATTAAGTTCGACACTAGCAGGCCTCAAAACCACGCCGGGCCTCCTGCCGGTGCCTTATCATCAAATTATTATTACCCCAAGCATTAACATGTTGTTGATTAAGTTGAAACCCAACTATCAAACTAAACAGGTGATATGAAAAAGGACAACAAGACCTGAGCGCAAACAACAATAAGCATGCAACTACGACACGAGGGCCAACAAGGTAAACAAGCAACAGTTAATAGGAAGTGGAAGGAAAGGCTATATCATGGCTGCAAGGTAAACATATGATAGGATCGGGACACAAGCATCGAATCATAAGGCTAGCATAAAGACAACGGAAAGAATCGGTAACAAGTGAGGAAAGGCAACATAGGTAGCAAGTGAGTATACTTGCCTGAGATCCAGCAAGTAGAGGTACATCCGTAGAACTTTTCGGTGCTCACATCATCTCAACGTCCTATCCGCGAAGAAGCAACGAACTAGAACAAATACCGGATGCAACAATTACTACTACGGCAAAAGATCCAGCATGATCCTATTTTATATGCATGATAAGTTAAAGGGTGCATCAAAATAGACTAAAGGACACAAGGAACAATTTAAATGGGCCCATATGCAATTTGAATTGCATTTGGAAAATCCCATATGCATTAATAGTTGATTAATTGAACTAAAAATAAACATTGAGTTAAAGTGGATTAAATGCAACATAATTGATGAAAACAGAAGGTAAACAACATTAGCTTCAATTTGATACCTCATTTGCCAAATTTGGAATTTTAAATATTTAATTATGAATTTTTGCAATATTAAAGCATTTAACAAGTAATAAATGTTTTCAGCATTTTAAATTATTCAAAACCAGAAATAAAGTTGATATTAGTGTAGAGCATTTAAAATGAAGTGGTTTTCATGTTGAAAGTTTTGCATTTTGAGTTTCCTAACAAAAGTTATTAAATTACAAAGTTTTAAGCATTTTTATGGTTTATTAAAATAACCAGGGGCTTAGGTGCAAAATAGAATTTCAGAAAGGACCCTGGAAGTTTTGTTACGCGGGGGAGAGCAGCCCTGGGTCGCTGGCTAGTGGGCCAGTACCCAGCTGGTGCGTGCGTGGCGTGTGGGTGTGTGCGTGCGTGGCATCCACTGTCAATGACAGATGGGCCCTGCTTGCGCGCGTGGCAAAGCGAAGCAAAAAGGGGGTTTTATTCTTGCGCGCGGGGTGAATCGAACCGGGGACCTCGGGTGCGCGCGGGGTGGCTCTAGCCACTGGGCTGGTCTGCGGGATCGTGGTAGATCTGGGAGCGAGGGGGTTTTGAGGTGGATCTCGTCAGTTAACTGAAACTGCACAAGTTCAGTTAACTGAACTTTGGCCGGGGACGTCGCACGCCGGCGACTGGCTGCGCTGCGGCCGCTGCTGTGCGCGTGGGTGCGTGCACAAGGCGTGTGCGCGTGCTGGCCGGGTGTGTGCGTGCCACCAGGAGGGAAAGAGGGGAGGAAAGGGGGTGCTCACCCCACTGTCGTCGAGGAAGAGAGGCTCGGGGAAGGGACGGTGGCGACAGGAGGCGTGGACGGCGCGGTGGTGGCGATCCGAGGCCGCTCGAGCCTGGTCGAGGAAACGAGGACGGAGAGGGCACCTCCACGGCTTCGTTCCCGTGCCCTGGAGGTCGAGGGGGCGACCACCGCAGCCGCTGCGTCACCTCCAAGTCTCGACCATGGCGGTGTTACAGAAAATTCAGAATTTTCAGAACGAAAAAAAAAACAGGAGAAGGAGGGGATCCGAGAGGAGAAAAAGGGAGGTGGCGACGCAGGGAGGAAGAGAGGAGGGAGGCTAGGGTTTCGGGGCTCTCAGGGGTAGAAAAAGGGAGAGGTGAGGGAGCAGGTGGAGGTGGGGGGTGCGTGGTGGCTGGCGTCACGGGTGCCGTCACCCGTACGGAGGAGGGAGACGAGGGAGGCGGGCCGCGTGGACAGGATGTGGGCTGGGCTGGGAGATGGGATGGTTCGGTGGTGGGCTGGGCCAAGACGTGGGGGCTGTTGTTGTGCTTCTCTCCATTTTTCTCTTTAAAACCCTTTTGTTGCCTTGAGAATATTAAATACCCACGAACAAAAGTTTTGGATTTTGAAAATTCAAAAGTTTTTAGTGATGTTTAAATTTGAATTTGACGTTCAATTTAGGGTTTTAAGAAAAGGGGAATTTATTTAACCAAGCAACATTTATTTTCCACTTCAATTTCATTGAAAACAATTTGAGTGTGAAACAAGAGTGCATTGTTTGAATTTCTTAAATTGGTTTGAAAGTTTTGATTGGTTTGAAAACAAGTGCAATGCATATGATGCATGATGCTATGCAAAAAGAAAAACAACCAAATCTAATTGGGGAAAATCCCCCGGGTGTTACAGTCGACACCACTAACAAGGGATTGCGCCCTCGCAATCCGCCAACGCCAAGAGAGAGGAAGAAGCCGGGCTATCGAGTCTTCGGTCACCTTGTTGATCTCCTCGACACCACTAACAAGGGAATCTTGCTCGGGTTGATGACGATCTTCTCCCACCAGGAAACTTCCGATGATCGAACCTATTAGGTGAAAGGCTCAGAAAACGTCCACCCACGTAGGATCCTAAACTTTGAAGATAGACAAGAGGGGAGACTCCAAAACAAATAAGGTAGGAGGAGAAATAGAACAGAGATAAGGAGAAAACAAGAATCCTATTGAGATGTTTCCAAAATAGTTTAGCAGAAAATAGTTTTTGACACTCTAGAAACAACGACCGTTAGCGAGGTTATCCTACAGGCTTTGCGGACCCGTTGCTTCGATAACCATTCGTATCGAAACAACTTTGGGAATCGGAAACCATGCTCTGATACCATTTGTGACGCCCCGAGATCGGGCACTATGCAGATTTTGGCATTTCCACCCAAATCCGCATAATAACCGATTTCAGGTTGCCACTTGTGATAACATTACAACAGTTCACGAATATTCCACAACAACAGAAGAGATATATACAAGACGACTCAAACGAGTCAAGGATACAACTGATGCAATACAAAGATCCAAATAACAGCGGAAGAAACAACATAGCGTCCGACTACGGACAAGATACAAATAGGACTAAGAGTCCTGAAGATAACCGATGGCGTCCAATCCCTGCCCAGGCCAAGCCGGAGGGATTCCCAAGCTAACGTCGTCAGACTTCAAACCTGTTGACTGCAATGTGGAATATGCAGCCACGAAATGGATTCGTGGGTCAGTACGGTTAAGTACTGGCAAGTCATACTCACAAGATACCAGCGTAACCAATCATCACAAGATACAAATACTTTGGGTACAACGGAAAGGAAGGGATTATTGCAAAGAAGCGGCAGCGGGCAGTACTAACAACTAGAGAGACGCGCTACAACTTCCGGCTATTAGAGAGGGATAAGAGAGCGTATCAGAACCAACTGCAACTACTCACCAAACAATACCCATCCAGTGTTACCCCCTACTAAGGAAGCAACCCAAGGAAACTCACACTGTTGATTAAGGTGACATTCATTTTTATGGTGGAGGTAATCTATATTACTAGTCAAGTTATCATTGTTACGTGTAAGTTGTCTGAGTACTTGTTAGCCAGCACTTTCACCAAGTCATCCATAACCGCGGACAACACGGCTTCTCGAGAAGATTTAACCCTGCAGGGATGCACCAATTTGGCCGTACACGTAAGAGTATCCCGCCAGACGGGGATCAAACCCACCAAGCGAGGCACTCAACACAACCCAACTCTTCTTCGCATCAAGCCCAAAGAACCCCGTGCAGTTGAGCGCACGACTAATCAAGCCCCACGTAGAAAAGGGGACCCTCATAGCACTCTAAGACCGTGTCTCCCTAAATGCCGACTACAAAAGTTACCACCCTGGCGCCAAGGGTTCGCACCTGCATATGCATGCGGCAAATGGAAAACCCGAACTAAATGAGGAGATTTGGACGAGATGCGAATCGAATCAGAATTGCGGGGGGCACCCATACTCGCTTCCCACATGCGGTTAGTGCGCTCATCATGGATCAGTAGACAAGACCCTTTTCCTAATTAAGTTCGACACTAGCAGGTCTCAAAACCACGCCGGGCCTCCTGCCGGTGCCTTATCATCAAATTATTATTACCCCAAGCATTAACATGTTGTTGATTAAGTTGAAACCCAACTATCAAACTAAACAGGTGATATGAAAAAGGACAACAAGACCTGAGCGCAAACAACAATAAGCATGCAACTACGACACGAGGGCCAACAAGGTAAACAAGCAACAGTTAATAGGAAGTGGAAGGAAAGGCTATATCATGGCTGCAAGGTAAACATATGATAGGATCGGGACACAAGCATCGAATCATAAGGCTAGCATAAAGACAACGGAAAGAATCGGTAACAAGTGAGGAAAGGCAACATAGGTAGCAAGTGAGTATACTTGCCTGAGATCCAGCAAGTAGAGGTACATCCGTAGAACTTTTCGGTGCTCACATCATCTCAACGTCCTATCCGCGAAGAAGCAACGAACTAGAACAAATACCGGATGCAACAATTACTACTACGGCAAAAGATCCAGCATGATCCTATTTTATATGCATGATAAGTTAAAGGGTGCATCAAAATAGACTAAAGGACACAAGGAACAATTTAAATGGGCCCATATGCAATTTGAATTGCATTTGGAAAATCCCATATGCATTAATAGTTGATTAATTGAACTAAAAATAAACATTGAGTTAAAGTGGATTAAATGCAACATAATTGATGAAAACAGAAGGTAAACAACATTAGCTTCAATTTGATACCTCATTTGCCAAATTTGGAATTTTAAATATTTAATTATGAATTTTTGCAATATTAAAGCATTTAACAAGTAATAAATGTTTTCAGCATTTTAAATTATTCAAAACCAGAAATAAAGTTGATATTAGTGTAGAGCATTTAAAATGGAGTGGTTTTCATGTTCAAAGTTTTGCATTTTGAGTTTCCTAACAAAAGTTATTAAATACAAAGTTTTAAGCATTTTTATGGTTTATTAAAATAACCAGGGGCTTAGGTGCAAAATAGAATTTCAGAAAGGACCCTGGAAGTTTTGTTACGCGGGGGAGAGCAGCCCTGGGTCGCTGGCTAGTGGGCCAGTACCCAGCTGGTGCGTGCGTGGCGTGTGGGTGTGTGCGTGCGTGGCATCCACTGTCAATGACAGATGGGCCCTGCTTGCGCGCGTGGCAAAGCGAAGCAAAAAGGGGGTTTTATTCTTGCGCGCGGGGTGAATCGAACCGGGGACCTCGGGTGCGCGCGGGGTGGCTCTAGCCACTGGGCTGGTCTGCGGGATCGTGGTAGATCTGGGAGCGAGGGGGTTTTGAGGTGGATCTCGTCAGTTAACTGAAACTGCACAAGTTCAGTTAACTGAACTTTGGCCGGGGACGTCGCACGCCGGCGACTGGCTGCGCTGCGGCCGCTGTTGTGCGCGTGGGTGCGTGCACAAGGCGTGTGCGCGTGCTGGCCGGGTGTGTGCGTGCCACCAGGAGGGAAAGAGGGGAGGAAAGGGGGTGCTCACCCCACTGTCGTCGAGGAAGAGAGGCTCGGGGAAGGGACGGTGGCGACAGGCGGCGTGGACGGCGCGGTGGTGGCGATCCGAGGCCGCTCGAGCCTGGTCGAGGAAACGAGGACGGAGAGGGCACCTCCACGGCTTCGTTCCCGTGCCCTGGAGGTCGAGGGGACGACCACCGCAGCCGCTGCGTCACCTCCAAGTCTCGTCCATGGCGGTGTTACAGAAAATTCAGAATTTTCAGAACGAAAAAAAAGCAGGAGAAGGAGGGGATCCGAGAGGAGAAAAAGGGAGGTGGCGGCGCAGGGAGGAAGAGAGGAGGGAGGCTAGGGTTTCGGGGCTCTCGGGGGTAGAAAAAGGGAGAGGAGAGGGAGCAGGTGGAGGTGGGGGTGCGTGGTGGCTGGCGTCACGGGTGCCGTCACCCGTACGGAGAAGGGAGACGAGGGAGGCGGGCCGCGTGGAGAGGATGTGGGCTGGGCTGGGAGATGGGATGGTTCGGTGGTGGGCTGGGCCAAGACGTGGGGGCTGCTGTTGTGCTTCTCTCCATTTTTCTCTTTAAAACCCTTTTGTTGCCTTGAGAATATTAAATGCCCAAGAACAAAAGTTTTGGATTTTGAAAATTCAAAAGTTTTTAGTGATGTTTAAATTTGAATTTGACATTCAATTTAGGGTTTTAAGAAAAGGGGAATTTATTTAACCAAGCAACATTTATTTTCCACTTCAATTTCATTGAAAACAATTTGAGTGTGAAACAGGAGTGCATTGTTTGAATTTCTTAAATTGGTTTGAAAGTTTTGATTGGTTTGAAAACAAGTGCAATGCATATGATGCATGATGCTATGCAAAAAGAAAAACAACCAAATCTAATTGGGGAAAATCCCCCGGGTGTTACACCTCACTCCATAAACTTCTGGTCATGTTTACCGAGTTCAGTTTCGCTTGGAGACAATCGAGATCTAAGCTTGAGGGGAGTTGATACGTCCAATTTGCATCACTATTTTAGAATGTAATTTTCTTATATTCATCGATATATTTCATGTTATGATGCATTACTTATTTCATCTTATTTTGCATGTTTAATAATTATTGGAGCATAAACATCGGGACCAGAAATATGATGGAAAAAGCACCTCAAGATACCCTATTTCTGAAGATCAGAAAAAGAAGGGGGCATCAGAGAAGTCTTAGAAGTTCACAAGAGGGAGCTAGCCACGAGGTGAGCCACAGGGGGGCCACCAAGGGCCCACACCATAGGTTGGCGCCCCCCTTGGCCGCCGCCGGGTGGGGTGGCCACCCTGGCCCACCTCTAGTCGCCTCCTTTCACGTACGTGACCCCCAGGGAACCCTAAGCCACGGAGAACCATCGATGAAATAGTATGCCGCCTCCTCGGGCGGAAAACAATAGATAGAGAAAAGCTATCCGGCGGGGAGAAATCTGCCGAGGAAATTCCTCCCCGGAGAGGGAAATCGTCACCGTCATCACTTCGGGCATCATCAAGATCATCATCTTCATCATCCTCACCACCAGCACCCTCACCGTCCACCTTCATCTCGTTGTAAAAATTAGGGTTATTTATCGTTGTTTTCCGCTAGATCTCTTTCCCGGTGTGGATTACTTGTTAGTAGTTGATGCCTACGAGCTTTAACGGTGTTTGCACTTTATGACCAAATTTTTATTCATCATTATATTACCTCTGATTATGATCCATATGATGTCTCGTGACTAGTTCGTTTACTTCTTGAGGACATGGGAGAAATCAAAATGTTAGTAGTGGAATTATGTTGAAGTAATATCTAATGGTTTGTTATTTAAGTTGTGGTGTTATTCTTCTACTGGTGTCATGTGAACGTCGAAGACATTACAATTCACCTTTATGGGCCTAGGAGGATGCATTGTATTTTTGGCTACTAATTGTGGGGTTGCCGAAGTGAAAGAAACCTAAACCCCCGTTAGGAAACCAATGCATGAGGGAGTGTAGGATCCCAGAGTTTAAGGTTGTGGTTAGATTTATCTTAATTACTTCTTCTATTTGCGGATGCTTGCAAGGGGTTTAATCACAAGTATGTGTTAGTCCTAGTTGGGCGGTGCAGGTTCACTCACACAACACCTATCAAAACAATAAATATTAATCAACTGTATGAAACGAAAGCGCTTGACGAAGTTCCCACGTGTCCTCGAGAACGTTTGGTAATCATAAGTAAAACAACCGGATTTTCCTTTGCTCTAAAAATGATTCGGCCACTCGCTACAATTATTATTACTATCTTTTATTTACTCGCACTTTATTTATCTTCTATATCAAAAACCACCAAAAACATGTCTGCTAGTGTTTACAGTGAATCCTCTATCCAACATACTTGTCAACACCTTCTGCTCCTCGTTGGGTTCGACACTCTTAGTTATCGAAAGTACTACGATACTCCCCCTATACTTGTGGGTCATCAGGCTACAATAGAACGCCTTAGAGTCGCATTCCCCACTAGGTAACCCCACACTGTCACCTTGGGCCCTAGATGGTTCCAGACAAACACCACAATTGCATAGGGTCATCTAACACAAAATATACAAATCGTGATAAGTCACACACGGTGCACACACTGTCACCTTTACACTGTGGGACAAAGGTGTCCCCGGAGATCACATTAACAAAACCACTCGAGTAGCATAACAGATGAAGAGTACCATGTACTTATTCAACTAGATTACAAAGCTCATGATCACATAAAGATCACACCATGGGAGAGAGAGATGAAACACATAGCTACCGGTAGATCACTCAGCCTCAGGGGAGAACTACTCCCGCCTCATCATGGGAGTCAGCACCAGCGATGAAGATGTCGGTGGAGTCGATGGAGATGGCTCCAGGGGCAATTCCTCGTCCCGGCTGGTGCCGGAACAGAGATTTTTTTCCCTCGAAACTTGTTGGCGGCGCGGCGGAGCTATGTAACTTTTCGTGGATGGAGGCTTGATTTTTAGGGTTTTTGCGTCGGGGGGAATAAATAGGAGAAAGGGTGATATCGGTGGGCGCCCGAGGGGCCCACACCATATGGTGGCGCGGCCAAGGGTGCGCCACCAGATGGTGTGGCCACCTCATTTCCCCCTCCGGGTCTCCTTTGGACTCTGTTGACATGCCAGAAAAAATAGGACCCTGGGATTTTGTTTCATCCAATTTCGAGAACATTTCCAGAAAAACTTTTCTGAAATAAAAAACAGCAGAAAACCGGAACTGGCATTGTGGCATCTTGTCAATAGGTTAGTCCAGAAAACATTCGGAAAACGAAGGAAAACATGTGAAAACATAAAGGTATTGGATAGAAAACAATCATGGAGCATCAAAAAAATTAGATATGTTTGAGACGTATCAAGTATCCCCGATCATAACTCCTGCTCTTCCTCGAGTACGTAAGTGATAAAAAAATAATTTTTGAGGTGACATGCAGTCAACACAATCTTGATCAACATTATGTAACAGAAATGCAAGCTAAGATTAAAGTACTCTAAATATAGGCATGATAGATATAATTCTAAAAGTGAAACTTAGCAACCATGTTGCAACATGAAAAGTAACACAAACAAAAGGTCATGAATAATAATGCACTTGAAAGTTATACGTTTGTTTCGATCATAAAGATAACATGGCAAAGTGGTATTCCGCTTATCCTTAAATTGATAGCAAAACATAAATGCAAGGACACCTTCAAAGTTCAAGTGGAGACTAGATAGAGATAATTTGAGAAGAAGTAATAACATAATCATGAATCAGTCAATAATAAATTTTGGGACTGATGCACATTATACTCAGAATGACAACTACGCTCTCTTAATTATGCATAAAATTAGAAGATGAAGACTCAACATAAAAGTAAAAGAAAGTCCCTTCGTAGAGGGAAGCAGGGATTAACTCATGTGCTAAAGATTTTTATTTTATTAAAATAGAGGTACTGAAAACAATTTTGAGAGATGTGTATGTCTATGTCAACGAATAGAAAAAAAACAATACAGTATGCCACAAGTTAACTAGACTTTACAAGAGCGGCTCCCATTGAAGGACGTTCTTTCTACTGGAGTCAGTAGATCATCCCTCTTCTCTTTTGTTTACACAATTATTCTTGACTAATAAATCAGGGGGGAAAAGAGTGAAGAGATTTTATAGTAACCAAGTTTGGGGCTGGGTACCCCGTTGCCAGCTCTTCTATCGGTTTGGATAAGCTAATGTGCCACTAGTCCAGGTTTGTAAAGTCCAATCAACAAGTGAGATAAATATCGTCTACCTGTGTCCTCATGAACTAAAACAGGGGCACAAAACAGGTATAATTTTGAAGGTTTTAAAGGTAGCACATGAGAAATTTACTTTGGAGTGGCGGTTAAATACCACATATTAGTAGGTATGGTGGAAAATTTGGCAAACTTTGGTTTTTGGGAGTTGGATGCACGAGTAGAGATTATACTCGGTACAGGTGAAGTCTAGCAAAAGACTGGGAGCGACAAATTAAGAGAGCAATAATGGCCATAATCATGCATAGCGACAAAAAATTTATTAATCAAAGCATAAATGATATAACAAGTCAAAACTAAATGATCATAGAGGCTAGAGGGGACTGGTTTGTAGTCATAACATGGTGCAAGCATGCGCCAAGCAATCAAATAAAGCATTCGAAGGAGAATACCACAATATTATGCTTAGTAATGGTAAAAACAACACATGGTTTCTTTCAATGGCACATTAAGCACTATCAGATATTTGAGACAAGTCATGCTACATCAATAACTACTAAGCATTAAAATAATATCTAGCATGACATATTAAAGTCTAGGCCACAATATAAACAAGCTTCTTTTGCACCGCTATAAGAATGAAGTATTTTACTCTTCTCCAGCCATGATTAACTTGTTTGAAACAAATCTCATAGATAATATTCCTGAAAGACCAGAGAGATAATAAAATAAAAAAGAAGCAAACCAACAAGCTCTAAACAAAATGCAAGTGGAAAACAAGGGATAAATATAGTACTAGCAAAAGGTAAACACTCACTGAACAATAAGAATGAAAACTAGAGTGTTCTAAGCAATAAAAACCGAGCGTGTATCTCTCCAAACAAAATATGGTAGGATCCAATAATATACTACAGCAAGGAAAACAAAACAAACTGAAAGCAAAAATTATTGAAGCTCCAAGAATACCACATAATATATGAAGCAATCAAAATATAGTGTCTTGAAAGAGGAACTGATATTTTTGTTGATGAAGATTGAGCTTTTGTCCATCCTTAGTCTCATCATATCATTCTTCTATCCCTACACTTGAAAAATCACTCCATACAAAACATCACACAATCTTCATTAGCAACGTTAGTGTAATCAAAATAATATATCCACTTTGGTTCATTTTCAACACAAGTCTAACACCCATTAAAATATTAGCTACTGTCACAACTTCTTCAAAGCTCTTCCCCTCGAAAGAACATCAAAAGAAAAAAAAAGCGGCAAATGCAAATATTGGCAGAAATCTATCAAAACAGAACAGCGGGTAAAAATCGATTTTATAGAAAATCTGCTGTTGATCAAATAAAAAGTGCAAAACTAATGAAATTTACATAATAACCTTGGGCATTTGAACAAAAAATTTCAGATCAATGTGACGTTCTGGCGGAGAGAATTAATTTTTTTGGGTGGAGCATAGAATCTATTTCAGGACATCAACTTCCCAAAATCTTACTTCCTCCCTATTAGAGGCTACTCTTGGCACAAAAACGAAATAAAAAGTATAAGGAGAGGTTTCTACAGAGGTAACAACTTCCAAGACTCAAAGAAAACAAAAGGAAACTGGAAGCAAAAAATATAATGGGTTGTCTCACAAAAGCGCTTTTCTTTAAAGGCTTTTAGCTAGGCATGATAATTTTGATGATGCTATCATATGTATAAGTTGAACAAATAAGAATACATCAAGAAGAAAATATCCAACAAATTTAAGTCTAACCCACTTCCTATGCAAAATAATCTTGTAGAAAAACAAGTCAATAAAGCACAAAGCAACAAGCATAGAAAAACAAACAAGTGCATCTTCAAAAATTTCAACATAAAGAGGGGAAACTTAATATTGTTGAGATGCATAAAATTATGTTTCCCTCTCTCATAATAACTTTCAGTAGCATCATGAATAAAATTAACAATATAACTTTCACATAAAACAAGCCACATGCATGCATAAAAGGATAAATACTCTCCACACAAGCATAGTCATTCTCATTCATAGTAGAGGGAGAAAATTCAACAAAATAGCTATCATTATTATTCTCATCACCATAATCATAAAATATAGGAGAACATATTGTAATCATAATTAATTTTATCCTCAATAGTAGGTGGACTGAAAATATCATATTCATCATTGTAGTCATCATAACGAACCCCAACATGATATACAAGTTGTATATTAGAGACATGGTTTTGGGTAATCCCTCCATAACCATGACAAGTTTCATCAGGATAATCGTGATTATAGCCTATGTTATAGTATTCTTTATAATAATTATCAAAGAATGGAGGCACAGTATCATCATAAGAAATAGAATAGTTATCTTCCAAAGTGTGAACATATAATCATTGGAAGCAAAAGGATTTTCAAACACATCATCCACAAGCTTTTTAGATAAAAGGCCTTATGCCCGACTTTGAATTAACAAAGCCAAACAAGTTCAACAGAGGTTATTACACATGTATTCTCACCTGATTCAAGGTCCCCCGAGCTCCTTCCATAAGTACATCTGGGAAGCCAAACTCCCCCTCAAAATAAAAGTCTTTGCATGGCAGCTCTTGCTTGATAAACTTCCGACAGGGGAGCAGCTTGCCATTAGACAGGGCCCCTCGACGGGGCAGTGTGCCCTGTGTGGAGCCATCGAGAATGCTGACCATCTTTTATTTTCGTGCTCTTTCGCCATTTTCTCGTGGAGTGCTCTTAGACTGGTCCCCGGGAGGACTTGGAACCCTAGCACTAGAGCCCAATGGTTATTCTTGCTCAACCAAACCGAGCCTAGGGAGGCAAGGCTGATCTGGGCGCTATTTCTCGCCCAATCGTGGGCTCTTTGGAATGTTAGAAACAAACACGCCATATAAGGAAAAATCATCCGTCATCGTGCTGACATTTTGTTCAAAACGCTCTTATTATTACAGCTATGGACTCCCACGCTTAGGGAGGAGGATCGAGAAGACGCCAGAAGATTGGTGGACGAGCTTAAAATTCTCCATTGCACTTGCCTTCACCCCCAGCCGTATAGGGTTGCCTGGCGCCCCCTGGTGTTTAGTTTGTTCTGATCTCGCTCGTTTCCTGCTTTTTATTCTTTGTGTTGGCTTAAGCTGTATGCCCAGCTGTTTTTCTGGCTCGGACCCTTTGTTGGTCTTGTTTTAGAGCGGTTTCCGTTGTGTCGCATCCACAAGCTTAGAGCTTTCTATATCATCATTGGAAGGAACATTACTACTAACAGTAAAACAATTATTAACATCATCATTTTCAGAATTGGTACCAAAGATATTTTCAATATCTAAAGTAGTGTGTTTCTCCCAATCATGATCACTATCATAAGTAACAAGCATAGGTTCATGATCGAGTTCAGATTCATCAGCAAAAACTATAATAGGAGCAACACACTTAGGGCAATATACCGTTTCCTCTCTCCTCTTACTCCTCATCTTCTTCTTCTTCCCCTCTTTAGGAGGGAGAGACTTTAAAGGAAGCTTCTCCACATACCCTAGTTTATTGTCAGAAACAATAGAAGAAACTTTGGAGGATTCCTCCTCTTCATTAATAAGAGCAAAACACATATTAGTCATGTCATATTTTGGTAAAGTATCATCTTTTATAATATTTTGTATGCAAGTATTTGCGCGGCAATTATCAACACAATTAAGATGACATTCATGCAAGACGATGTTCATATTAAAAGCACTCATATCTACCAAAGAAGTTTTTCTTGATAACTCTTCACACCCCAAAAATAATGTAAGTTCATCATGCTGATTAGGAGTGATCATGTCATCACAATACAAACTTGCATTACTAATTGGATTTGAAAGGCTATTATCATAGTCTCAGCATTGAAAATTGAAATGATCCACTTTATAGAAAACTTCACAAATAAAAGGATAGATGGAACAAACTTTTTCACCAAGATAATTTAGAGCCCTGTCCCACGTTCTAGTTTTTCATTCCTATGATGGGTACAATATTATTCTTCGATTTGATTCTTTTCACAAGGTCTAAGTGCTCCACAAAAATTAACATGCTTATAAGAAATAGTACTTTCAGAAGTTTGAGCATGTTTATTGCAATCATTAATAACAATTACATTTTTCATGCAAGTGACTTTAAAAGGTTCATGATACATGTACCAATTTTATTTGCGAACATTTATATGAGAGGCAAATGCTCTACAATAATCAACAATAATTTTAGGATCAAGACCATATTTAGCACTAAGCTCTTGAAAATCAGCAGTTTCAGCGAAAGACTTAATGCAATCATACACATAGTTTATACCTGATTGTTTACCTTTATCGTTATCCCAATCTTCAGTATTGTTCTTAATTGTTTCAAGAAGATTCCACTTAGCTTTAACCCTCTTACTTGTGAAGGAACCCTCTGAACAGGCATCTAGATAATCCTTGCAATGTCCTGAAAGCCTTGCATAAAAATTAGTAACAATTATTTCCTCACGAAGCTCATGGTTAGGACATTTGAGTATTAATATTTTCAATCTTCCCCAAGCTTGAGCAATGCTTTCTCCATCACGAGGAAAAAAATTATAAATGTAATTCCTATCTAAATGCAGTTCATGAGGAGGATAAAATTTAGAATAAAATAGAGATTGAAACTCCTTCCAATCCAAATGATGAGGATCATCTAGTAGCTCATACCACTCAAGTGAAAAGAGAGAATATCTTCCTCTTAAGTTGGTCCATTGAAATACCTGCACACTTGAACAACTCGCATAAATCATGCATAAAGCATAAATGATCACCATGATGGACAGTTACGTCTCCAAAACAGGAGTTATTCATAACACGTACAATAAATTTCATAGGTATTTTAAAAAGAATACTTTTGGTAGGAGGATTTAAATATCACAAGCATCATTAGAATTATCACATATGGGAGATAAAGTATCATCAGAGAAAATTTTCTCCTCTAAAGTTGAGGAACTAAAAGATCGTTTTCATAAAAACTTGCTTCCCCAAGCTTAGACTTTACCATTAGCGGTAATGGTGTTCAAAGAATTCATACTGATAACATTCCTACTAGCATGCAAATAAAGTCCATAGGTTTTTTTATTTTTTCTTCAGAAGCATCATGTCCTAATTCAATATAAAGATTATAAAACTCTCTCATATTTTTGTTGTTTTCCATTAAGCCTAACCGGTGAAAATAAAAACAAGAAACAAAAAGATATAATTGTAGAATCTAAAGGAAATAACTTCGAGCACTCACACACCACTAATAATACTAGGATGTGAGTACCTTTTACCTTACCTCCCCGAAAACGGCGCCAGAAAAGAGCTTAATGTCTACGCATGCTTCTATTCTTGTAGTCAGTGTTGGGCCTCCAAGTACAAAGGTTTTTAGAACAGCAGCAATTTTCCCTTAAGTGGATCACCTAAGGTTTATAGAACTCGGGAAGGTAGAGGTCAAAGATATCCCTCTCCAGCAACCCCGCAATTAATATACAAGAAGTCTCTTGTGTCCCGAACACACCTAATACAATTGTCAGTTGTATAGGTGCACTAGTTATGCGAAGAGATAGTGAAATACAAGTAATATGGATGATTATAAGTGATAATAGCAATCTGACATAAAAATAACAGCAAGCAAACATGTAGCAGAACTAGTTGTAAACGGCGTTTCAATGCTTAGAAGCAAGGCCTAGGGATCATACTTTTACTAGTGGACAGATGACCCACAAGTATAGGGGATCGCAGCAGTCTTCGAGGGAAGTAAAACCCAAATTTATTGATTTGACACAAGGGGAGCCAAAGAATATTTATTAGCCTTAACAACTGATTTGTCAATTCAGCTGCACCTGAAAGTAAACTTGCTCGCAACAATTTATCAGTGGTAACAGTTTTATAGCAGCAGTAGAAATAAAATAACAGTAGTAGCAATCACGGAAAACAGCGGGATGGGAAGTACCATAGGAATAGATGGAATGGATGGATGGGCGTTGCATGGATAACAAGGATCATGTAATAATAATAACGTGGGAATTGCAGACAATAATAATAAAGCATCAAACATATAGGCAAACCATAGGCATGTGTTCCAATATAGTCATACGTGCTCGCAATGAGAAACCTGCACAACATATTTTGTCCAACAACCATCCTGTGGCAGCGGGGCCTCTAGGGAAACTACTGGTAATTAAGGTGCTCCTTTTAATAAAGCACCGGAGCAAAGCATTAACACTCCGTGACCACACCTGATCCTCACATCATAGCCATCCCCTCTGTTTGTCCCAATTTCTGTCACTTTGGGGCCTCGGGTTCTGGACAATGACATGTGTAAACAACTTGCAGATATGATCAAGAAACATAATTATACTCGTGAAACAATAACATGTTTAGATCTGAGATCATGGCACTCGGTCCCTAGTGATAAGCATTAAGCATAACAAGTTGCAACAACGGTAGAAAACACTAACAATTGATACTAGGCACTATGCCCTAACAGTTCGGCATTATTACAACATCAATCTCATCCAATCCCTTCCATCCCTCTCAGCCTACAGCGGGGTTTACTCACACATGGACGTGGTAATCATGGATGGTTGATGGAGAAGGAGTGGCGGTGTCGATGGCGATGATCTCCTTCGAATCCTCGTCCCGGCAGGGCGCCTAAACAGGAACTTTTGATCCCCGAATTGAGTTTCGGGGTGGCGGCGGCACTCTGTTCTGTTTCTATGGAATATGACGAACCCCCCTCTGTTTTAGGTTTTCGGGGAATAAGTAATCGAAAGGGGAGCCCGAGGGGGTGCCTGGGTGGCCCACATGTCACGACCCCGGACCCAGAGATATACATACTGTTATGTGCTCCTAGCCATGGACTCACAAGGGCTTCAGGGTTACCAGCCCCGGCCGCAACAAACAACGGCAGGCAAACCGGATTCATCGGCACGTAGTCCGGATCCCCGGTCTACTACTCCTTGTATCCATGCTAGTCATAACCAACTATGCATATCAAAGCGTCCACGAATCAAATGAAACTGAAGGAAATGGGACCAAAGCTATACAGAGATGCTATGTGTCCAGAAAGTGCAACAACAATCGAGGGTTACTGGGGTTACCTTGCCCCAGGCCGATCACATCGACAGGCGGGCTCGGACATGGATCATCGGCTCCACAACCCCTCGACTGCGACAACTATGCAGGCATAGCCAAAACTGTATAACAATGAGCTCGAAACCAACAACCGATCAAAGCAGTACTCTAAACATGAAGTTGTGTTAAACATGTGTTACTAGAGTATAGC
The DNA here is from genome assembly GCA_028641055.1 of Alopecurus myosuroides. Classification (NCBI taxonomy): domain Eukaryota; kingdom Viridiplantae; phylum Streptophyta; class Magnoliopsida; order Poales; family Poaceae; genus Alopecurus; species Alopecurus myosuroides. Next base: position 313,772,774 of record CM054061.1, read on the forward strand.
TTACAAACAGAGGTCACACGACCCAACATTACATCAGACAACGGAAGGCAAATTATGTTGCTAATCAACAAGAACCAAAAAGGCCTAAGAGGCCGCAACATAAGGCGACGTCCCAGCCCATAGATTCCAGGCTGCTACCTGGGAACCCCAAACTACTCGTCGATGTCCATGTTGAATCACCACTGAAGTGAGGAACTCCACCTGAACCAAATTAAGCAAACCTGAGTATGGGAGGTACTCAACAAGACTTAGTTAACCTATTATATATCTGCTATCTTCAGAAAGGGTTTTATGAAGGCTGATTTGCGTAAAGCAATCTTTGTTTTGCAAGTTGAGGAAGAATAGCACGTCTCGGAGAGTGTTTTCAAAACAGATGAGGAAACTAGTCAACTACTGTAATCATCATCTTCTTGTATTCCACCAAGTCCTTCTCATTCCCACACTATCTCATGCTACAAGGATCACCCCTCTCGGCATCTCCGAGGAGGAACCCTTCAATCATGGTTAACAAGTTTTAGTCATTCCGTTGAAGTTATCTATGATCACAGAATCCGTTGACAAGTCGTCCGTAACCGTGGACACGGCTTCTCGAGGAGATTTATCCCTGCAGGGGGTACACTTTACCCACACGTACCATCTGACTCTTAACGCCACATGTACGCTCGTCCATGGAGCGCGGCAGAGGGTGGCTGGCCACGACCTTTACCTTGCTCGACCCTATCCATGAGTCAACCCAAACAGGGCCACCCCGTCAACAGGGAGTTGGCCACCTCCTGACGGCACATGTTCTGTGAGTAGGGAACAAGATCCGTGTACGTCCATCACTTGTCCAGGTCACGCCCTAAGTTTTCTCCAAATCGTTTTCTGACTCACACGCAGATGGAAAGATCAAACTACGTGACTCATGGACGTGGCCAAACAAGTTAGTTGGTCGAGCGCGGTCTGTTAGGCCCCGCGTGTGGTTGCACGCTCAGTCTTGGCTTCGAAGGCGAGAACTCGCTCCTAGGGGCATGAACAGGACAAAACGCCACAACCCATTGTGGCCTCACATCCATGCCAGTATTTAGTCAAGTTATCAAATGTAATCCAAATCACAACAACCTGACAAAGTAGATTCACGTATTGACCAGATTCATCAACCGGATGGATCAGATCACAACTAGGCATGGCTAAGCAAGACTCACAGGGTTTAGCGGAGCGCGCACAAACAAACCTATAGTTGCTACGTGCAGTGGATCAGGATATTGAGGCAATGCAGTATATAGGTGAACTATATCTAAGACCATAAATATTTTGAACCGCATGCAATATACGAGATTCCAAAACACTTCGAAAACCATATATGAGCAGATAAGAGGTTATGCTTTCCTTGGTTAAGAAAACCAGATAAAGTCTTCTGGAATAAGTGCTTGACTTGTCGGTTAAGATCAAGTATTCACCATTGGACTGCTGGCCTTCTCTTCGGAGTCGCGTTCTACCGAGGGGAAAAAACACCAAAACAAAGAAGAACAACAATCAAACATGGCATCGATGCAATGCACAATATGTATGCATGAGCAAGTTAATGCACTTAAATAAAGCCCTAAACATGTAGATAGGGTTGCTAGGGTTCGTATGTCAAATATGAAGTTTTACTGGAATTCGCCCGAAATAGACCCCGGAGTGGGTTTCGGGTGATTATGAACATGAGTACAAGTTAAAGTGCTCAATTGGGTTTGAAAACATCATAACTAGGTTGCATTTGTCATTTTGAGCAAAATGGTATATAACTTTTGATTTTCTAATTTTAGTGAATAAAAACTTATTTTCTATTTTTAAATTATTAAACAGCATTAAATAAAGCCCAAAAATGAAGTGTGTCAAACATGTATGAAAGTGACATTTTCATGTAGATCTTATTTTTCTGATCACTCCCATATTTTCATTATATTTTTTTGAATTATATTTTGAGAGATATTGATTTTACAATTTTAAATCATTTTCTGAAATTTTCCTGGAATTACTAAAAAGGGGTTATGACGTCACTGTGACGCAGTGATGACATCATCATCCTCTGTTCTTCACGGGGAGATCAAAATTCGAATGAAATCGCACGCAATTGACGGAACCAACTAGTGGACGAGCTAGACTTGGCCGAGGCGAGTCGAGGGGTGCCAACCGGTGACCATTTGGTCGCCGGAGTGGCCGGCGGCGAGCAAGAACGGCGGCGGCCGGCGGTGGCTCACGACGGGCGGGAGATGCAGATGGGTAGGGAGCGAGCGAAAGGTACCGGGATGCTCACCGGAATGAGAGGAGTCCAACGTAGTGGTCGGAGGAGCTCGGGAGGCTCTGTACCGGCGGCGAGCTTCCATGGAAGCCGCCGGACAGTGGCGGTGAAGATGCTCGAATTGGAGCCCTCGGGGGCTTCCCTGCTACTGAGCAAGCTCGAGGAGGAAGAGGGGGTTGCGGTGGAGCTCCTGGATGGTTCAATTCGTCGGGGGAAGCTGCGGTTCGCCGGCGATGTCGAATCTCGCCAGAGCTAGGGTTTCGGCCGGCAGGGAGAATTACAGAGCGAGAGAGAGAGGGAGAGCTAGAGGGGAGGGGGATTCTGTGAGGTGGAGCGATCCGGACGGCACCTAGGAGACCCTCATCCTCTCCTCCACGTCGGAAGCAGGAGGTGGCGTGGCGGTTGCCCTCCTATCGCCGGACAGGAGGAAGACGATAAAACCACTTCTCTGATAACCCCCTGGAAAAGCTGAGGAAATTACAGAGAGGTCCTTTTCCATTAAAAACATAACAGAAAACAAACTTTTGAGGGCCTTTTTGCAAACAGAAAAATTTGCAAAACTGACTTTTGGAAAGCTCATCAAATTTCCAACAAAACCATGTTTTGCTTTGGTGTATTTGAAATATTTTTCAATACAAAATTTTGGAACCCATTTTAAGTACTTTTTGTGGGATTTTCTCAAACCATTTAAATTCCAAATTTAAATTGGTTAAAACGTGATTTAAATTTTTGTTTTCATGCATGTATGAGGTGAACACACACCACACACCCTACTGTATAAAAAATTTTGATGTTACAAATCTACCCCCCTTACAAGAATCTCGTCCCGAGATTCCTGAAGGAGAAAGAAAGAAGGAACACCGGTTTTGAACGATCTTCTCGAACCTTACGGTTCTATTCTTGAAGAGGTTGATCCGTAGCATCTTGAAATATTGAACGGATACACATTAGGTAAGAGGGAAACTCTTAGGAGATGATCTTCACGAAGATCGAGTATCTCATGGATAACTCATGATAGGAATGTTCATAAGGAACTGTTGAGTTATCGTGCATGAAACACATTAAGATAACAGAGGGAATAAAAGATGGTTTCAAGTTTGCGGACGATTGGTATTGAAAGGATTTAGAATATGAGCTTTGCACAAGACTTTAAATCCCTTTGTAAAAAAAAGGTTGGACAACTTATGACATCGAGATTTCTTCAAACAGATAACCAAGATGGAGAGGATGGTCTTGGATACCTCAAAGTAATATCCGTGGACGAGGAAAAACACGAGAAAACACTGTAATCGTGCGTCAGAGAGAATTTGATACAGAATCATGTTCACTCTTCGGAGTGGACACAATAGATGAAGGAACTTTCATTCCGTCAAAGTTAGTTGAAATCCTTTTCAAAGATCAGGATGTTACTTCACGACAGAAGATGAGTAACCACGGAAGGTTGGAACACCGTAATGGAGGAGGAACTCTTGGTCACACCATAAGGCTGGTTAACCAACGAGGATTGAAACACCGGAAGGAATAGGGACTCTTTTTTTATTGTGGTTTGGACGTAGCAATACGTTTACCACATGGTTAAGATCCCATGGCTGAAGTAACTGACAAATTCACACAATGTGAGATGAACAGAACTTCAAGTACAACCCACTTGAGGAAGGAAACTGAACAAAGGTGGTTACAGAACACCAAGAGATGTTTCCATGATGAACTTGTTTCCACTGAAAGAAAAGTTTGGAGGATCAACAAAGAGACATTGGAAGAATAAACTTCCAGGTTCTGTTGGATGTTCTAGATACCGACAGCAGGCTCCCGACAAGCCTTCTATAGGTCATCAAGTGAATGTAAAACTTTGGTTCGGAAGAACGAGGAGGAAACTTGTTGGGATGAACCAGACAAGAATTCTCACGGAAAGTGGTTGTTCTTACGGATTCAAAGAGATATGACATTAGGCCTTACGGCTAATTGTGTCAACCACAACATCAACCATGCCGTATTTTCAAATGGACGTAGTTCAACACCCTTGAGGAAACACCAACCATCCTTGTTGCTTGAGATTCAGCTCTGGTTAGCGGGAGGATGATAACTCAACTCAGTATGTCTGATCAAAGAGGCTGCTCCGGTTACCAACGAGACACATATGCTAGATTCTCAAGATACTGACTACGATGCCACACTCAAGAGGATGAGTGAGATTGCAGAACTCATGTATTAGCATCTTGCGAAACACGGTTGCACCTACATGGTTTAGTTGCAACAAAACACATCGGAGTCCTTTTGGGAAAGATGATTACCGAGATAACGAAGTTCATAGACTTCTTCTCTTTTACGAACAATCTGTCAGTGGCTTAATGTGGATGGAAACTTCTTCCAGTAGACGGAGGTAGCAACCAACCATCTCAAGAATAGTCCACACCTGCATGACCGACTTGGAGTTATTCCCAAAGGAACAAGGAAATTTTACTCAGATCCATGACAACAACTTTCACCATAAGCACATGGACCGGGGTAAGCTACTTCGAACATCCAGAACACAACTTCGTGATAACACAAAGTTGGTTCTCGAAAGTTTCCAACATTAATGCCAACTGTTCAACACGAACCTCTTGCAACTTGGAGAAAATAGGAATGTCGTAGATGGCTCAACAACATCTTTATCAAGACACTCCAAGAAGAGGGATTCATATGATATATGAACAAGGCAAAACATTGGTTAGACCAAAGGACATGAAGGTGTACTCGGGCAAAACACCATGAGTGAAAAAACCATAAAGATAGTCCTTGGATCTTTTCTCGATTTGACGATAGCCCAAATCAAACCAAGGTTAGAATGATAGCATGTCCACAAAAGAGATACTATCATGCTTCATCACAAAGGAAACTAGACATCCCTTAACAATGGAACAAGTTAGGAAGAGCTTTTGTCTTTCAACTCTCCAAGTTGTTGTTTAAGGTCAACTAACTAACCCAGAGTATCCAGCAAGGTTTCTTGGAGAAAAGAGTAGTTCAAACTACTCCTGGTTTAGACATCACGATCAGGTGACAAACCTGGTGATACTTCTAGAAAGACAACCAGAATATCACAACCTACCGGTATGTCTTTGAGTTAGAAAGGAATCTTGCTTTTCAAAGCAACCAATATGATCTTTAGAGCTTCGGCATGAACCTAACTCTCTGACCAAGAATGTGCACCAGAATGAACGGATTTTGGTAACACCGTCAACTTTAAGTAGAGACCGGGTGACCAATAATGCTAAGAAGGGTACAGATGTTTCTTAGATTTTTCGAAGCAATAAGAATTGCTAGGAGTACCTGATACACATGTCAACGCATAGACCCATCATACTCAAGCATTTCAACTTGGAGGAAGGGGGAGTGAAGACGGTAAGAGCATCACTTCATCAATAAGGCCATGAAACTTAACGCAGTCTCGTGATATAAAAGAGTGTGATACTCGAAGGTAGATCAGAACAGAAGCTAATGAAACTTCTTTATTCTGTGGATTACAAAACTTTGACCTGGTCCTAGAGATGAACGAGGTACTGGAGTTTGTTTCTCCTTACATTCCAAGGTGGAACGTTATGACGGATCACAAGAGCAAATGCATTGAAGAATCCAACACACATATGCAACTTGTATTTCAAACAGCAGATGAGGTTTGGAAGCAAGCAAAGAATAGGAACGTGCTCTTGGAAAATCCTGAGATCACGTTGGATGCACGGGGTAATACTCATGTGTAGAACCCATGCCAAAAGGTTGGTATAGCTGAACCAAGAACAAGGATATGGGAATCATAAGAACACTCTTGTCGTGATCCTTTTTGATTCCTAGAGAAAGCCTACGGCTATGAGAGTTGGAATTTCCTAACCACCCTGAGGTAAAACAGATTCCTCAGGATTCAACGAAACAAAACGTAGGTTAAAGGTCAGCATCCTGTACTGATTACGTGAGATCTACATGGTTAAGAAACCACATAATTCAACCCACGACAATTCAACACATTTCGGGACCTTCGATTCAAGTCCAAGATTGAAAACTCAAAGGAAGGAGTACTCTCTGAGTGCCTTGAAGGACACTATGAATAGCAATCACGAGGTATCTTTCAAAAGACAAACATAACTCCGGAAGGATTTGACATAGGACAACGGATAAATTCGAGATGAAAAGGAAATCTCGAAGTTCAGGATTTTGAGACTTTGGAACATGTAAGAATGTGGAATCCACACAGCTCTGAGAGAGATTGAAATGGAAAGGAGATCTCCCAGCTTAAGAGATACCGGAGTATGAAACACACTCGACTCTAGAAACTTAACACTAGGTCAACTTGGGTAACAACGTCCTTGCCATAGAAGGCACCTAGGTTTTGAATGACTAGAAGAGGTAGCAAAACCTTTTCAAATCAAAACAGGTAAGGAGACCCAGAGTTAGAGCGATAGCAGGTAAGGAGTAAAAAGAATCCTAAGAAGTGTTTTCACAACTCATTTGAAGTTTTCAAAGTAGTTTTCACAATCACTAGACTCAACATCGACCAAGCAGTAAGGTTTTCCTACAGGCAGTCCTGCTATGATACCAAGACTTGTCACGACCCCGGACCCAGAGATATACATACTGTTATGTGCTCCTAGCCATGGACTCACAAGGGCTTCAGGGTTACCAGCCCCGGTCGCAACAAACAACGGCAGGCAGACCGGATTCATCGGCACGTAGTCCGTATCCCCGGTCTACTACTCCTTGTATCCATGCTAGTCATAACCAACTATGCATATCAAAGTGTCCACGAATCGAATGAAACTGAAGGAAACGGGACCAAAGCTATACAGAGATGCTATGTGTCCAGAAAGTGCAACAACAATCGAGGGTTATTGGGGTTACCTCGCCCCAGGCCGATCACATCGACAGGCGGGCTCGGACATGGATCATCGGCTCCACAACCCCTCGACTGCGACAACTATGCAGACATAGCCAAAACTGTATAACAATGAGCTCGAAACCAACAACCGATCAAAGCAGTACTCTAAACATGAAGCTGTATTAAACATGTGTTACTAGAGTATAGCTTACAAACAGAGGTCACACGACCCAACATTACATCAGACAACGGAAGGCAAATTATGTTGCTAATCAACAAGAACCAAAAAGGCCTAAGAGGCCGCAACATAAGGCGACGTCCCAGCCCATAGATTCCAGGCTGCTACCTGGGAACCCCAAACTACTCGTCGATGTCCACGTTGAATCACCACTGAAGTGAGGAACTCCACCTGAACCAAATTAAGCAAACCTGAGTACGGGAGGTACTCAACAAGACTTAGTTAACCTATTATATATCTGCTATCTTCAGAAAGGGTTTTATGAAGGCTGATTTGCGTAAAGCAATCTTTGTTTTGCAAGTTGAGGAAGAATAGCACGTCTCGGAGAGTGTTTTCAAAACAGATGAGGAAACTTGTCAACTACTGTAATCATCATCTTCTTGTATTCCACCAAGTCCTTCTCATTCCACACTATCTCATGCTACAAGGATCACCCCTCTCGGCATCTCCGAGGAGGCACCCTTCAATCATGGTTAACAAGTTTTAGTCATTCCGTTGAAGTTATCTATGATCACAGAATCCGTTGCCAAGTCGTCCGTAACCGTGGACACGGCTTCTCGAGGAGATTTATCCCTGCAGGGGGTACACTTTACCCACACATACCATCCGACTCTTAACGCCACATGTACGCTCGTCCATGGAGCGCGGCAGAGGGTGGCAGGCCACGACCTTTACCTTGCTCGACCCTATCCATGAGTCAACCCAAACAGGGCCACCCCGTCAACAGGGAGTTGGCCACCTCCTGACGGCACCTGTTCTGTGAGTCGGGAACAAGATCCGTGTACGTCCATCACTTGTCCCGGTCACGCCCTAAGTTTTCTCCAAATCGTTTTCTGACTCACACGCAGATGGAAAGATCAAACTACGTGACTCATGGACGTGGCCAAACAAGTTAGTTGGTCGAGCGCGGTCTGTTAGGCCCCGCGTGTGGTTGCACGCTCAGTCTTGGCTTCGAAGGCGAGAACTCGCTCCTAGGGGCATGAACAGGACAAAACGCCACAACCCATTGTGGCCTCACATCCATGCCAGTATTTAGTCAAGTTATCAAATGTAATCCAAATCACAACAACCTGACAAAGTAGATTCACGTATTGACCAGATTCATCAACCGGATGGATCAGATCACAACTAGGCATGGCTAAGCAAGACTCACAGGGTTTAGCGGAGCGCGCACAAACAAACCTATAGCTGCTAGGTGCAGTGGATCAGGATATTGAGGCAATGCAATATATAGGTGAACTATATCTAAGACCATAAATATTTTGAACCGCATGCAATATACGAGATTCCAAAACACTTCGAAAACCATATATGAGCAGATAAGAGGTTATGCTTGCCTTGGTTAAGAAAACCAGATAAAGTCTTCTGGAATAAGTGCTTGACTTGTCGGTTAAGATCAAGTATTCACCATTGGACTGCTGGCCTTCTCTTCGGAGTCGCGTTCTACTGAGGGGAAAACAACACCAAAACAAAGAAGAACAACAATCAAACATGGCATTGATGCAATGCACAATATGTATGCATGAGCAAGTTAATGCACTTAAATAAAGCCCTAAACATGTAGATAGGGTTGCTAGGGTTCGTATGTCAAATATGAAGTTTTACTGGAATTCGCCCGAAATAGACCCCGGAGGGGGTTTCGGGTGATTATGAACATGAGTACAAGTTAAAGTGCTCAATTGGGTTTGAAAACATCATAATTAGGTTGCATTTGTCATTTTGAGCAAAATGGTATATAACTTTTGATTTTCTAATTTTAGTGAATAAAAACTTATTTTCTATTTTTAAATTATTAAACAGCATTAAATAAAGGCCAAAAATGAAGTGTGTCAAACATGTATGAAAGTGACATTTTCATGTAGATCTTATTTTTCTGATCACTCACATATTTTCATTATATTTTTCTGAATTATATTTTGGGAGATATTGATTTTACAATTTTAAATCATTTTCTGAAATTTTCCTCGAATTACTAAAAAGGGGTTATGACGTCACTGTGACGCAGTGATGACATCATCATCCTCTGTTCTTCACGGGGAGATCAAAATTCGAATGAAATCGCGCGCAATTGACGGAACCAACTAGTGGACGAGCTAGACTTGGCCGAGGCGAGTCGAGGGGTGCCAACCGGTGACCATTTGGTCGCCGGAGTGGCCGGCGGCGAGCAAGAACGGCGGCGGCCGGCGGTGGCTCACGACGGGCGGGAGATGCAGATGGGTAGGGAGCGAGCGAAAGGTACCGGGATGCTCACCGGAATGAGAGAAGTCCAACGTAGTGGTCGGAGGAGCTCGGGAGGCTCTGTACCGGCGGCGAGCTTCCATGGAAGCTGCCGGACAGTGGCGGTGAAGATGCTCGAATTGGAGCCCTCGGGGGCTTCCCTACTACTGAGCAAGCTCGAGGAGGAAGAGGGGGTTGAGGTGGAGCTCCTGGATGGTTCAATTCGTCGGGGGAAGTTGCGGTTCGCCGGCGATGTCGAATCTCGCCGTAGCTAGGGTTTCGGCCGGCAGGGAGAATTACAGAGCGAGAGAGAGAGGGAGAGCTAGAGGGGAGGGGGATTCTGTGAGGTGGAGCGATCCGGACGGCACCTAGGAGACCCTCATCCTCTCCTCCACGTCGGAAGCAGGAGGTGGCGCGGCGGTTGCCCTCCTGTCGCCGGACAGGAGGAAGACGATAAAACCACTTCTCTGATAACCCCCTGGAAAAGCTGAGGAAATTACAGAGAGGTCCTTTTCCATTAAAAATAGAATAGAAAACAAACTTTTGAGGGCCTTTTTGCAAACAGAAAAATTTGCAAAAATGACTTTTGGAAAGCTCATCAAATTTCCAACAAAACCATGTTTTGCTTTGGTGTATTTGAAATATTTTTCAATACAAAATTTTGGAACCCATTTTAAGTACTTTTTGTGGGATTTTCTCAAACCATTTAAATTCCAAATTTAAATTGGTTAAAACGTGATTTAAATTTCTGTTTTCATGCATGTATGAGATGAACACACACCACACACCCTACTGTATCAAAAATTGGGATGTTACACCACACCACCTAGCGGCGCGACCAAGGGGGGCACGCCAGGGGGTGGTGTGGCCCCCTCTTAGCCTCTCTCCTGGCCTCCTTCTAGCTCCCGGGGTCTTCTGGTGTTTTAGGACCAATGGGGTCTTTTCTGGGCAATTTCCTGAAAGTTGGTTTTTTTCACAAAAACGAGACACCAAGGTAATTTTGCTGAAAACGGTGATAGTCCGTGTTAGTGGTATCCAAAACTCACAAGTTTAGAAGAAAACAATAAGAAAAGTGTTCGGAAAAGAAGATACGTTTTGGACGTATCAAGTCCCCCCAAGCTTAACTTATTGCTTGTCCTCGAGCAATTCAGTGACAACTAAGTGCGATAAAAGACTATTACGAACACATTTGTTTCATATGATGTAAATATACTCACTACACGATCAACTGCTAAGGCCATTCATAATAAGATGTATGCAAGATATAAGTCACCCAACAGTTATGCAAACCGTTAAATGATGCCAACAAACTAATAATAGACAACATGAAGTATATCAATCTGCAGGATTGCAATGCTCATAATAGGGTATGATAAAGTGTACTCGCTTGCCCTTAATAGTGGAGCAAAACATAAATGCCAGGGCAGCTCTGAAGTTCAAATGAAGACTAGCAATAAAGATATCAAAGATACAAGCATCAAATTTATACCACAGTTAACCGTGTTCTAGAACAAGCACATTGCACTAAGAATAACAACCATTGCTCTCAAGAAGGTGCATAAAGTGAGAAGGTGAAGACTCGACATAAAATTAAAAGAAAGGCCCTTTGCAGAGGGAAGCATGGATCACTCATGTGCTAGAGCTTTTATTTTATTAAACAGAGGTATTGAAAACATTTTTTCTAGAGAGGTGTATGCTTATGTCAACGAATGGTAAACAGAAAGTACAGTACGTCACAAGCCAACTATATTTCACAAGAGCGGCTCCCATTTGAAGGACGCAACTGGTGTAGAAGATCCCTCTTCTATCAATTGGATAAGCGAATGCATCCACTAGTCCTGGGTGTGAAATCCAATCAACAAGTGAGATAAAGATTCTCTATTTACGTCCTCATGAGCTAAAACAGGGGCACAAGACAGGAATAATTTTTAGAAGGTTTTAAAGGTAGCACATGAGCAATTTACTTGGAGTGGCAGTTAAATACCACATATATAGGTAGGTATGGTGGACACATTTGGCGAACTTTTGGTTATTGGGAGTTGGATGCATGAGTAGAGCTCATACTCAGTACAGGTAAAGGATAACAATAGATGGGGAGCGACAATCAAGATTAACAGGGCCATAAAAGTGATACAAATACTCTGAGGCACAATAAATCATTGAGGCTTAATTGAATTTTTGTTTTCAGTCTTATGAATGTGTGAGAATGTGTCAGGTCGATTCAAGCAAAACAATCAGAGGGAGATACCACAATGTCATACCCTGCTATGAATAAAACAATGCAAGCAAACATTCATACGACATGCTATCTTATATTAATAAGTTGGAACTAACACGTACGTGAGAGCACGAACTACTAAGCATCAATTAAATAACATACACCTTACATGAATGAACTAAGCATGTTCACATAGATGAGTATATATACAAAAATAAAACAAACAGAGTTCACACCAGCCTCTCACCACAACTCGGATTGTCGTAAATCGTCATTACTGCTCTTCACTTGTGGATTGAATAATATAGAATGATAATCAAGATCCAATAGAGATACAGAAGTCCGGTGAACTCTGCAACAAACTTTACAAAACCAAAGAAGAACAACAAATATTTTTGGGTTTTCGAATTAAAATAAGAACAAAAAGAACAAGGAAAAAAGAAAATTATTTTTGGGTTTCTGAATACTAAACCGAAATGAGAAAAGAAAGTAAACCAGCAAAAGAAACTAAAGAAACAAATAAAGAGAAACAACAGAATGATTTTTGGTCTTTTGTGTTTTGGAAAGCAAGAACAAAACAATAAAAACAAAAAGAAGTGAAAGAAACGAAAACAAACGAAAGAAAGGAAAACATGGATATACAAAGAACCGACCGAACATGATATATAAATGAGTGTGATGTCGGTATACCTCCCCCAAAGCTTAGGATTTTGGCCTAAGTGGAGATCATCCCCAAGGGGACCATGGGGCGGTGCCCCTGTAGTATGCCGAGGAGGAACCCTCCTCCTGATATGTGCTCGAGGACGCCTCGTCATACTGCATGGTGTAGTCCTCATAGGGCGCATCTCGCCTCTCCTGCTGCCTGTAAAACTCCTCGTGCTCAGATGCTCGTCTATCTCCTCCTTGGAGCGCGACCATGGTGACATGTCAACTTTGAACAAAACAGGTTGCGGAAAATAACTTTCCGCTGATCTCCATCCATAAATAAAACTTTATATACTAAATGATCAGTAGTAGAGTCAGCAGTGATAAAATGATGAGCCTTCATGGCAACAAGGTTGACTCTATAGGGAGCAATCAATTATTCATCAGGAGCAATGGAAAAATCTAGAGCATTTGCTATACGTGTAGCAATAATGCCCCCAAAAATAGGCCCCTTAGCAGCAAGGCGGCGTGCAACAAGTGCACCAAAGTTATACTTCGTGCTACGGTTAAGCGCAGCATCAATGAGAGCAAGGTGGTAACTAGAAATGTTGCTAGTGTTCTCCCTGCCAAGGATACTAGTAGCAAGATAGTAACTAAAATATCTAACGGCATGAAGTTGGATGTTCCTTATCTTGCCACGATGGGGTGAATGACCATCATTATTGGTGATTTCTCGGTAGAGCACCATGAGATTTGCGGGTTTATCTTGAATCTTGCATGTCGAGACATCGTAGTAGTTTTCATAGACTGGGGTGCCATGAGACTACGGTAGAGACGTGGGGTAACGGGATAGCGTAGTAAACACAGAACACGGGATTTACCCAGGTTCGGTACGTCGCGACAGTACGGCGTACCTACTCCTGCACTTCTCACTATGAGGGACTAAAGCCCGTATAATAAGGTTACAATGTAAGGAAATAGATTTAGCTACTCGACGAGGATGAACTTCCCGGCGAGTTGCGCAAGGCTTAAGCTAGAACCTAGAACCTTGGACTAAAGGAACTTATTCAACTTATGAAATCTATCTCCCGTCCGGCTTTATATAATAGCCGGATTAGGGCTTACAGAACCAGAAACCTAGAAGACTACGTTTAACTTGTAACTTGGAAAGTAAGGAATCCGTCTTCTCCTCCAAGCCAGATCACGCGGGCCGTGATCCGGGTTCTTCTAGAATCCGGCTTCTACGCGTCGGACTACTGGGCCGCCCAATGGACCTAAGTCCATTACCTTGCAGGCCACCCTGGTAGTCCAGCTCTTTTGTCTACCATCTTCTATACCCCTATTCGGTATATATCCGACAGTAGCCCCCAGGAAGGATCAAAACTCTGAAACTCCGCCTTTCGTCAAATACATTTTGTCCGGGAAACTTGATTCAGCAGTCTTGATTCTTTCTTCTTTCCTTTCAAAGGAGATGGTAACATAAAACTCGGAACTATGAAAATCCGGCTTTTCTTCTCGCGATCCTTCGCGGAAAAGGAACACGTGACATCAGCGCTTTAATCATGCTGACGCAAGCGCCGCTTGGTTTCACGCGGGAAACCCTGCAACGTATCTCTGACAGATTCTCACGAGAAACGAGGAGATAGCCATCATTCCTCTGTCGTTCCGTTTCCCGGATTTTCCGGCGAGCGACACGCGTCAAACATCCAACGGTCAAAAGAGCCGTTGGCGCGTATCTAGAGGGTTTTCAGGCTATAAATAGCCGTCTCCTTCCTCCTCATCAACCTTCTTCACTCCCTCACTGCCTTCACCATTGGTGCGAACACGAGCACGAGAGCTTAGAACGAATCCTTACCCCGACGAGCCCTTTGCACGCCGGAGCGCTCCGTCACCGCCGAAAACGATGGCCTCTCCGTCGTCCTCACCGGCCCGTGCCTCCATCAACGAGCCTTTGGGCGACCTGGATCCACAGCTGGGGTCGCCCAAGCATGCCGGCGGCGGGCCGGAAAGAACCACGGCATCCGCGGCGGGCGGGGGAAACGCTTTCGCCGCCGCGGACGTAGCGGGTCCAAGCACGACAACATCCCCGCCGTTCACATGGGAAACGGCGGAGGTCAAGACTCACTCTCGTGGCACTGAGCGCTTCTCCGCCGGATCTGACGAAGAAGCAGAATTTGTCGGAATTTGGAATCAGAGTGATACTTCACTCGTCCTCCTTCGTCGGATGTCAAGGGACGGTTTAATAGTTAAAGGCAAATGGCGGATCTCGAAGAATGAGCCAGAGCCCAAGCCAAAGGAAGGTGAACGCGTCCTCCTCACTTCTCATATCACGAGAGGTATGGGTTTCCCTCCTTCCGCCTTTTTCCTAGACGTCCTCAATTTCTATGGTGTCCAACCCCACAATATCTCTCCAAATTCCATCCTCCAATTAGCTAGTTTCCAAGCTCTTTTCGAAGGGTATCTTGGAATAACTCCCAATTTAGACTTCTGGCATTATTGTTTCGAGGTAAAACACAATATCACAAACGGTGTCTCACCCATCTGCGGTACCATATCTTTTATCCTTAGAAACTTTAGGGAAGAATGGTACCCCAGGATAAGAATGCCGAAACCTGACCAATCTTGGCTAGGTTCTTTCTTTTATCATCAAGACATTCCGTTCCCCAACAAAGAAACCGGACTTCCTCCCTTCGTTAATTCTGCTGCCATTCCTCATGAAAATTGGACACTTGAAATAACAGAGGATTTGCCTGAAAGCCTGATGAAAATAAAGCGTCGCATTGCCAAACTTTCTTCTTCTCAACCACCTTTGGTTTGGAAAGATATCGTGTTATGCTGGTTTGGGCGTCGCGTACAACCTTTATCCCTTCGTTCCCGACTTCTTTGTGAGTACACGGGACCGGAAGATAGCATGAGAGGCACTGATAGATCCTTTAGCAAGAAGGATTTTGTCGAACGCCTTCATCAGATAGTTGCCGCTAATAGCCAGGTTGAAGAGAGTCTAGCCATATATCATGCGGAAAATCTGGTTCCTAAGGTACTTCTCTTCCCTTGTTTCTGAGTTTCCTCAGATTATCTTCTCTCTTTATCTTTAACATACTGCTGATTCTTTCCTAGTTTGACGAACTTGGAGAAGATGATCTTGCTTCTGATGCTGAAATCAGCCAATTGTACGCCGAGTTTTACAACACCCAAAAGCGCAAGAGGCAAACTACCATCAAAGAAGAATTCCCTTCTGCAGCTGCAGGAAAAAAGGGGAAAACGAATATGCCGATGGGCGGAAATCTTCAATCACCCGTCAGAAACGAATCCATTCCTGCTCCAGATGATATCCGAGTGAAAGAAGAACTTTTCGACGAACTCGGATATATTCGTCCGGAAGCTAAGAAGTTTTTTGCTCCTGCGCCTCTGGTTCGCCCTTGGCCGCAAAATGGATTAGTTATCCGCAACAATATCGCATTCTCGCCCCGGCAGGTCATACACGATGGCCTTCACCACGTAGGAATTCTCTTCATGGAGTATGCCCGAGAATTCAAGGAGACCTTAACTGATTTGCGAGAAATGAGCCAGGTAATACCTCTAGCCCCCAAGCATTAAGTTGAAAATCTAAATTCCTCTTAATGATTCTTTGTATGCTTGTTCAAACTTAAGCATCTGGCTTTCATTTCCATGTTTCAGCATTCCGCAGATGCCATAAACGTGGAAGTTTTGAAAAAACTTAGCCTCAAAAGCAAAGAAGTAAAAACACTTCAATCTGCTATTGAGTCAAAGAGCAACGAACTGGCGTCGACTCAAAAGCAATTATCCAAAGCCACCGGTATTTTTCTTCGTGTTTATTGACTTTTTGCTGGAAAGTTTTTTCTAAACCTTACCGTAATGTCGGATTATTTTGTCCCTGCTTTCCAGCTGCTTTAACCAAAGCCAAGAAACTTACAGCGAACGCTGCTTATTTTTCTCAACTTCGTGAAGAAAACTCCAACCTTCAAAGAGAACTTTCAAAAGTTCGAGAAGAACTGGAAGCCAGTAATCTAGCCCTTGGGATTGCGCAATCCAAGGCTTCTTTGCAGGCAGCAGAGGATAAATCCATTATCAATGATTTAGAAAGTATGCTATTTCCTCGTATGAAAGAAAGCGATGAAATTGACGCGGTTCTTGGTAAGTTGACTTCTTTTACCAATACTTTCATGTCATATTCTTATATTATCTAATCTTTGCCTTTTGTCAAAAAGCAGGAAATTTTCCAGGGATTTCTCGGACGGAAAAGATCCGGGCCTTTGGGAAGATATGGAATTCAATCAGAAATGCAGGGATGCATTTACTTAATAAATTCCTGCCTACCAGCAGTATACAATTCTCAGAAGTTTACCGACTTCCGGATGGCATTATGGAAGTAGCAAATTCGAAGGAATCTTTCCTTCGCTCTGCCGCACGGGGTGGTGCGCGAATGGCACTTGGCCTCATGCGCTTACACTACCCTGATGCAAAATCCTGGCGAGTAGCATCCGGTATTCCTCAAGAATGTTCAGAAGCACAAATGAATGCAATCTTTAAAGAAGTTGAAGGCCATGCCACACAGATTGCTTCCATGGTAAATATCTCCATTACTTATCCGGAAGAAGAGGTGCCCGCAGCCCCCGAGAATGATGGCAGTGATGAAGACTCAGAAATTTAAAAGGGGGCGCACTTTAACCTGGATGATGGATGCGTATAGTAGCTTTTTTACAATGTAACTCATATTGTAATACTTCTATGTCATTTGTCGAAACAAGAACTCCGCCTTTTGCGATTTCAAACTTCTTGCAAAGTTTTTCCGGGTTTGGCTGCTCCTTTATCTTCTAAGTAATCTGGTATACATGCTTTAACTGTTCTTAGTGTTTGAAATGACTCAAATAGCACTATGAATCGTTATGCCGAGTAACTGGGGACGAACCAAGCAGTTTTGAAACTCGAAAACATGAATCATGCTAAAGGCATTTTTACTAACTAGTTCCAGTAACCCAGCATACGCACGATCAGATAAGACTTAGAGAAAATAAGGAACTGTTCTGAAACTTGGGCACGCAGGCACAATCCGAGTTTCCTTTAACCTTTAACAGGTCGAATCATTCAGCTTTTAAACACCGAGCACGCAGGCACAATTCGGGTCAACATTGAGTATTTGTAAGATCATTGGGAAATAGAAAAAGCGGAAATATTTTGTACTTATAATGAATATGAATTCCGATAACTTTATTTCATGATCTCAAAGATGTTTACATAGAAATTGAACTAAGTGTAGAAGGGACGTAATTGCTGGATACTCCAAGGCCTATTTGTCTCTCCTAGTTCAGCATCTATTTTTCTCTTTCTTTTGCGATTCGGTTTTTTGGGATCATCCTCCGTATCTCGAATGTCGACAAGATAATATGATCCATTCTTCATGGCTTTACTGATGACAAATGGTCCTTCCCATACTGGGGCCAATTTGTGCTTTCTTTGCTGCACCAATCTCAGCACCAAGTCGCCTTCTTTAAAAGAGCGATGCCTGATTTTCCGACTATGATAACGTCGTAAACCTTGCTGGTAGATGGCGGATCTTTGAAGCACAAGTTCTCTTTCCTCTTCTAGGAGATCGACAGCATCCTGTCGTGCTTCTTCGGCATCTGAGTCATCAAAATTTTGCACTCTTGGACTATCATGGATCATGTCCGTTGGGAGCATGGCTTCCGCACCATAAACTAGGAAGAACGGGGTTTGCTCGGTTGACCTGTTTGGCGTCGTTCGAATACTCCATAACACGGAAGGTAGTTCTTCTACCCATGCTCCGGCTGCTCTATGAAGAGGAGTTTCGAGTCTTGGGCGTATTCCTTGCAGGATTGAGCTGTTCATTCTTTCAACCTGTCCATTAGATTGCGGGTGCGCCACAGATGCAAGATCCAAGCGAATTCCCGTTTGTTGGCAGTATTTTGCCAACTCCCCAATGGAGAAATTTGTCCCGTTATCAGTTATTATGCTGTGTGGGACGCCATACCTCATTACTAAATCAATAATGAAATTTCTGGCAGTTACGCCATCCAGCTTTTTGATGGGTTTAGCCTCCACCCATTTTGTGTACTTATCTACTGCTACAAGTAGATGTGTAAGTCCACCTCTTGCAGTTTTGAACGGTCCCATCATGTCTAGCCCCCAGACCGCGAACGGCCAAGTGATAGGGATAGTTTTTAATGCTTGGGCCGGCAAATTGGTCTGCTTAGCATAATATTGACATCCTTCGCATGTATTTACTATGCGTTCGGCGTCTGTCTTGGCTGTTAGCCAGAAAAACCCTGCGCGGAATGCTTTTTTGACTATGCTTTTTGATTGAGCATGATGTCCGCAATCGCCGGCATGGATTTCTTGCAATATTTCTCTTCCTTCCTCTGGTGAAATACACCGCAGAAAAACTCCAGAAGCACTGCGTTTGTATAAGTGGTCGTTGATTACTACATATCCTTTGCATCGACGTTGTATTTGCCTTTGCAGGACTTCATCTGCTCCTTCCGGGTACTTCTGATTGACTAAGAAGTTTAGGTACGGGATTGTCCAATCCGGTTTAACGAACATGACTTCAATTGTTTCAGATGCTAAAGGGTAATCGACGTCTCCACCTTTGATTGATGGTTCGTGCAAATGCTGGACGAATACCCCTGGTGGTAAAGTTGTTACTCTCTCTGATCCCATGCGGGCTAACGCATCCGCGTTCCAGTTTTCCTCCCTTTTTATGTGAAGGACTTCGAACCCGAAGAAACAGATGGCAAACTCATCCACCGTTCTCCGATATTCGGCCATTATGGGGCTTTTCGCGTCCCAGGTTTGGTTGAGCTGATGCTGTACCAAATCCGAGTCTCCGTAACACAAGATGCGCTTTACCCCTATTTCTTTTGCAATATGCAAGCCATGAAGCAAAGCTTCGTATTCTGCCACATTATTACTGGCGTTGAAGTGTATTTGCAATACGTACTCCATTGTGTCTCCCTTGGGAGATTTTAGGACTACGCCGGCTCCAGCTCCTTCTTTCATCTTAGATCCGTCAAAGTGCATGATCCAGTACTCGGACTCTGGCATCGGTGTATTTTCCATTGCTTCTGTCCAGTCGGCGACGAAATCTGCCAAAACCTGGGATTTTATTGCCGTTCTTGGCTGATACTTAATGTCGAAGGCTGCCAGCTCGATGCCCCATTTAGCTACTCGGCCGGTTGCCTCCGCATTGTTTATAATATCTCCTAGTGGTGCTTTACATACCACTGTTATGGAATGTCCTTGGAAGTAATGGCGCAGCTTTCTGGATGCGAAAAATACGCCATATGCCAGTTTCTGATAGTGCGGGTATCTTTGTTTGGATTCAGAAAAAACTTCGCTTATGTAGTATACCGGATGTTGATCTGGTATGCTTTGCTCTTCTTTTGCCCGTTCCACAACGATTACCGCACTGATAACCCGACTAGTAGCCGTGAGGTATAACAACATGGGTTCTTCATCTTTGGGAGATGCCAAGATGGGGGCGTTCATCAAGGTTTCTTTTAACTGGGTTAACGCTGCGTCGGCCTCTTCTGTCCACTCAAACTTGTCGGATTTCTTTAACAGTTTGTATAGTGGCAAGGCTTTATCCCCCAGCCGACTAATGAATCTGCTGACGGCTGCAGCGGAACCCGTCAATCTTTGGACATCTTTTACACATGTAGGCTTTGAGATATTCAAGATTGCCTTGATCTTTTCCGGGTTCACTTCTATTCCTCTGTGAGAAACGATGAAACCTAGAAGTTTTCCTGAGGGAACCCCGAATACGCACTTAGATGGATTCAACTTCATCTTGTAAGTGCGCAAGTTTTCGAAAGTTTCTCGCAAATCCTCAAGGAGTGTATCTTTTTCCTTGGTTACGACAGCAATATCGTCCACGTAAACATGGACGTTTTTTCCAATCTGACTATGCAAACAACGTTGCATGCAACGCTGGTATGTTGCACCTGCGTTCTTCAGGCCAAAAGGCATGGTTACGTAGTAATACGTCCCGTACGGGGTTATAAAAGAAGTCTTGATTTGATCTTCCTTTTTCATGCGTATTTGGTGGTACCCGGAGTATGCATCCAAAAAGCATAAAAGCTCAGAGCCTGCAGTGGCATCTATTATTTGATCGATTCGCGGCAGCGCAAACCTATCTTTCGGACATAACTTGTTCAATCCTGTGTAATCTATACACATTCTGAGTGCAGTTGTGTCTTTCTTCGGTACTAATACCGGATTTGCGGACCAGTCAGTATGGATTACCTCCTTGATGAAATCCGCTGCTAAAAGCCGGATAATTTCCTTGCCAATAGCCTTCCGTCTTCTTCCGTCAAATCGACGGAGACCTTGTTTGACGGGTTTTGATCCGGGAATAACCTTGAGTTGGTGCTCAGCAAGTTCCCTGGGTACGCCTGGCATGTCAGCTGGACACCAAGCAAAAATGTCCCAGTTCTCACGGAGGAACTTGATGAGCTCGCCTTCCTATTTGTCGGTCATCCCGGTCCCTACAACGACGAATTTTGTCGGATCTTTGGGGTCTAGGATTACCTGTCTTGTATTCTCGGATGCCTTGAAGCTATCTGTTGGCTTCCGAGTTTCTTTTCCTGCCGGCATTTCTTTCGGCGATACCTCCTTGGCTAACTCTTTTAATTCTTCCTGAGCTATAACTCTTTGAGCGCAAAGGGCGTTTTGCTTCTCCAACTCGTTTGCCAGCTTGAAATCACCGGCAATGGTGATTACTCCTCCTTTGGGTCCTGGCATCTTCAGCTTGTTGTAGATATAGCAAGATCTTGCCATAAACTTGGCGAAAGCCGGACGTCCGAGTATTGCGTGATACACGCTCTCGAACGGCACAACTTCGAAGGATACTTTTTCCTGCCGGAAGTGATCTTTATCTCCGAAGGTGACATCTAGGGAAATTTCTCCTAGGGACCGTGCTTGCCTGCCAGGGACAATGCCATGGAAGCGTATATTGCTGTAATTGAGCTGGGACTCGGATATCTTCAAGTGCTTCAGTGTATCCAGGTACATTATATTGATGCTGGATCCTCCGTCCATCAGCACTCTTCTTAGCCTAGTGTTTTGAACAATAGGGCTTACAACAAGAGCTTGTGTGCCGGGTTCAGGGATATTTCCGGGATGATCAGACTGATCCCAGATTATCGGTGTGTTGGAATACTTCAAGAATTTTGGGGTTGCAGGAACAACCGCGTTTATTTCTCGAAGTGTCCTTTTGGCCACCTTTGCTGACGGGGTTGCTAGGAAAGTTAGCATTGCTTCTCCGTCAACTCTCGGAAATTTGGGTTCGCCTTTTCGCTGTTGTTCCTGGATTTTATCATCAGTGTCCGATTCACTGTCTTCTTTTTCAGCTTCTGGCTTTTGTTTGGCAGGTTTCCTCTTGGAGCCCTTCCCTTTATTTCCGGATCCTGCATTGCTTTTCATATGCTTGTTTAGCCGGCATTGCGCGTTCGTGTGGGTTGGCTTCCCAAATTGAGAGTGGTGGACGCAGGGTTCCGACTTAATTCTCTCCCATTCCTCAGGAGTGTAATTGATGGGATCCGGACTGCGGCCTTTCCACTTGTTCCCTTTTTCTCCTCCAAAGGCTAAGTTAACCTCCTTGGGCTTTGTTGTTGACTCCGGGGTTCCTTTTTTATCAGAACGAGGTGTTTTCTTGGCCAGTATCAGTGACTCAATATTGCCTCCTCTTGCTCTGATATCGTCTTCGGCTGCAGCATGCTCATTAGCGGTTGTAAGCATAGATCCGAGATCTTTGTGCTTTTTGGAGCCAACCATGAACGGTACAAGTCCGGGTTTTAGGCCATTGACGAAAGCATGCATTGCTTGTACGTCAGTTACCCCAGAGCAACTATTCTTCATTGCAGTCCATCTGGAGATGAAATCCACGTATGGTTCGTCTTCAAATTGGGTGCAACGGTTTAGCTGATTGATGCTATTTGGGCGTTTGTACGTTCCTCGAAAATGCTGAGTAAATACTCTCGCCATATCATCCCAACTGTCGACAGTTCTTGATGGTAAACCATTAATCCAATCTCTGGCTCCGTCTAGCAACATTAGGGGAAGAAACTTGACAGCTTCCAGGTCTGTCCCGTTGTTGATCTGGACGGCTGTGTAATAATCTGAAAGCCAGGTATCCGGGTTTGTACTGCCGGTATATTTTTGGTAGGTTGGACCAACTTTGGCAAAGCCAGAATGCAGGGTTATCCTTCGGATCCTGTCAGTGAAACACTTAGGACCAAAGTATAGATCATCCTTTTCTGCTCTGTCAATATGCGCAGAATATCTCCCGGCTGAATGGACAGAAGGGGATCTACTCCTTTCTTTCCCATTGTTACGCGGACGCGTTTTTCCGAGGTTATCTCTATCTCTTCCGTTGTCACGCCCTCTGGGATTAGGTGGAGTCCTGCTCCTGTATCTTTCCTTATCTTTGGGCGGTGTCCGAGATCTTTCACGCCTGTGAGGTGTATCGTATCTTCCAGCTTTTTCAGCTGGGTTTCTCGGAGGTGGCATTATTTTGCCGTCGTTCCGGTGTTTGTCTTCCCGATCGTGTGGTTTATATCCATCTTTCGGGAGATGAGGTCCGGTTCTAGACGCTGCGTCCCGGTTGTCGGGGTTTTTCTTGTCTTTTCTCGGGTCCTCTTTTTTATCCGAATCTCCGGGTTCTTCCGGCCCAGGTGCTCCAGCAGCGCAAGTAACAGTTTTGCAGAGGGCGGAATTATCATGCAGCCTCCCAGATCGCTCTTGTCCTCGCTGTTGCTGCTGTAATGCTTTTCCTAGGAAGGCATACACCCCTTGGAGTTTTTCCCCGTTGGAGTACAGATCATTGTTCAAGATGGCGAACGCTGCTTCCGCATTTTCAGCTGCGGTTTTGTATATTGGTTCGCCCTTAGCATCTTTGCCGTTTAACTGCTTTTGCCAAGATGGGTTATAGAACCTTTCTTTCGGCGGCAGTTCTTCCGGTTTTGTAATTCCGGGTAACCTTGTAGGTTTTAAGACAGATCTGTGCTTTCTCTCGTACTCCTCAATTTCCTCCTTCATAATTTTGATGTCATTATGGGTTTGTTGGAGGTGTTGCCGAGATCTAAGCAGTTGTTGCTGTTGCCGTTGGAAAGCTTGTCTCCTGGCTTCCAGCATCTCAGGGGGTTCATTGGGTCCCACTGGAGTTTGTAATAGTTCCTGCTCTTCCAGTTCTGTCATTGGCGGAGCAGTGATTTCCTTAGATTTCTTTTCCGTAGGCTTTGTGCCACTAACATCTCCAACTTCCAGGTTTTCATCAGCGAGATCAGCTGACTTTTTCTTCCGGAGTTTGTACTGGAGTTTTTTAGAAGCACGGTGCTTTTTCTTGGAAGAGGGAGGTTTTTTGACAGGTTCATCCTCTGTCATCTCCTTGACATTAGGAAATATCGGAGAAGTTTCTCCGTCTTCCCTCTCCTCTGCTGGCGGAGGGGTTTTAGGGCTTTCCTGGCTATCGGCACCCGTTGTATCGGCTGGTTTTGCCATTAGCACTTCATGGAATCCCTCTTGAAAGGATTTAACTTTTCGTACGAAGGCATCGTCATCTTCGTCTTCGGAAAAGTTATCCGATCCGGTTTCCGACTCCAGTCTCGCCTCAATGGCGGCAAGCACGGACTCTGTTTCCGAGTTCATCGTCTGGTTGACAGATGTCGGATCTTCCGTCTCTGTGACGGGTATTGGTTCTTCCGTCTCTGGGACGGGTGTATTGTTGTCTGCCTCTTGCACTGGATTTCCGTCATCCGTGTTTTCGGCGATCTCGGATTGCACCATGCCGATAAAGTGGGTATCACTGTTTTGTCGGCGATCTGAGCAAAATCCGGCATCATAGTCGTCTTCGACTGGGTATAGGGCGGGTGGGAGATAATTGCTTTCACCGCAAAACCCCATTGCTTCCGCGGTTAATCCGATAAAGATATTTGCAGATCCAATCGGTAAAACGCAGGCACTTACCAGATGGTTTTGCGCCGGGATGTAGGATCCGTTGTCGAGGAAGCGCCCGACGTCGTTGTCGAATTCCAAGCTTCCGACAGTGATCGATCTTCCGATTCCGCCTAAAATCCCAGATCGGAACTTCACGCCTGACGTCGTTTGCCCCACGGTGGGCGCCAACTGTCGAGACATCGTAGTAGTTTTCATAGACTGGGGTGCCATGAGACTACGGTAGAGACGTGGGGTAACGGGATAGCGTAGTAAACACAGAACACGGGATTTACCCAGGTTCGGTACGTCGCGACAGTACGGCGTACCTACTCCTGCACTTCTCACTATGAGGGACTAAAGCCCGTATAATAAGGTTACAATGTAAGGAAATAGATTTAGCTACTCGACGAGGATGAACTTCCCGGCGAGTTGCGCAAGGCTTAAGCTAGAACCTAGAACCTTGGACTAAAGGAACTTATTCAACTTATGAAATCTATCTCCCGTCCGGCTTTATATAATAGCCGGATTAGGGCTTACAGAACCAGAAACCTAGAAGACTACGTTTAACTTGTAACTTGGAAAGTAAGGAATCCGTCTTCTCCTCCAAGCCAGATCACGCGGGCCGTGATCCGGGTTCTTCTAGAATCCGGCTTCTACGCGTCGGACTACTGGGCCGCCCAATGGACCTAAGTCCATTACCTTGCAGGCCACCCTGGTAGTCCAGCTCTTTTGTCTACCATCTTCTATACCCCTATTCGGTATATATCCGACATTGCACGCTGTCCCAGAAGCATTGATATCTACAAAGGTACAAAAAGTCTCCAAGGGCAAGGAAAAGTGACTACTATATAACTTGAAAGCAACAGTGGGACCAAAATGTGTGTTCTAAAATTTAAACTCTCACCAAAAAAATTGTGCGAGCGGCATACTGAAGACTTTCATCCTCCATGTAGCTGTTTAAACCAACTCTTTCAATAAGCAGCAAAAAGTCATCTAACAGACCTGCACCTCTTAAAAATGTAACACAAGGAAAGCTAGAGGGATTAGCGATACCATCACGTCCCGCATCATCGATATTAGGTGCAATAAGATCTTCATTATATGATGGACTCACTAAAGTGGATGAACGTGAGGGCCTTGTTCTCATAGGAGCATCATTCCTAAATATCTCCCCAAAGTTATGGCTATCCATCTCTGAAATTTTTCAACAATCATCACAAAAATTGATTTCAAGCAACTATAAGGTGGAAACTACTATATAGACTTATAGGAGAGCTAAACATGCATCAAAACTAAATTATTTCTACTACAATCAAGAATGCAAACTCACATAAGCTGTCACCTACAATACCAAAATACTCAAGAAATACTTCACTAAAAAAAATTATACTTGGATCATCGGAGGAGTCACATACCGGAGATCAAACACACCAAATTTCAGCACAAATGATGGGCTGAAGAAGGAGATCGAAAATCCGGAGGAAGAACAACAAGAACACAGGTTCCCGGAAGTGTTTTCAGTTTTGGGGGTGAGAGAGAGGGCTTTGGCAGTGGAGAGAGTAAGTGGAGGGCCAGGGGGCATACCATGTGCTGGCGCCACCAGGGGCAGGCCGCACCACCCCATGGTGTGCCTGACTGGTGGGTCCCCCTGGGGTCTCCCAGGTGGATTTTTGCCTCATTTTTGACGTAAAAATTTATTATAATTTTTCTGGAAGTTTTCGAGAAACTTTATTTTTGAGGTATTTCCAGAATTTTAGTAATTAATAAAGACCAGAAAAAAGTGAAAAGGTGGAAAACAAAACCAAAACCATAACTACAGAGGTTCCATGACACTTCGATGCAAAAAGTAACCAAGGAAAACAAAGGTGGAGTTGGTGAAAACAAAATTATGGTTGGTGAAAACAAACATAACAAGGTGAAAACAAGAGAAATCACTATGAAAACAAAAGTATGGATGATGGAAACATGATTGTACTATAGTAGCAAGGTGATAACATAAGTAAACATGGTGAAAACATAATGGGGAAGGTGAAAACATGGTAAAAGCATTATGCTCTTCATTCAAAATCATTTTGTTAACAAGGGTGATCAAGTCTTGTTACCGGAACAATTTTCATATGAAGCAAAACTTTGCTAATCACTAAATAATTATGTTACCTCAACCTTGATAGACATAGTCCCAGTCATAATAATTTCATATTACTTTGGTGGTACTGAAATGGGACAATAAAATTCTCCAATCTTGATGGTCTCAATATTTTCAATTGAATTTAAACCATATCTTCTATCAATCTTCTTGGGAAAATAAACAATATGCTCTTTATCATTAACATTAAAAGATAATTTTCCTTGATTGCAATCAATAACAGCCCCTGCAGTGTTAAGAAAAGGTCCCCCAAGAATAATAGACATATTATCATCTTCAGGCATTTCCAACACAACAAAGTCAGTTAATATCAAACAATTACTAGCAACTTGAACAAGAACATTATCACATATACCAACAGGAATAGCAGTAGACTTATCAGCCATTTGCAAAGATATATCAGTGTGTATCAATTTTTCAAGAGAGAGTCTCTTATAAAGATATAAAGGCATAATACTAACTCCAACTCCCAAGTCACATAAAGCAGTTCAAACATAATTATTTTTAATAGAACAAGGGATAGTAGGAATACAAGGATCTCCAAGCTTCTTTGGGACCTTGCCATTAAAAGAGTAATCAGAAAGCATAGTAGAAATTTACTCATTAGGAATTTTCCTTTTGTTAGAGACAATATCTTTCATATATTTAGAATAATGAGGCAGTTTAATAGCATCAGTCAAAGGGACTTGCAACAAAGGTTTCATCCACTCATAGAATTTATTATAATGTTCTTCTTCCTTTGATTTGTGTTTCTTACATTGCTTTTTCTACCCAAGGGCAAGCTCTTATTAAAGAACAAAAATTGTCCAAGATTTAGGTAATTTTTCTCCTTTAATTTGCTCAAATTTAAAGATCGTTTGCACAGAAGCATGTTGAGCACTAGCAGGAAAATATTCTTGAAAGAAAGCATTAATCAAATCCACAGGACTAGTAATAGATCGAGGTGACAAATTGTTAAACCAAGTTTTAGCTTCATCTTTTAATGAAAAAGGAAAAATCTTGGTAACAAAAAAGCACACAGCTTAGTATCATCAAAAAATAAACTACTCATAGATAAAAGCTCATTTATGTGTTCCATAGCACTTTTACTTTCAGTTCCACAAAAAGGTTCCTTCTCAACAATAGATATATAAGATAATCTAAAGAGAAATCATAATCCTTGTCTATAATGTGTATGGGAGATGTGGCAAACTTAGCATCAAGAGAAGATTCATATTTCACATCATGTCCTGCCAGAAGACTCTTAAGAGAACTTGCACCAGTAGTAGCACGAGCTTCTTCAATAAAATCATCATTGAGTTCAATATAGGTTTCACCAAGATCATCAATAAACTCAGTTGAATTAACAGGTGTACCAATATTTTCAACAGAAATTTCAGCATTTTTAATTTGTTTGGATTTAGCAATAGTAGCATCTAGAAAAGGACCTAGAGAACCAGTATCATCAAGCACAGTGGAAGCATCATCAAAAGTATCAGAAGCATTCTCAGACTCAGCAGAAGTAACAGTAGCATGTGGTGGAGTAAGAAGCTTACTCATAACAGACGGTGAATCAAGAGCAACAGAGGTGTTCAGAGTTGTACCTCTCCTTGTAGTGGATGGTAATATAGAGTCTTACCCATGATGAAAGGCTTGCAGCAAACAATATCACGTCAACGGAATAAATAGGCGAATGGGCGATGTCGGTGGGCGCCTGAGGGGCCCACACCATGTGGTGGCGTGGCCAGGGGCCGCGTCACCTAGTGGTGTGGCCACCTCATTGCCCCCTCCGGGTCTCCTTTGGATTACGTTGACGTGATGGAAAAATAGGACCCTAGGATTTTGTTTCGTCCAATTCCGAGAATATTTCCAGAACAACTTTTCAAAAATCAAAACAACAGAAAACTGGAACTGGCGCTGTGGCATCTTGTCAATCTGTTAGTCCAGAAAACATCCGGAAAACCAAGGAAAAGATGTGAAAACATAAAGGTATTGGATATAAAACAAGCATGGAACATAAAAAATTATAGATACGTTTGAGACGTATCAATACCCAGGTGGAGGTCCCAAGATTTTGGGTGCCGGGGCGGCCGTGCACCTGCTCATCCCCCGGGGCGGCTCTGGGTCAACACGTGGCTCATCATGTTGAACCGAGACACTTGCTTCACTTGCACATGTTTCGAGTTCAAATTATTGTGCACTCAAGCACAAATTATTTGTGGAAAATAACTCAAATGATCAATCTTGTGAAGCTAAGACAACCTTCTTATAAGCTTCCCAACATGTTTTGATGTCGATATGCATCGGCTTCCACCGGATGTAATGACCGTACGGAATATTGTATCTTCCTTGCAAATCAACTACATCATTTTTGTCCCTCCAATTCAACTCACTTCGGATCTTTTCCACAATATCACCAAAACTTAGACTAGTGTCAAACACCATAGTAATCTCTCTTGGGTATCGATAATCATTGTTCCCTTTCGGAAAACCCGCAAATTCCACATGAGGAACATTCACGATTCTCGACAATATAATATCTATAAAACAACGAATATATATTGTCGTCGCAACCATTCATGTCAAATATGTCCTAACATAACAATTCATAAGGTTAAGGATAGGCCCTACCAAATTCTTAGGGTTCGGCTCAAAATTGGAAGCCCTACATATGCTACATACATCAACAACCAACTAAAGATTTTTAGAATTTCCAACAACTATTTCTAGGTTTCCACAACCAAATTGGGAGATTTTGCTTGGACAAAAATAAGGGGAGGAAAGATTACTCAAGAGGAGACAAATTCCACGGAGAAAACCCTCCGATTTGGAGGGATTGTGGGAGGGGATTATAGCTGGCCAATCGGGCGGCACAGCACGCCACAGCCCATCAAAAGCATGTCATGCATGTGACACGGCCCGTTAGTCATAATTGCTAAATATGTCGTGTCGGGCTGGCCCACAGATCTCGACCTCGGGGGTAGGCACGGCCCACCAGCACTAATACGGCCCGATCGGCCCAAAATACCATGTCAGGCATGACACGTCTAGCCTGTTTTTGGCTCGATTAAGGCCTAAGTCCAATAAAATAGTTAGAAAGTAAAAAATATAAAAAACAAATATAATCATGTTGGGTCGTGTCAGCCCACGGGCTTCAAGTTAAAGTCGGGAACAAGCACTAACGGGCCCGTACCATGTCTAAGCCCGTTTAGATCATGTCGTGACAATTTCGTGCCGGACCAAAAGTTTTGCGTCTCGGGCCGGCCAGTACAACCCGTTTGGCCACCCATAGGGAGAATGGGGAATGAATAAAGAGCTCTGAGGCGGAGGAGCACTAGATTGAGCTAGAGAAAAAGGAAATGGAGCGGGGCTACGTGTCTTAAATGTTTGACTCGTATAATGCGTCGCTTCATGTCGTTACGTGAACAGATATAACACTCCCTTCGTGACGTTAAACTTTCGCTGACCTAATTCCGG
The DNA here is from genome assembly GCA_028641055.1 of Alopecurus myosuroides. Taxonomy (NCBI): domain Eukaryota; kingdom Viridiplantae; phylum Streptophyta; class Magnoliopsida; order Poales; family Poaceae; genus Alopecurus; species Alopecurus myosuroides. Next base: position 313,802,779 of record CM054061.1, read on the forward strand.
TCAATAACGTATTTGACCAGGCATTACACAAAGGTATAAGGCCCTAAGGCAACAAATCATTTTGTGATATTTAAAAAATCAGGGTCATTTTATGACTTTTTCGTCCAAATTCACTCTTAGACTCGATTATTTTTAGCTCAAATCTACTCTGCACCACTTATGACGCCACCTCAATAGTTTATTCCTAATTTCTTCGGGGGATCTAGGCGGGAGCTGATATCTGGCTAAATTTTCCCCTAGAGCAGTTGCGTGGTCCCATTCAGTCATTAGTTCCGTAAAACTAACTGCGGCTCTACCCTCCCTCCTATTAGCGCAAGAACCTTTTGCCACATGATAGAGAATACACCACGAGCTGAGTGGGTCGAGACTACCACTACCACTATCTGCCATCACTCTAACACATCCGAGAAGTTCACTACACAACAAAGAACACACACTTCCATCATAAAGTATGCAGGGGTTTATATAGGAACCCGCTGCACATGGTGGCGGGAAGAATGCGCGGGAGAAAGTGGCGGAAAAATTGCGCGGGAGAAAGTGGCGGAAAAATTACGTGGGAGAAAGTGGCGGGAAAATTGCGTGGGAGAAAGTGGTAGGAAAATTGCGCGGGGGAGATGCTACCGGGAAAGAAAAGGACGGGAGTGAAGGAAAAAAGACTAATTGGGTACGCCGTACCAAATCTGCGCGTCAGCCAGGCACCTATCGGGCGAAGCGTGGCCGATAGGTGGCAATCGGGTGGGCCGTACCCGATTGCCTCCAGTTGGTTGCGGTGTACCCAATTGGGTAATATTTTTGAATTTTTTTACATCTGCGTATTATTTTCTGAAATACGTATTAAAAATGTATTATTTTAAAAAAATTGCGTGGCAATCTCTCTATGGCATTCTTTCCTCCCTCACTATTTGAAACAATAACTAAAATTTACATAACCAAATAATTACTCCATAACTATTGGCATGAGCACGACGCATATTTGGGGATTCAAAGCTGGCTGGGGGAGACGCAAGCGAATATACTGTACAGGAACCGACGTAGAGTAGCGATAGTTGAACTGGAACCTGGAATCTCGGATAATCTATATATCCACCCACCTGGTTGGCAAGGTCGAAACAGAACCGACGACATATAGGCTACATCTGTCATCACCATCATAATATTAGTACAAGTCACCTGGCTGTTTCGACCTCCCTTGTAATTAAGCTGGAGACATGCGATGGCCAGCGCCGATCGTCTATCCAGCCTCCCGGACGGCCTGCTCGCCTCCATCGTCTCCTTGCTCCCTACCAGGGAGGCCGTCCGCACCGTCGCCCTCTTCAGGGCACTCCGGAGTATGGATACCTCCAAAGAAGCAGGGAGGCAGTCCAAGATGCCCCAACCATAGCAGCAGTCCCGGCACCTAGCTAGGCAAGGGTCTTGGTTGTCATGGAAGGACGAGCAGTGCACTATCAACCCGAAAAATCCAAGCAGTACAAAAAAAACCACAACACCTGGAACATAAAGATGTACATCATTAAGGAATGATGATGATACAATATCAAGAGTAGTATTGCATGCTCTACCAACCAAAAGTTTTCGTTGCAAATATAAATGACAAAGATAAATCATTATAATGAGAGGTGTTATTTGAATACCTATGCAGTAGTAGAAGGGTATTGGATGCCTTGACAAGATCCCAACCATCACTGAAACTGTTTCGGAAACTTCCATCCCTGTCTAGGAAGTATGCAATAGCACTGATGCTAGCAATAGTCTGCACAAAATGAAAAGAGTTGTTTGATCCACCTCTTTCTGTTTACAAACTATTTTGTATTTTGAGATAGTTTGTGCATTAAACATACAGTTCTGTGAAATTTACTCAATATTTAACATGTAAATTGCGAATTACGCAAACAACTGCTGAAGTCTGTAAGTTATGCAGCAATAATCCTAAGAACATCTCTACAGACAAAGATAATGCATGCCATTTTCTTGAAAGAAAAGAGATGAAAAATATATTTTCAAATGTAAGAGCTTACAGTTTGAACAGCAAGAAAACCAAGTATAACATCTCTTGCGACAAAGAGCCAGAACTTCATCTTACGCCATGAGTTATCTTCCAAAGTTTCCACCCGGAGATGGAACTGAGCTTTTCATGTTGTGCAGTGTGAGAAAGCAAATCCTTCCTATAAGTAAGCACAAAAAACAAAAGCAACATTTAATTGTGTTTCCTGTTCAGAGTGGATATATCAATAAAAAATATCGAATACTAAGCACTGAGAACAGAAGTCTAGGCCCCAAGAGGACAAAAGATCAAATGGTGAAGGTAAGGGAAAAAAACTTGAATTCTTGGAATCCTTGCCCTGGCATAGCAATACCAACGTGGAATTGAGGTACCATATAGAAATAGAGAGCAATGCACAACAGCAAGACATTCTCACCATGCAAATGCTTTGACTCCTCTCCTATGTCACTTGAGGTGGTGTTGGTGCCCTGCAGACTGCGTACATCGTGAGGAAAATAGTTAAATATTAAATGAAGTAAAGCAGAAGAAAATCATACAACAAGGTCCACCACTGGAACAGATAATGCAAATACAGGAGACTCCGGCATGAGCTCATACATCTGATAATTGAACATAGCATAAACAACCTCAAACATCCATTCTTCCAGAATCATTTTGCTCTGAGATATAAAAAATTGAACTAAAAGTAAGCCCACCCTTGCATGCATAGCAGATCACCAAGAATGACATTACTAAAAAGTGAATTCATATGAAGAAAAGTGAAAGTTTTAGAGAGATCACAAAATGTCAGGTGCCTGCTAGAAAAGATTGGATTAGTATTCCTTGTGCTTACCTTCCCCAATGGCAATCAGAAGCCACTATCCTTAAGGTTGCAAACAATCAGGGTAGACTGCTAAAAGATTCATATACATTTCACTTTCTTGTGATTCTGACACACCGCAAAATGAAAGCAACTGTATAAGCAGACAGTTTGGCAGGAGGGCTTTATGCCAACAAAATCTCCATTGTGCTTTATCAGGAGTTGGTCTCATATGCAATGTATCAACTACTCAACCAAGTCCATCGAAAAATTGATACTTTGCAGGCAGCAATTTCATATCCACACCATATTTCCCATTTGTTGAAAAGAGAGACAACATCAACGAAGTGGTTGAAGCTTCAAGTGAGATGTTCTTCCCATCAACTTTAGACAAGTAATCTCCGGCCTTCGCGATCTCACCTTTTTCCAACAAAATTCTGATGATATCATTTATAAGACGGGAGCTGGGAGCACAACCAGCCTTCTCCATTGATGAAAAGATATTGCCAGCTTCTTCCACTGATCCTTCTTTTAGAAGATTTGTTATCACTATGCTATAAGTAGCAGCATTAGGTACCAACCCACTGGTTGATATTGCAGCAAAAAAATTGTTAGCTTCTTCTCTTCTCCGAACCTTGTACATTGCATTGATCATGATATTGAGTGTTGTAACATCAAACTTGACATTCATTTCACCTAATTTCTGGAACAGCGCGATTGCTTCATCAACACAATTATTTCTGCAAAGTCCTGCAAGAATTATACTATATATGGAAATGCTGACTGTTATTCCACTTTCGATCATTTCATGGAACATTTTCTTTGCAGCATCAGTTGACCCAGCTCGAAATAACCCATCCAGTATGGTGCCATATGTTACAGTTGTAGGTTTAACTCCCTTCGACGGCATTTCTGTGAATAGAGCCAAACCATCATCGACCCTTCCATTTTTAAAATAGCCATTGACAAGTGTACCATATGTAACAACATCAGGCTCAACACCAGCTGATTCCATTGAATCATGTACTCCGTGTGCTTTATCCATCTCGCCGACTAAGCAATATCCATCAATTAATGAATTGAAAGTAATGACATCAGGCCTCTCACCTATGCCTATAACCAAGTCAAAGATATCTTGTGCCTCCATAACCCTCCCTTCTTTGCATAGACTGTTTATTACTGAAGTAAAGAACACAATGTTAGGACAAGGGATACCTTTGTTCATCATTTCCGAAACCAACTCCTTAGCTTTAACCAGGTTACCATGTATGCAACAACCCTGAATTAGGGACCGATAAACAACATTGTTCGGTTGTATTCCCACAGCAATCATCTCAGTGAATTTATCCATAGCATCGGACAGCCTACCAATTCTACAGAGCGCGGTTAGTACAGTTGAATAGGTCACTACATCTGGGCTCACTCCTCTTCCTCGCATTTCAGTAAATACGAGCATAGCTTCATCAATCATTAAACATTTAGCATATGCACCAATTAATATGTTGAAAACGCGGCAGTTGGCTACAATACCGCTGTCTGCCATTGAATTAAAGAGATTAATCATATCAGCTAAGCATCCTTCATTGGCGTATCCATGAAGCAAAATAGAATACGAGAGGATATCAGGTCTGTGTCCCTTGGCAGTCATGGAATAAAAAATGTCCGCAGCTTCTTTGCTTCTTCTGTGCTTGCAAAGGGATGCCATGAACGAGTTCCGAGTAACAATATCTGGTATAAGACCCAGGCTTGTCATCTCTTTGAACATTTTAGACGCCTCTTTCCACCGCCCTGATGTGGAATATCCATGGACCATGCAAGTATACGTCACTTCATTGGGTTGAACGCCATTACTAGACATCTGCTGAAGGAATAGCTCCGCCTTGTCCATTGCTCCGGCCTTGCACAAGGCATCGATAACCGAGCTATATGTCATCACATCAGGCAAGACCCCTTGCTGCACCATTTCATGGAAGAGATTGCATGCCTTGCCTACTTTTCCTTCCTTAAAGAAGCCATAGATGACTGTGTTATACGCCACCACGTTGAGAGAGCAGGTACCCCCTTCATTCGCCACTGTGTGGAGCAGGTCAAGTGCCCGCTGGCTCATTCTGTTGTCGCATAAGCTCTTAATAACTGTGCTGTATGAGATGGCATCAGGATCACAGCCAAGCTTGGAGAATTTATGAAGCAGCAACATGTCCACAGCCTCGTCTGTCCGTTTTGCATCGCAGAGGCACTTGAGGAAAGTGTTGGCGATGATCCGGTCTGTCTTCAGGCCTGTTCGTAGGAGACGGCCGAAGAAGGCAAGCCCTAGGTCCGGTCGACGTGCGCGGCAGCAGCAGTCCATGAGGATGGCGTAGGTGCAGGCTGTGTGCTGTGCCACACGCTGGCCGGCATCTTCTCGGCACACGCGGCTGAAGAGAAGGACGGCGAGAGAGGGGCCACTTCCGCGGTCGTCGTAGGCCGGAGAACGGGCGAGCCTAGCAAGGAAGCCGTTGAGGGAGCGCTCGGGGACCGGGGTGGCCTGCCTCAGCAATTCATCGAACAGGTTGTGTGCGTCTTCCCGGGTGAGCGTGCCGGCGCGGACGCGCTCAGTGGCTTCCGAAAAGGCAGCCTGGGGAGACCAGGGACGTAAGGGCGGCGAGGTGGAGGAGGAGAAGAGGCGGCGGTGGAGGCGGATGCGGGACGTCGGCGTGGCGGAGCGTAGGCGGGGCATTAGGAATTAGTGGTTCGTGACGCTGGGGAGGACAGCAGCTCGTGGGCGACGTGAGGTGGAGGCGGATGCGGGACGTCAGCGTGGCCGGCGGCGGCAGAGACGAGGCATCAATTCACAGGTACTCTCCGTGCTCGCACCTTGGTATGTGATGGGAGAGAGCTTGGAGTGGTAGTCAAGCTTGGATGGGCCGTGTGCCTTTTCTCCAGAAAGAATGTTGCTGTTACACACAACATGAGGAACCATCGAGTAATCTGCTGTACACATCAGCAACTTCACAGAGAAGGGAAGCAATGACCTTTACACATGACACACAACACAGACCAGCCACCACGGCTACAAGTTCAGGACCCAAAGTGTTGTGATACAAAATAACATTAAAACTAAAAAGATTAATCAACCAGAGACATGAAGCATGCTTATTTTCGGGCATCCACATCACACAGCAAACATTCTAATTTGTTTAATATTCACAGGTTTACATATATAACCAGAGACAACTGCAAGCTTACAACAGTCATCGGAAAGAAACACAGCTACTACACACAGCTTCTGCTCTGGACTAGTACAAAAATGATTCAACTATGTCCACTGCTCAACTTTTCATACAACAACAGCCGAGCCCGAGACAGTATCACATATATAGGAGGCAATGCAGCAGCAGCATCACCGGCACAGGCCTCAACACCGACATAGCCTTCCTCCGCCCGTGATACCGAATATCATCAAAAGAGGGAGGCCGGAGAAATTGGGAGGCCGAGGAATCTTCACGGGGCATCAATTCGAAACAAGCAACCATGATACTGAATAGCATCAAAAGAGGGACACCATCAGATCTTACGCAACCTAACCCAATGCTTACCAAAAGCATATTGCCATCAAAGCTGGTCCAGTAAAATAAAAGATAAGCAAGCGGATTATAGTAAGTAGTCAGCAAATGGGTCCGCTTTTCATAAGAATCATGAAAAGAAGAAACAATTTCCAACTCAGGCAAGCAGTTTAGGGACAGAAAAAAACTTCTTTCAATAAGAAGAAAACTAGCTGAGCAAAAGCAACAAAATAAGGCAACATAATTCATCCTAAGCAGCTTTCCGTTGAATTACAAAAGGCAATCAGCTAGCTAACTAGCTGAGCAATTAGGCATGCACTGCCCACGTGTACATACTACTGGATTAGCTATAAGATTCACAAGTCACTGTTGCCCAACGCATACACAAGAAGGATTTCATAACCATGACATTACAAAACACTAAAACAGGATGTACAGATAGCAAATAATCAGATCAACTACACGCCCTACAGCACAACCCACTACTATAGAAGGCACCACAAATTCTTGAAAATTCAACAGCTCACAGAGCATGAGGATGGCCATGGTACCATAGAGCATGAGGAAGATCGAAACGGATCCAAAGGAATCACCTGAGAGAGAAATTGAACCCAAGGCGAGATAGCACCGGTGACGCACGAGGCGCACCAGCACCGCTGTACCTGGTACATGCCATGGAATTTCTTCCTGCACAAGTAGACCAGGCAGTTAAAGAACAGATATGCTTCTAGACGAGCTCTGCTAAGACACACCATGCATTATACACAAGCAACAAGGATCTATACACTACTAAATCAAGTGTAACACACTCTCTTGTTATCTATTCTATAACCAGAATAATAAAAATACTAACAAAGATACGGGCTAGCTTATCTAAATAGGATCTGCTCAAAATCAAACAAACCACGTATATAGCAGCATCCAGATCTGTAACAATAAGAGGAGACCACCATGGACAGGAATTTTACCAAGCTATAGATCAAAACTCTAAGTAACAGAATTCTATAAGGCTAGATAGACAAATCATCAGCATCGCATGAACCAAATCGAGCATATTCTGCCCTCGTGAGCTTACTCTTAAGCCTCTGAGATAGAAAAGAAGCTAAACTTGAATAGGAACGAAACCACACAAAAAAGGACCACATAATCCCACGGCTTAATTTCTAGAAGGGAACCAGAAGAGCTCACCAGAGGTGGGGAGTAGCCGAGGCCAAACGTCACAACCACCACGGTTGTGAGCCGGTGAACATGCTGCCGTCGCACGGTGGCGGGAGCCGAGGAGGTAGTCGATGCCAGGGTCCAGCCGAGCCTACCACCGTGCGCGACGAGCTGGAGGCCACGGCCAGCATGCACTCTTCACACCAATATGCTTTGAACCTGCAAATATGGCAAGTTGCCTACAACATATCATCGTCAAAGCTGGTCCAGTAACATGACAGGTTATAGAAAATAAGAGAAATCAGGGTGAAGCAAGTAAGAGAAGAAAAATAAGAGAAGAGAAAAAGATGTCGCTTCCAGAGGTTGCTGCTGAGAGTTATAAGATTTTTAAGACACCAAAAAAGAAAAACCGTCTATGAGTGGTGTCCTGGTGAGACTGAGGGTTAGAGTGGAGCTGCCACAGCTCAATAGTAATCCGATTATATCGATCCCTGCTGGAAATTAAGGACATACTATGTGCTAGCTGCATCATCACACACCGAAATCTTGATTAGTACTGCAGCTCTACAACAGCAACTGAAAATAGAAATCATGCTTACAGTTAATTACTAAGTACCAGTCAGCAACAACAGAAACCTGGCTGCTATCCTGTTTCTTCTGAAACTATTCCTATGCAAATGTCATGTAATAGTAATACTAGTATACTAGCGTTTCAATGATGCTTACAGCTGAACACTACGGATGGTAATGCCAAATAACAGCACATAGAGAAAAGTGTCTGCCTTCTGCATAACTATTGACAAAGTAAAGTGACACGCTGAAGTAGACATCAAATTCGTCTGCACAAATGGCTAAATCCAAACTTGAACGAGCTGCATACAAACAATAATTTCTCAGTTACCACATGAAGCTAATTCAGAGACTTTCATATTCCCAGTTCTCCATCCAATATCAGAATTGCAATTCCAGCTAATTCAATGGCGTCTTCTGATACACTCTAATTCGTTGAGAACTCAGTCTACATCTAAGTAATGTTGTTCATTCAATATTGAGCAATGACATCAGAAGGGTTCACCTTCATCTTGCACGAGGTAAAAAGAAGCTGACATCTGAAGAAGATGAATAGGAATGGGTATGATGGAGGCACTCGAGGATAGTCCCCACTTTGTATCTTTTTGCACTCAAAGATGTTTCACATTCTTGTGATTTTGATACACCGCAAAATGAATTTCATGCTACAAGCCAGCAGTTTGGATTTCTTATACCAGCAAGAGGTTAATATGCAAACTCAATTGTGCTTGAGTTAGTCTCACATGCAACGCATCACTTACTCAACCAAGTCCATCGAAAAGTTGATACTTTGCAGGGAGCAATTTCATATTATCCCGATATTTCCCATTTGTTGAAAAGAGAGACAACATCAATGAAGTAGTCTCTGCTTCAAGTGAGATGCTCTTCCCATCAATTTTAGACAAGTAATCTCCAGCCTTGGTGATCTCACCTTTTTCCAAGAAAATTCTGATTATATCATTTATAAGACGGGAGCTGGGAGCACAACCAACCTTCTCCATGGATGAAAACATATTGCCAGCTTCTTCCACTGATCCTTCTTTGAGAAGATTTGTTATCACTATGCTATAAGTAGCAGCATTAGGTACCAACCCACTAGTTGATATTGCAGCAAACAAATTGTTAGCTTCTTCTCTTCTCCGAACCTTGTACAATGCATTGATCATGATATTGAGAGTTTCAATATCAAACTTCACATTCATATCACCTAATTTATGGAACAGCGTGATTGCTTCACTAGCACAATTATTTCTACAAAGTCCTCGAAGAATAATGTTGTATGTGTAAATCCTGACAGTTATTCCCCTTTCGATCATCTCATGGAAAATTTTCTTTGCATCATCAGTTCTCCCAGCATGAAATAACCCATCCAGTACCATGCCATATGTAAGAGTGTCAGGTTTACATGACATTTCTCTGAATAGAGTCAAACCATCACTGATCCATCCATTTCTAAAATAGCCATCAAGGAGTGTACCATATGTAACAACATCAGGCTCAACACCAGCTGATTCCATTGAATCATGTACTCTGAGTGCTCTATCCATCTCGCCGACTAAGCAATATCCATCAATTAATGAATTGAAAGTAATGACATTAGGCCTCTCACCTATGCTTATAACCAAGTCAAAGACATCTTGTGCCTCCATAACCCTTCCTTCTTTGCATAGACTGTTTATCACTGAAGTGAAGAACACAATGTTAGGACGAGGAATGGCTTTTTTCATCATTTCAGAAACCAACTCCTTCGCTTTAACCAAATCACCATGTATAAAGCAACCCTGGATTAGGCATTGATAAACAGCTTGGTTCGGCTGTACTCCCATAGCAATCATCTCATCAAATTTGTCCACAGCATCGGTCAGCCTACCCATTCTACAAAGTGCGGATATTACAGTTGAGTAGGTGACTACATCCGGACTAACTCCTTGTCCCCGCATTTCAGCAACTATGAGCATAGCTTCATCCATCATTCCACATTTAGCATATGCACCAATTAATATGTTGAAAACCGTGCAGTTGGGTACAATACCCTTGTCTTTCATTGAATTAAATAGATTAATCATATCAATAAAGCATCCTTCATTTCCATACCCATGTAGCAAAATGGAGTAGGAGACGATATTAGGTTTTTGTCCCTTGGCAGTCATGGAATCAAAAATGGCTGCAGCTTCTTTGCTTCTTCCATGCTTGCAAAGGGAAGTCATGAATGAATTGTATGTATAAATATCTGGTGTAAGACCTCGGCTTTTCATTTCTCTGAGCATATTAGTTGCCTCATTCCACCGTCCTGATGTGGAGTATCCATGGATGATGCAAGCGTATGTCACGATATCTGGTTGAACACCATCATCATCCATCTGCCTAAGGACTAGCTCTGCCTTGTCGACTGCTCTGGCCTTGCACAACGCATCAATAACTGAACCGTATGTCACCACATCAGGCCTAACCCTTTGATGGATCATTTCATGGAACAGATTGCATGCCTTGCCTATTTTACCCTCCCTAAAGAAGCCGTGGATGACCGTGCTATAGGACACGACGTCAGGGGAGCAGGAACCTCCTTCTTTTGCCATTGTCTGGAGCAGGTCATGTGCCTGCAGGCTCATCCTTTTGTCGCATAAGCTCTTAAGAACTGTGTTGTACGAGATGGCAGCAGGCACACCGCCCAGCTCGGAGAATTTATGGAGCAGCAACATGTTGACAGCGTCATCTGTCCGTTTTGCATCGCAGAGGCACTTGAGCAAAGTGTTGGCGATGACCTGGTTTGTCTCGAGGCCTATTCTGAGGAGACGGCCGAAGAAGGCAAGCCCTAGGTCCGGCCGACGTGTGAGGCAGCAACAGTACATGAGGATGCCATAGGTGTGGACTGTGAGAGGCGCCACCCGTGGGCCGGCTTCTTCGCGGCACACGCGGTTGAAGAGAGCGACCGCAAGTGCGGGGTCGGTTTTGCAGGCTTCATCGACCGGAGCACGGGCGAGCGCATTAAGAAACCTGTTCAGGTAGCGCCCCGGGACTGGGATGGCCTGCCGCAGCAATTCGTCGAATAGGTGGTGTGCTTCCTGCGGGCTGAGCGTCCCGGCCCGGACACGCTCTGTGGCTTCGGCAAAGGCGGCGGCAGGAGACCAGGAGCTTGAGCTGCGGGAGGTGGGGGTGGAGGAGGAGGAGCTGTGACGAAGGGGGCGGAAGCGGGTCATCGGCATGGTGAAGTGAAGCGGGCGGATTCGGCAGATTGGCAGGGTGGAGGGAAGTAATTGTTAGAGAGATAAACCCGAAGACCTATTCTTCAGGAGCTCACCGCCTCTCTCCCGTGCATGCATCGCATGCAACTCATCTAGCCTAGATTAGCGGCAGCTCTCGTTATCTCATGTGTGCGTGCGTGCGTTCTCTCCTTCCTCTCTGTACTTCTATAAAGCCTTGTACAACGATGAGATCAATAACAATTACAGTGCACATATTACGCACCTACTCTATCTAGCTTCATAAGTTAACATGGTATCAGTTTAAGGTCGATCCTATGGCCCAACCTTCCGGCTCGGCGGCCGCCGCCGCCACCACCACGGCGCTCTCCTCCACCTCGGCGCCTCCTACCTCTGTCGCTGCCCCCATCGCTCCCGGCGCGACCTCCATCGACCTGCACGCGCTCTCCGCCGCCCTAGCGCAGGTCCAGCCTGTCCCCGCCGCCACAGGCATCTCATACGCGTTCCAGATGAACGGCGTCCAAATCGGTAATGTGATCCGCATCCCTCTCGAGCTCACCACCGGTTCCTACTCTCACTGGCGCAACATGATGGAGCTCCTCGTCGAGTCGTACCACTGCCTCGACCACCTCCTCGTCGACACCGTGCCCGTTCCCACCGACCCCGAGTGGCGCCAAGTCGACGTGATCCTCAAGCGATGGATCCACGGATCCATCTCTCTCGAGCTCGGCGGGATGATCGCCGATCCGTCCCGCACCGCGCGGCAGCTCTACACCGCGCTCGAGGAGATCTTCCTCAACAATCGACGCACTCGCGCCGTCCACCTCGTCAGCGATCTTCATGAACAGCGCCAAGGGAGCCTCGGCATTGCGCAGTACTGTGCGCGAATCAAGACGATCGCCGACGCGCTCCGTGAAGTGGGCCAGCCCGTCAACGACGACACGCTCGTCACCGTCCTCACGCGTGGCCTCACCGAGCGCCATCACGTCGCCGCCAAGATCCTCAATTCGCGCGTCGGCGCAGTCTCCTTCGACGAGGCTCGCAACACCCTTCTCCTCGACGAGATGCAAGCACGCGCTTCGGATCGCCTTGCCTCCCAGTCCGCGCTCATCGCGCTCGGCCGCAACGGAGGCCCTCCCGGCGGTGGACACGGAGGTGGTGGCCCAGGCGGTGGCGGCCCGCCCCCACCCTACGGCTACCCGCGCCCTCCCGCCCCCACCCATGGCGGCACCGGCTCCTACGGCTACGGCTCTCCATCACCAAACCAGGGCAAGACGAAACGCAAGCGGTTCACCAACAATGGCGGGTACACGCAGAACGGCGCCGGGACACCGTCGCCGCCACCGGCCCGCCCCTGGACTGGGTACGTTCAGGCATGGCCTGGCCCACGCCCTCCTCCAAGCCTCCTCGGCGCCGGGCCCTCGCATCAAGCCTTCACCGCCATGGCGCCTTCATCATACGGCGCGCCCCCATCCGTCTACGCCGCGCCCAACTACAACGCCCCGCCACCAATGCCGCCACCGTACATGCTGCATCCCACCGGTGGGCCTTCCTTCATCGCGCCCCCTCAGCACACCTTCGTCGCGCCTCCACAGCACCACTTCGCCGCGCCAACTGCACCTGCAAACAGCTCCTTCGAGCAGACGGCGTTAACTGCTGCACTGCGTGATCTGTCAGTGCAAGGTGCATCCGGTCCATGGGTTGCAGATTCAGGCGCCTCCGCGCACCTCTCGGCCACTCCAGGTATTCTCTCCAGCCCTAGACCTAATTTACATATGGATCCGGTTCTTGTTGGCAATGGAAGCACCCTACCAATCTCTCATCTAGGACACACTGCACTATCCACCTCTTCACGTCCCCTGCACCTTTCTAATGTTCTTGTTACTCCAAACCTAATTCATAATCTAATTTCTGTTCGTCGCTTAACTACTGATAATAATGTATCGATGGAGTTTGACCCCTTTGGTGTCTCCGTGAAGGACCTTCAAACGCAGGCCCTTCTTCTTCGATGCAACAGTGACGGAGACTTGTACCCCTTATTTCCACCGGCTTCAACTTCTTCAACCAACGCCACCGTCGCCTTCACCACCACATCACCTTCATCCGAGCTGTGGCATCAACGCCTCGGTCACCCCGGCGCCTCCACCATTCCCAAATTTGCTCGTTGTAATAAAACAGCCGGTTTATGTCATGCTTGCCAATTGGGCAAACACACTAGGCTCCCTTTTTCTACCTCAACTAGTTTATCTTCCGCTGCATTTCAATTATTACATTGCGATTTATGGACCGCTCCCTTCTGTAGCGTCTCTGGTTTTAAGTATTATTTGATCATCCTCGATGACTATACTCATTACATGTGGACCTATCCTCTTCGCCTCAAGTCTGATGTCCACTCGATTTTTGCAAAATTTCTTGCCTATGTTCGTACACACTTTAATACAAACATTTCTATAATTCAATGTGACAATGGCAAAGAATTTGACAATCTAGCAAACCGCAATCTACTCACTCCTTTCGGTACTATATTGCGTTTTTCATGCCCGTACACATCTGCCCAAAACGGAAAAGCAGAACGCGCTATCCGCACCACTAATGACGTCTTGCGCACAATACTTCTACACGCATCTATCCCTCCGGACTATTGGGCAGACGCTCTTCACACAGCTACCCATCTTCTGAACATTCGTCCTACCAAACCACTCGATCTCCGAACTCCTCACGAAGCCCTATTCCACTCGCCACCGAACTACTCGCACTTACGAGTTTATGGATGTCTATGCTATCCAAACATCACGGCAACCACACCACACAAACTTGCACCCCGTTCCCTTCCGTGTACTTTCATCGGCTATGCGCCCGAGCACAAGGGATATCGCTGTCTTGATCAAACCACGGGTCGAGTTTACACGAGCCGTCATGTAACATTCGATGAAACCAAATTCCCTTTCGCACAAACACTCGATCCCCAACCCTCTGATTACACGTTTGATCATTCACCTGACCCACAGCCTCCCCTAGCACAGCTACCTATCCCCACTGTCCCGGTTTTCTCAAACCCTCACGCAAACCCACCGCAGCACGCTTCCTCACCACGGCAGCCTGCTTCGCCCCCGCGGCAGCCTGCAGCGACGCCACGGCAGCCTGCCGCAGCGCCTTTCTCTGCCGCGGCAGCCCATTCTGCGTTACCCACGGCAGAACCCACGGCCACACCATCGCGCTCATCCCCGCGAGCTCCTAGTCCTCCACCTGCACCCACCAAGCCTACAACTCGTCGTGCCCCTCCCCCTACTAATCCACCTAGCCATACGATGCAAACTCGAGCTCGTCACGGTATCTTTAAACCACGTCGCCTCTTTAATCTTAACACCATTGCATCGGTTTCTCCTATCCCATCCAACTATCGATCAGCACTCTCGGATCCCCACTGGTCCAACGCCATGAAATCCGAGTTCACTGCACTTCTTGATAATTCTACATGGCACCTAGTCCCTAGACCACCCGGTGCAAACATAGTCTCTGGAAAATGGGTTTATCGCCATAAATTCCATTCCGACGGTTCCCTAGCACGATATAAAGCTCGTTGGGTTGTCCGTGGTTTCTCACAAGAACATGGAATCGACTACGACGAAACATTCTCCCCGGTAGTTAAACCTAGCACTATTCGTATTATTCTCTCTATTGCCATCTCTTGTCACTGGCCCATACACCAATTAGACGTCAAGAATGCCTTCTTACACGGTCACCTCTCCGAGACCGTCTATTGCCAGCAACCTAAAGGATTTGAGGACTCACAAAACCCTGATCACGTTTGCCTTCTTCGAAAATCCCTTTACGGACTAAAACAAGCCCCAAGGGCTTGGTTCACACGTTTTGCCACATTCATCACGTCCGTAGGTTTTGTTTCCTCTAAAAGCGACACTTCTCTCTTCATTTTTCATTCATCCTCCGACGTCGCTTATCTTCTCTTGTATGTAGATGACATCGTTCTCACAGCTTCTACCGAATCATTTCTTCTCAACATTATTTCTACTCTAAGTTCTGAATTTTCCATGACTGATTTAGGACCCCTTAGTCATTTTCTTGGCATATCAGTCACTCGCACACACTCCGGTCTTCACCTCTCTCAGCGTCAGTATTGCATTGACATCATCCATCGTGCCGGCATGGATGACTGTAACCCTGTCAAAACACCCATAGACTCTGGTTCCAAAATCTCTCTTCACGATGGTGACCTACTCGATGATCCCACACACTATCGTAGTCTAACCGGAGCCCTTCAATATCTTACGCTCACTCGTCCCGAAATAACCTACGCCGTGCAACAAGCCTGTTTATTTATGCACGCTCCACGCACAGCTCACCTTAATCTTGTTAAACGGATCATTAGATACATCAAAGGAACCCTAGATCTCGGCACTTTCATAGTTCCCTCTTCCATCACCTCTCTCACAGCTTATTCTGATGCGGATTGGGCCGGTTGCCCCGACACTCGTCGTTCCACCACAGGTTTTTGTGTTTTTCTAGGGGATAATCTCATTTCTTGGTCTTCCAAACGCCAACTAACCGTGTCCAGGTCTAGTGCTGAAGCAGAATATCGTGCAGTAGCTCATGTGGTTGCCGAAAGCTGCTGGATTCGCAACTTATTGCAGGAATTACACCGTCCCATTGACAGATCCACCGTAGTGTATTGTGATAATGTCTCTGCCGTATATTTGTCTGTTAATCCTGTGCAGCATCGACGCACGAAGCATATCGAGATCGATATCCACTTTGTTCGTGACAAGGTCCAAGTTGGCGAAGTCCGTGTTCTTCACATTCCAACAGCGTCCCAATACGCAGATATTTTTACCAAAGGGCTACCATCAGCTGCATTCGCTGAATTCCGTACCAGTCTCACCGTCCAGGCAACTCCCGCTGACACTGCGGGGGGGTGTTAGAGAGATAAACCCGAAGACCTATTCTTCAGGAGCTCACCGCCTCTCTCCCGTGCATGCATCGCATGCAACTCATCTAGCCTAGATTAGCGGCAGCTCTCGTTATCTCATGTGTGCGTGCGTGCGTTCTCTCCTTCCTCTCTGTACTTCTATAAAGCCTTGTACAACGATGAGATCAATAACAATTACAGTGCACATATTACGCACCTACTCTATCTAGCTTCATAAGTTAACAGTAATGACGGGGGCGGAGGGCGGATATTGGCAGGTTGGAGAGAAGGAATGGCGGAGGCCCGGTATTGGCAGGGTGGAGGTGGAGGAATGGCGGCGGTGGAGGTGGGAATCGGCGTGCCGGAGCTTCGGCGAGGCGTGGGGAATGGCTTTGACAGAGCTTTGGAGTTGCCGGATTGACGAGTGTTTCAGACACTTGGAATGAATCCTGGGTGGGACCCATCTTTCAAGCCAGGGCCGGCGACACCATATTTTCTACTCATAGATCACCGTTTGAACAGCAACGGCAGGGTGATGGTTTTGGCTACTTCATCCACATGAGCATGCCGGGAGAACCTGTCTAGTCCGCTTCTACTGCCAGGAAAAACCTGTAACCGCGGAGGAGTGGGGCGCTCGTAGGGGCTATCCACGTGGCGAGGATGGGTTGATCGAGGGAAAAACGCATCGCAACCGAAAGAGACGAAACGACGGATCGACCCAATCCCCCACTGCACGCCGCCTCCTCTTCATCGTTCTCAAGTCTCAACACGCTACCTCCCTCACTTTCATTCCCCTCACGCCTCTCATGGCCAGAGGCTAGGGTTCGTAGGACCTGCAGCCGCCGCTCGCCGCATGCGCCACCGTCTAGGAACTCCGCCGCCACCGCTGCGCCTCCTCCTCTTCGCGGCCTCCTCCACGCCACCGTCCAAGACCTCCGCCGCCACCGCTGCGCCTCCTCCTCTTCGTGGCCTCATCCACCACCACGGTATCCTCTACGGCGTCGTCGCCGCACCAACATCCACCAGGTCCACCGACGGGCGAGACGAGGAGGTCGCAAGCGGGCCATGGAGCTTCTCTCGCATCAATCTTCCAGGTCAAGATCCATTTTCATGGCCAGGTCTCGGCTCCTTCTCTCGCATCTTACAAGTTTTGTCTTTCTTGATGCTCTCGTTCACTTGGCAGGGGCGTCTACGGGTGAAAAGCAGGTCCACTCCACGGTTGGGGCTCATCGACCAGAGACCCAGAGTGACGATGGACGGCGTGACCCGGCAAACGGCTGCAGTGGGAGCAAGGTGCTGGGGCTGGTGCAGGCTTTTCCTCCCATCCTCTCAATCTTGATGAGAGTTCCCCTGTAAGGACGCAATTAAAGGGGACGGATCAGGAGGGTCTCGCCATGGACGCTCAAGGAGGTCGCCTCAACAATGGCCTGCTGCAGGGCGTGCCACTGATGGAGACAAAGCAAACTGATGTTGTCCATGTGAGATATTTCCCTCTTATTTCATAATGATTTCTCTGCTAGCTATGATACTAAGGTAAAATTGAGATTCATTTGACCCCTGTTAATGCAAACAACTCACCCAATGATAGTAAATGAATAATATGTGCAGGACATGGTTCTGATCACAGTGATTCCTATGTAGATGACAAGAAAATCTGGGTCACAATTGCTTTCAATCAATTAGGGGGCATAATCATTGAGAGAAGCCAAGGTATATTTAGTAACTAAACTGTTATTATAATAAGTAACTAGAACGGTAGAACATGTCTCATCACATCCCTTATTTTCTCTTTCTACACGGACATGCAGCCCACACTATATATGTTATCAAGTGATTTGATCATTTAATTTTTTTATTATATCAGGTCAATGAAGCTTTGAAATTAGCAATCCAGCTTGTTCCTTCTGTAGTAAGAGATGTTGAAGACACCCATACGGTACTTGCAAAATAAAAAATAATTGTTGATGAACCAGAGTTCTTGTGTCATATCTCTAGGGATATTCTTCCTGTCTTGATCAAGGTTTGTTCATAATAACGAACACGGTTCATAAGGATTCTTGTGCTCTGAAATAAATATGAAGTGAGTATGTTGTTCTGTGCAGGCAGTTAACTCTGGTGCAAATTCGTACATTTGCTATGGCTGTTCTTCAGTTGTAAATAACATATGTTACTTCAGTAAGACTGAAATGCGTCAAGATTTGCTCAAGGAAACAAAGATTTCAAGGTAAACACGACCTGCAAAAGAAGTGTTGCATTCTTGCATAACAATCAATAGACATTTTTGCTTAAGTTGTGCTAATTTGCCGAGTCTAAATGAATATGTTTTTGTGGTTTATATTTCAGCTTCTTGGCTGGTTTATTATTCAGGAAGGATCATCATGTGCTAATCTCATCACTAAAGATCATCGATATTATCATGCAGAAGCTTCAGGATGCTTACCTTGGATCTTTTATCAAAGAAGGTTTGGTTTATGCCATAGAGGCTCTTCTTATTCAAGATGATTGCTCATGTTTCTGCTATGCATTTGATTCTCGCAGATCTGAGTCTGCTGAAACAAGGACTTGTAGGATTGGGCAGGGCAACCTTTTTAATCTTGCAAGGCATGTGAAGACAACTTGCTTTACAGCCGAAGAAGTGAGTCATGCCAAGGAACTGTGGTTGTTTATGGTTCAGCTACTCGTATTCAACAATGAAGAATAATCAGTTGTTACTGAAAATACATGTATTTCATAGGTGCAAAGGAATTTTACTATTATACACCATGTAGTGATAGCAATTTTATCCTACATTTCACATGTGAGTTTCCAACCTTTATAAAGTTAGTCTTTTCTTTGAGATGTTGCTTGCCTTTCTTGCACATTGATAGATATGGCGTGCTTATGCCAATGTTGGTTAGAAATTTAAATTACCCCTTTTTTTGCTTGCAGTTCCAGGAGAACCAAATAACTGGCCGGGCATGGTAAACTGGTATATTTCATTTTTCACAACTTTTTTAATTTAAATGCACACAAAAGTATGAAAACATCCTGAAATACTTTATGTGCCATCTACTTGTTTGTTATTGTGCTTAGCTTATTATAATACACTACTGTTTTGCACACTAGGTTGGACAAAATATATGCATAAGAGATTCAGTCATCATAATTATTTCTTAGGAACTTAGGTTCAAACTAAGCTTTCTTATTGACTCGGCGTATTTGAAATTCTCTCTGATTGTATCATATTGTAGGAAACGCTTCCGTATGGTGATTTATCATGTGGCTTTCCCATGTAATTGGTCCATGTCGCCTTAGCCTCTTGCTCATCCATACGGTAATTCTACATTTTTAATACATCTTCTAATAATTCTCTTACTTTTCTGTCAAACAGATTTCCATGTACGGCATATCTATGCTTCTTAATAAAAATATATTTTGAGTTTGACAAGCTAGGCGAGTTCTGATCATATCTTAGCGCGGATCCTTATTGTTGGCTAATGTGTGTTGTAATTCAAAAACTTAACCACTGTTTTGTTGTACTTATTTGCAATATCTTCATCTATCTTTTGTGTTATAAATGTTTTGAAGTCCATTAAGCATCAGTTTTGAAATTGTCGGGCACTATAATCGGCTGCCCCTTATAGTTCATGTTTAATCATTTAAATTGTTTTTCTTCCCGTTTCCTCAACAAAACATAATTTTAAGACAAACATGTTTGACAGTAAAGATGGTTGTGATGGTGTAGCTTAGGGCTTGTCTTTATAAGTACGAAGCATAGGACTCCAACCAGATTCTTTATCTTTTTTTATGTGGATAATGTATTATTCATCGTATATTTCGATTGGGTCATAAATTTTCAGTCAAAGTATTATTGGGATAATTGTCCGCTATAAATTATTTTTTCTTAACAGATAAAGGTGATGGCTAAGGTACAATATGCATTTCCTATTGTACAGTTCATACCTAAGGCTGGCATCCCATTTTTGTTTTTTAGTGCTCTTCTCCTTTGCACATCAATGTTGCTAACATCATTAGTTGTGCTTTCTTGCAATTTTGCAATATATAAGCCCAACCACCATACTAGATAGAATGATACACTCTTGTGCTTTGGGACATTTGATTGGTAGTGACACTATGTACAAAACGTATGTCCATGTTAGTTGTAAGGTAAGCTTAATCTGGAGTGAGTGGATACTAACTAAACTCTCATTTGAACAGATGAGTTGTTAATCGTTACAAAGGAACAAATTTTTTTATAACCGAAGTGACCTATGCAAGGTAGCAATGCATCCAGTTTAAATGGTCTATTACAAATGTGGGTGGTCTATTGCCCAGTTAGAGCTGGGAATGAGATTGTTTAACTCTTTTTCTTGGTTTAATTACGGTTCTAAATTTTACCAATCTACCTTCTATGAAACTTCCCGGTAAATGCATCCCTTTTTATTGGAGCTACGTGTTGCCAGGCGTCCTTGTTGTGCTCAGCCTCGGCGGCGTGAGTCGAGTGATGGCTCGTCTGGCTGCTCTACTGGACCATGCAGGGGCAACATGTTCTGGGCACTCTTTGTTCTGGGACTTGACTGGTATGGGCCGTACTTTGTACCATACTTATATTCCGGTTTTAGACTAAAGCCACAAGGTTTAACTTCTCCCTGCCTGGTGTTCGCAGCGGAAACAGGAGCTTCTCGAGCACACATACTTGATTCCTCCATTCTTGTCCCATACAAGCATTGTAGATGTTATTTTTGTTGTTGGTCCTAAGAAAGGAGGCGTATGGGATGTAATCGCTCGAAGACTAGCCACATGTTGCCAGATTACAGTTATTTGCTAAATTCATTTTCTTAGTAGTCAATTGTCGAATGGTTATATCATTGTGTTCCGTTCTTGAGTGGACATTACTAGACATAGGATTGTTGCAAATTTACCTTTTTGTGTGGTATTATATTAGTATATATTGTGCATATAAAATTTAACACATTGTATCAAATTGAAGAGTGGTTGCATCACTTGTGTATCTGGACATGAAATTTAGGTTTGTGGCTCTTTTGTGATTGGTCATTTGACAGTATAATTGATTTGAGGATGTTGTTTGGCCGAAAAAGGTTGGTATACTACATTGGGCATGAGCTGCCATCGTGTGTTGAAATTGGAACGCATGAACCAAAATGGGGTTCGAGGCTCAATCATGACGTTATTTGAGCGCAATGGACCGGCCAGGAGGCGCCCCAAGGGGCGCCCCAGCCTCTAGTATATACAAAAGGCTTCTGCTTCGGAGTCTCCCCTAACCAAACTAAAATACATTAACGGCTGAGATCGCTTCATACCCCTTCGTAATTAAGGGTACGATGGTCATTGATAAACTATTAAATAGTCATTACCGACTAACTGGGCCTTGTGTTGGCGTTATTTTCTTACGGCATGAAAATATTCTCATATGTGTGAGGCTTGCCTATAGTAGAGTTACATGGTTATCGCTTTTTTACATCGGACGGTTCTCGAGAAGATTTCTAGTTAGTATATATATGGCCATATGGTAATTGTATATGGGCTTCGCAAGACTGGGGAAGTCTAATATGATTAACAACTAATTAACATTAATTAATTGTAATAAAGGACGATACTGCCATTTTATGTTTTGGGAAGGGGGAGACACCGAAGCACAACCCTATGCAAAATGAAAAGAAATATGCTTGATCTGCACATACGGGGCACCAAAAATTCATATACGTGTATAATATATCCATTCGAACCTCTCAAACATGATCACAGGTGAAAAGATTGTCTCCCGAGTCCCACAATGCGGGTTCAGAGATCAAATTTCTGCCCTTGCCAAAGTCACGGCTCATGAATAGATGATACTCCCTCCGTCCGGAATTAAATATCACAAAGTTTGACAAAAAAATGATGTATCTAGATATTAGTGTTACACTTAATTTCGGATGGAGGGAGTACATCCGAGCAACAAAGCCCACCTCCATCACATCACATCACACTCGTCCGCCTGTAACAGGACATGCATATTCGAGGTTATATTTGTGTTTCCATAGAGAAGGTCACAGTTAAAATACCTATTGGAAAATAAAGCCCAAGAAACCTCTTCATCACATCACACTCGTCCGCCTGTAACAGGACATGAATATTCAAGGTTATATTTGTGTTTCCATAGAGAAGCTCACAGTTAAAATATCTGTTGGAAAACATATATGATTTCAGAATGACATTGACACCAAAAGAAATTGCAGTGGGTGAGTGGGTCCATAAACATTAATTTTTTTAGACAGGCAAAAAATTGTCCTGCTTTAAATTAATAAACCACAAAGGTTTCGCACAGATGTTCTAATACACACCACACGCTGAGGCAGACAGCATGCCAAACTGGAAATAAACGCCAACACACGAATACTCGGGGCCGGCCTCCCCAACGACCAACCGGCAAAAAAACTAACACACCACCGAACTTAGCTCAAACTGCTAGGTGTTTTTAGAGAGGTGAAGATCGCCTTAAGCCCCTCGGCCAGCAACCGTAGCGCGTCCCTGTCTTGCTCCTTTGTCTGATTTGCCCACAGCTGCACAAACACAAAGGTTTTAAAGATGATATCTCTTGGCTGGCGAACACCGAATCAAAAGTTAACTTATTACGAGTAAGCCATAACGCCCAAGACAACGCCGCAAAGAACACCCAGCTCGTTCGGCGTTGTTGACCCAAAAGCGTGTTGTAAAGCGAAAAAATGTGGGAAGTTAGCTGGAGCCCAGGCACATCCCAGCAGCTTCCGAACCACACTCCACCCAAGCTTTGCGAGCGAACAAGAGAAGAAGATGCGTGTCCCATCCTCCTCCTGGCCACAGAGAGCACAGTGGCCATCCGTCGGTCCCTGTTTAGCAGCAACCACCTTACTAGAGGGGAGATGGTCGAGAGCTAGCTGCCACGTAAAGATCTTCACTTTCAGCGGAATCCGAGCCCTCCACAGGTCCTTGCAGTAAGTGACCGAAGATCCCTTGGAGAGCTCTCGATACATCGAAGCAACCAAGAATTGTCCCGAGGGTTCAAGGCGCCGATGAATCACGTCAGGTCCCTCTCGAAGCAGAACATCTCCCACCTCGCCAACTAAGTTGTGCCAAGCTTCTAGAGTCTCGGCGTCAAAAGAGCGCCTAAAACCCACGCCCTCGCCTAAAACCGTTTTGTGAAGACGTAGATCGGAGCCTTCTCCTTCAATCCTCCAAAGATCAACACTTTTGGGTGGAGGGATTGGGAGATCTAGCAAGGTGGGTGAGCTCTAGCAATAGTGAGATCTATTCTGGACAAGCTAGGCCAAGGAAGAAGAAGGGGACTGGGTATTTATACCCGTCACCCAATTTCTAGCCGTTTAAGCTGTTTCTGAGAATGTCACACTGGAGACTTCGGTCTGAAAAGATTTCGGACAGCCTCAGACCGGAGAGTCCGCACCTGGGAGACCGGAGACTCCGGACAGTCTTCGGAGTGACACCAGTGGGTGACACCAACAACTCCATCTTCACTTCGCACTGGGGAAACGACGAGTCCGTAGATTCCGGTCTGGCAGACCGGAGACTCCGGTGTATGCCGGAGAGTTGGCGGAGATTTCGCCCTTTTTCTTGTCTCCTTCACGCAGAGTGTATCTGAGTTTGACCAAGCAGCTGGGGCAGGGAGTAGTCCGGAGACTCCGGTGAATCTCCAAACAATCTCCGGAGTGTGTCTAGGGGTGATACCATTTGTGCAACTCTAGTTCCTCTGCAGGAAAACTTCATACCGAAGACTCCGGTCTGGCAGACCGGAGACTCCGGACTGGAACAAATTCCAGCAAGTTTTCCACAAGGAGATATCTTTGTCCTTTTATATTCTCACACCACCATTTGTACTATTATCGAATGACCCTGAAAAACATCAACACACTTAAGAATAAACGTGTGTTCTTAACAAACACCCAAAACAAGATTTAAGCGCATTGACGCTTTCAAAAAGTGTTCAGAAAAGTAGATACGTTTTGGACGTATCACACAGCTCTCTTGTCTCCTCCTCTTTTCGAGTCGGCATCATCTCCATTTCTTCTAGCAATCGACACCACTAGTTTATCTACCTGATTGGCTTGAGATTGGGATGTCGACGCCATTAGTTTACGCATCTAGTAGGAAAAAGCTTGTCTGCAGTGTGTGGAAATGGGTAATTAGAAACGAGCCCCGACATGCCGCCGATATTGCGCTGCTGGTAACAGAACGGAAAGCGTAAGAGTTTGGCCCGCTGCCAGTAACGGCATATACTAGAAGCGTGTTCCAGAGCACACACGCTTCTAGTAAGAGCATATAATAGAAGCGTTTCCACACGCTAACACACTTCTAATAAGTTTTTACGAATTAAAAAAAAAACTACTACATTCGAACAGAAACATGATTACATATGTACATTTCAGTAATCAAGTCTTCCGTAGTCTACAATAGAATAACAGTTGTACATATATATATATATATATATATATATATATATATATATATATATATATATATATATATATATATATATATATTACATTGATAGGAGGATAGCTATAAACTAGTTAGCATTGTTATTCTTGAACTCCTCCCAGTCTTTCTCGATGATAGCATGAAAACTTGCTTGCACCACGGAGAATTCACTGTTCAGAAAGCTTCTGCGCAACCTCATCTTCCAAGAACAGAAGGCTTTTGAGAACTTGATAAGGGCGATTTGGTTCACAATATTCCCGATTTGATTGTAATTGTCGTAAATTGGCGGGAATTTGTACCTTTGGTGAATCCTTTGAAGGAGGAGGTTGTGCAAACCACTCTGTCCAGCGTCGTTGAGCCTATGCAGGTTGATGTTGCGTTCTTCGCGAACAATGGACGCACAAGTGTTTTTGTATCCCATTGCGACGTGCAATGGGCTAGTAGGAAGACCACACTCTGTTTCCACCCCGGTAATCTATTTCCATCGAGCCATCTACAAACAAAACAATTTGTGGAAGCCGCAATCAGCACATAATAAAAGATACATCATGAAACACGTATATAAAATCTCTTTCGCGTCACTAAAGTCGAAAGGGAAGAAACACTTCCAATATTCATGAAAGCCATGGTTAGGGCAGTGCTGGTTGATTAAAAAAAATCATACTAGACCGTGAGGAAATACTACAACAAGAATTGGGGTCCACATGAGTTTGTTTCTATAAACCTTGATTCTTTTTGTAGCATTTCGCCGTGACCCAGTACGCAAATTTTGGAATCAACTAACTAAGCCCTAGACATGCTTCATGAATCGTGAACTTATCTATCCCCTCTCGGCTTTGAGTCTACGAGATGAGATATTTCGGATATCAATCAATAGATCATTAATAGCCTCATGTTAAATATATCCCATCTCTCATATCCCCAAAGCCGAAAGGAGAGAAACACTTTCAAGATCAATATATCTTGGACAAGGCTGGTCGTAGAGATAGACTACGAAATGAATTAGGGTTCACGTTAGTTTGTTGCTGTGAACCCTGATTCATTTCGTAGTCTTTCTCTACGGCAAACCCCAGCCAAGCTATATGAATCGTGAACTTCTCTATCCCCTCGGCTTTTAGGCTAAGAGATGGGATAATTAGGATACCAATTAATAGATCATGAATCGCCTAGTAGTGTTAAATATCTCTCTCGTATCGCCAAAGTCGAAAGGAGAGAAACACTTCCAAAATCCATATAGCATGGCCAGGGTCGGTCGTAGAGATACACTACGAAATGAATTAGGGTATGTATTAGTTTGTTGATGTGAACCATGATTCATTTCGTAGTCTTTCACTACAGCGAAACCCAACCATACTACATGAATCGTGAAAGTATCTATCCCCTCTCGGCTTTGAGGCTACGAGATAAGATAATTAGGATATCAGTAAATAGATCATGAACCGCCTAGTAGTGTTAAATATCTCTCTTGTATCGCCAAAGTCAAAACAAGACAAACACTTCCAAGATCCATGAAGCCATGGCTAGGGCAGTGCTAGTTGATTCATAAAAATCATACTCGGCCATAAAGAGAGTGAAAGTGCAAACGCGCTTAAATCATCTTGTTTTGGTGTTTGTTAACAACATTTATATCTTTAAGTGTGTTGCTGTTTTTAGGGCTTATAAAACATATTTGCAATGGTGGTAGTGAGATACAAAAGGTGGCAAAGACTTTTGTGTGCTGGAGTTTCTGGTGTCACTCACTGGTCTCATACCGGAGACAAACCGGAGTCTCCAGTCTGGGTATTGTCAGTGGAACCAGCTGTGTGGCGCAAGTGGTGTCACCTCCTGGTGCCACACCGGAGACTTACGGGAATGTGTCCGGAGTCTCCGGTCTGGCACTTATCTGCGAGTTCAGCGAAGCTGCGCGCACGGTATCACCTCCTGGTGCCACTTCGGACTATTACCGGAGACTGCCCGGAGTCTCCAGACCGGCTCATGTCTGTGTGCCTCGATGAACATCAGACATGGTCTGCGTGAAGACGAAGGCCTTTCGAAGTTTTTCACCGGAGTCTCCGGTCCTGCTACCCGGAGTCTCCGGACTGGTATTCGCGCTGAAGAATGAAGAGTTGGAGTGTGTGGTGTCACCCCCTGGTGCCACTACGGAGACTTACCGGAATGTGTCCCAAGTCTTCGGACTGGTGCCTCTGCAAAAAGCTCAGCCCAAAGTCTCCGGCCTTTACACCAGAGTCTCCGGTGTGAGATTGACAGAATCGTCTCCAGCGGCTCCAAGACTTTATGAGGGGTATAAATACCCCCTCCCCTCCACCTATCTCCAGCTAGCTCGTCCCAAATAGATCTCACCATTTCTAGAGCTCACCCACCTTGCTAGATCTCCAAATCCCTCCACCCAAAAGCCTTGATCCTTGGAGGATTGAAGGAGAAGGCCCCGATCTATGTCTTCACCAACTGGATATCCATTTCCCCCTCATTAGCTTGAGGGATCTTTGCCAAGGTTTTCCTCTTGTGGAGAACCTAGGCTTCTTGCTACTCTTGGTGATTTGTGATTGTTGGGAGCCCCCGATTTGGTTGTGGGTGTGTGCCACAACTTATTTGTAAAGGATTCGATCCCCGCCTCAAAGGGGATCAATAGTGGAAGGTGGAATATGCCTTTGTGGCGGGTTTCATCGGAGAATAGGGTGAGGCCTTTGTGGCGTTGAGTAGGCCTTCGTGGCGATCTCACACCCTTCTAGCGAGACGTACTCCCTTTATAAGGAGGAACTCGGGAATACATCGTGTCACCGCATGCTTCCTATCGGTTATCTCGTTCCCTTATCCTTTACTCACTTTGTTGCATTTATTGTTGTACTAGTTGCATTTATTGTTGTACTAGTTGCATTAATTGCTATCCTTGTCATATAGGTAAATTCACCTTAGTTGCACTATCTACAGAATTTACCTTTGTGCCAAGCCTAATTGTGAAGAAAAAATAAAATTGGTCATAGCACCTATTCACCCCCCCCCCCTCTAGGTGCCCATACTTTACTTTCAATTGGTATGAGAGCCTCGGCTCTTCTATCGGGCTTAACCGCCTAGGATTTTAAGTATGTTCGATGATACGGAGACCGCTGCTTCCGAGGTGCATGTCTCTATGGATGATCTCAATGAGTTGAAAAATTCATTGACCTCATCCATTGAGACTAAAACCGATGAATTGCGTCATGTCTTGATGCAATTCATGAAACCTAAGGGACCAGAGGTCACCGGCTCATCTCCTCCGGACGAAAACCCGGAGAGCGCCAAGAAAGGGGTAGATGGTGATATACCTAAAGATGCTTCCGCTGAAAACACCACCAAAAATGGTATGAGTGGTGATGGAGAATTTCACTCCGTCAAAGGACGTTATTCTTCCAATACTCGTGTACCACATCCTCATATAATCCCTAGAGGAGATCCACCTAAAATTGATGCATACTCTTTTAGTGAATGGCAATATTACATCGAAACTCACTTGAACTCTTCTTGTATAGAACTTTGGAGGGTCACTCGAGAAGGATACAAACCATATGACCCCAAGAACTTGACAAGAAGAGAAGCCCTAGATTGTCAACTCAACTACCCCGCCTTGTCTATTCTTCAACAAGTCGTGGGTCCTAACCACATGCCTCATCTTCAACAATATTCCACCGCCAAGGAAACATGGGACGCTCTTGTCGTCATGTTCGTGGGCAATGAAAGCACGCATAGGAATAGGTATGATGCCTTGATAAATGAGGCCGAAGGGTTCTATATGCATGATGGAGAGATCCATGAAGACATGTACCGAAGGCTCAAGACTCTTGCCACAGCATTCAACAATGTTGGTGCCAACTACATTGATGATGCTTGGATCAAGAGGAAGTACATGATTGCTCTTATGCCATTTGAGCCCACGAACTTGAAGAGCATTCAAGGAAGACATGATCTTTCTTTGTTGACCTCAACTCAATTTATGCAATAGGTGTACTCCTATCAAGTGAAAACCAAGAATGCTCTTGACAACCATGCTAGGGCCATAGGAATGCACAAAGGAGCATCGGTTGCTTTGAAGGCCAAGGTTGTGTCAAGGGAGGTTGATTATGAAGAAGAGTGCCATGAGGAGTTGGCTACATTGAAGGATCAAGAATATGATCCCGTGCTCAAAGAATTCATTGCTCTCACCGTGCAAAAGTTTAGGAGGAATCCTCCCAAGGCCAAGGCATATGTGGAGGAGAAGACCAAGTCTCGCTATGGCAATGATGGGACTCAACGAGTGAGGTCTTGCTTCAATTGTCAAGATAAGCACCACTTCATTGTGGAGTGTCCCTATGAAAATAGAGAACTCCATGGTGGCAAGCTCATTCGCAAGGACAAGTCCAAGGTTGATTACAAGAAACCTCATTTCAAGAAGAAACCCTTTAACAAGAAGTCTCCCACCAAGTTTGTGCTAGTGACTCAAGAGGAGTATGATTCCGGGAGTGATGAAGAAGAAGAAACCACAAGTGAAGTGGCCGCTCTTGTTATTGCTTCTACTCCATCGTCTTCATCTCTCTTTGAATCCCCCAATGAAAATAATCCTCACCCAAAATGCCAAGTGCTTCATGGCTAAGGCCTCAGAGGTATCACCTTCTCCCACCTCTAAGACCCAAGTGAACTAGAAAATATTGCTAGTCTTAGAGTAGAATATGAAATTCTCTCTTTGGAATGCTTTATGTATAACATACAAGGGGAGACCAAGAAGTACTTTGATCATATCATGAGCCAATTGGGATAGGCCCATGAAGCTCTTGAGAAGAAAGGTGAGTTTGAAAGAAGGGATGCAGATGAGATAGCATTCCTCTCTATGACTCTTGAGGAAGAGCATGATGGTAGAGTTTCTCTTGAGGAGGAAATTGAATCTGTTGAAGAATCTCATAATGAACTTGTTTCTAATATCACTAAGGAATGTGACCTTGAAATTGCTAAATATAAAAATTCTAAAAAAGGGTAAGGTTGAGTTTGGTGTTGGTCATGGTAAACTAACCGAGGAGTTTGAAAAGCTAACCAAGGCTCACAAAGATTTGGAGAGACAACACTCATCCCTCAAAGAGTTGCGTGAACAAATTCAAACTCAACTTAATCAACTAAACAACCCTGGCGCCTCTACTTCTTCTGGTGATCATGCAAATATTATTGAGGAAAATGCTAGGTTGAAGGATGAGCTAGCAAGGCTCAAGGGAAAAGGCCCTCAAGTTGAGGAGGTTGTGGTCTCTATCCCACAAGTGGTTGCCCTAGCTCTAATGTGGTTGTTGCTAGACCACAATTGAGTGCTACAAGGCCACAAGTGGGCAAGCAAGGTCTTGGCTATGTTTCCAAGAAGAAGAACAGGAAGAAGAAGAGCAAGAAGAAGGCCAACAATGGTGCTTAGAGTGGTATTGTCATTAGGGACAACACTACTCGTAGCATTCCCGCTCAAGCTAACAGTGTTGCCTCAAGTGGTGGTGTCATGGGGGACTCCACTACTCATAGAATTTCCGCAGGAACTAACAATCCACACCATTTCTTATATGTTGATTATTATGGTGTTGTGCAAGCTAAATATGTTGGTCCTATTGAGGGTTACATTGACTATACCATTTGGGTTCCAAAGCCCCTTGTTGCTAACATGAAGGTACCCTCCTTGGGTCCTAACTCTAGTCAATGATCTCTTGCAGGACTATGCTTCCGGTGGGTCTAAATGGATAATTGATAGTGGATGCACTAGACATATGACCGGAAGCAAAGAACTTGTAACGGAGTTGCGCCCAAATGACATTCAAGCAACTGTCACTTATGGAGACTCTTCCTCGTCTAAGGTATCGGGGTTCGGCAAGGTTGTGATTGCTCCCGATATTACTATCGTGAACGTCATGCTTGTCGAATCCCTTGGTTTCAATTTACTTTCCGTCCGTTCTCTTGGAAAGATGGGTTTCTCCGTCTTTTTTATGAAGATGTTGTGGTCCTTTTGAGGAGCAAGACTCTTGACGTCGCATACGTGGGACATGTTGAAAATGAGTTGTTTGTGGTGGACTTTTCAAAGTCTACCAACTCTCAATCAATGTGTCTTTTTGGAAAGGCGTATGTGGGATGGTTGTGGCATCGCCGCTTATCCCATGTCAACATGAGAACTTTGCAAAGTCTTCACAAAGGTGGCCTTATTCTCGGACTAAAAGAAAATGTTTCCTTAGGTCGTGTGTTGAAGGAAAGATGCATGATGCCGCTCACAAGGCCAAGACCATTATCTCATCAAAGAGGATCTTGGAGCTTCTCCATGTTGATCTCTTTGGTGACGTGCCCGAGGCAAGTCTTGGTGGCAAGAAGTATTGCTTGGTGATTGTCGATTATTATTCAAGATACACTTGGGTTTATTTCTTCGAGTTCAAGAGGGAGACTCAACAAACCATCATCGACTTCTCCAACCAAGTGCAACGTCAACACAATGTGATAATCATGGCTATTAGGAGTGAGAATGGCTCGGAGTTCAAGAACTACACTTTGAATGAATTCCTTAGTGGTGAGGGAATTCGTCATCAATACTCCGCCACTTACACTCCTCAACAAAATGGTGCTGCCGAAAGGAAGAATCACACTCTCTTGGATATGGAAAGGACCATGTTGGCGGAGTATTCTTCTCCCCAATATTTATGGGCCGAGGCCATATCCACCGCATGCCACTCCTCCAACCACCTCTACATCTGCAAGGTCTTGGACAAGACTCCATATGAGATCCATCTGTATCCTCCTTGCTTATGCTTCTTCGCATAATTTCAAATTGCAACAAATAGATGTCAAAAGTGCTTTCTTGAATGGTCCACTCAAAGAGGAGGTATATGTTAAGCAACCTCCGGGGTTCGAGAACCTAAACTTCCCTAACCATGTCTACAACCTCGATAATGCGCTCTATGGACTTAAAAAAGCACCATGTGCGTGGTATGAGCACCTTAGAGAGTTATTAGATGACCATGGTTTGTAAGTTAGGAAGATCGACCCCACTCTCTTCACAAAGAGAGTAAAGGGAGATCTTTTCATATGCCAACTCTATGTGGACGATATTATCTTTGGCTCAACTAACCAAGATTTCAATAATGAGTTCTCTAAGCTTATAACTGACAGGTTTAAGATGTCCATGATGGGAGAGCTTAAATTCTTCCTTGGCTTTGAGATCAAGCAATTGTCTCGTGGGACTTTCATCTCTCAAGCCAAGTATACCCAAGACATGCTCAAGAGGTTTAATTTCCAAGGTGCAAAAATAAAGCCATCTCCTATGCAAGTCAAGTGCCACCTGAAGCGCAACCCGGATGGTAACGATGTGGACCAAAAGTTGTATCATTCTATGATTGGTTCTTTGCTTTACCTTTGTGCATCTAGGCCCGATATCGTTTCGAATGTAGGTGTGTGTTCAAGGTATCAAGCGGCTCCTAAGGAAAGCCACTTAGTGGCGGTCCATAGGATCTTTTTGTATTTGGTTCATACCTCAAGGTTTGGTTTGTGGTACCCAAAGGGGGCACAATTCTCTCTCAAGGGATACACGGATTCCAATTGGGCCGGTGATCAAGATGATAGGAAGTCCACTTTTGGGGCTTGCCAATTCCTTGGTAGGTCTTTCGTGAGTTGGTCTTCCAAGAAGCAAAATTGCATATCTCTCTTCACCGCCGAAGCCGAGTATGTAGACGCCGCAAGTGCTTGCACCCAGTTTCTATGGATGAGGCAAACTCTCAAGGAATATTAAGTTCATTTGGATAAGGTGCCTCTCTTGTGTGACAATGAAAGTGCCATCAAGATCGCCAACAACCCTGCGCAACATACAAGAAAGAAGCATATTGATATTCGCCATCATTTCATCCGAGACCATGTGGCAAGAGGTGATATTGCACTAGCTTATGCTCCCACCAAGGACAATCTTGCGGATATCTTCACGAAGCCACTCGCTGATGCAAGATTCATGTTCTTGAGGAATGAACTAAACATCATCGATTCTAGGAGTTTGTCTTGAGGATCTTGCACACACCCCTATAGATGAGACGTATTTGCGTTTAGGTGTAGGCATAGACATAGGGGGAGTGTTATCCTAACACATTGAGTTCTCCCTCCCCCCATTATGCCCATAGCAATAATTCATTGTTATCTCTCTTTTTCTAATATTTAATTGTGAGCTTCAATGTCAAGAATTGGCAATGTACTCAAGATATATCTTCGTGGGGGCATACCATGCTCTCTTACATGGTGTCTTAGGCCATCAACCTCTTCCTTGGAAGAGTTGGTTCTTGTTCGGTCGTATTTTGACTTGTTGAGAGTTATTTGCCATTTTAAATAACATACTCAAAAATTTGATGTTCAAATGATTTCTTGCATTCCTTGAGTATGAAGTTCCCTCCCTCCTATTTTTTTCATTTCCAAGCCCAAAATTTCCAAACAAACAAGTTTTGTTTGCCGCGAACATGTCCTGTCCTTTCCATTGGTGTTTTTGGCGTGTGGTCCGGAGACTCCGGTTTGCCACACCGGAATCTCCGACCAGTCCGGAGACTCCGGTTTGCCACAACGGAATTTCTGACCAGTCCGGAGACTCCGGTGTTTAGACCGGAGACTCCGGTGTGGGGTGCGGCACTATAAAAAGAGGGGGCTCGGGGAAGTTAGGGTTTTCATCCCCACTCCCCCCCCCCCCACCCCCACCCCCAAAACTGCTGCTGCCGCCAAGGACGCCTCCGGCCAGTTTCCACTGCTGGAATCCCCATCCCTTAACTTCCCTTCGCTCCTCCCCTTCGTGGGAGCCTCCATGGAAGACTTGGGTGGCAAGGGTACCCTCTCCCTCTCTTTTTTTCTATATCTTGTTCTAGGTAGTGGTTTTTGGGAGAATGGTACCTTCTACTTGCTGTTAGAACCACCCTAGGATATTTTGCACCTGTAGAAATAATCTAGAAACCAGTTAGAATAGGTTGTGTTGAATTTATGCCTTAGATCTGGATACAGTCCAGAGACTCCGGTCTGCCAGACCGAAGACTCCAGTGTGAATTCTCCAGAACATGTTCTGCTGCATCTGGTTGATTTATGCCCCTTCATTTGGACATGTATGCTCACTATTGCTTTGCTATCTGTTTTTTGTGTTTGTTTGCGTGTGTTTTCAGGGAAAAGTACTAAGTCATCCTCGTCAAATCCGAATGTCCGTCCAAGGAAGTCGCGTGGTTAGTCTCGTGATTACCTCATCACCGATCCTAAAACTGGAAGGGTTGCTCAGCGGAGTATGGCTGGTGAGCGTCGCCAAGAAGAAGCTCTTCGCAAGGAACAAAGACATGAACTAGCGAAGAAGGCCAATTATGACAGGATCACATCTGTTGTGTCTATGAGCAAGAGGGAGTACATGATCATGAGGGCCAAACCATTCTTCTCCATGACCCGCACTACTAAGAGTTCTTATTACTGGAGGAGGGAGTCTGAGCTGATCCAGAGGGAAATTTACTCCAAGTTCAGGCAGCATGTTTGTCTTCAGAAAGTTCTTGACTTGGATGCTCTTGGCAGTATAGAGTACTTTGAGGAGGCTGTGTGGATCACGGGGAAGCTAGGACTTGAGCATCTTGTTGGCATTCAGCAGAACTACAATGTCGCGGCAGTGCAGCAGTTCTTTGCCACTATCACCTTTGGTGAGGAGGATGATGTTCCTCTTACCTGGTTGACCGGGTCGTTACAGTGTGAGTAGGATGGCTGAGCTGCTTGGTTACCCTTGGGGTGACGATTGCGGCAAACGTATGCATATCCATGGTGTGGCATATGACAAGAAGATAATGGCTCCTATGTATGAGAAGATCTCGAGCACTGGCATCGCTAAGGACCTCAAGAGAGTGTACATCATCCTTCTCTCCGCCTCTTCCGCAACAACATTGCTCCCAAGGCAGGCAGTGTGGATGCTATTCGTAGTGGTGTTGTCAACCTTCTCTACCGGTCCAAATTGTGAGGGGTTTGAGATTGATGTCATGCACTTCATCGAGGAGGAGATGTATACTGATGTGATTGAGATCAAGAAGGTTCCAATATATGCTCCTTATGTGACGAGGCTCATTCTTGATAAGTTCCCGGGTTTGGAGTGTGAGACTGAGCACACAGCTGGTACTCTTCAGGTTCTCTCTTCTCACCGTGCTGACTCTGACACCGCCATGGGTGATGCTGAGGCTGCTCCTAGGTCCAGGAGGAAGAATGCAGACCCTCCCTCTCGCCGTTCTAGCAGGGAAGAGACTCAGGATGAGATGAAGAAGTTGTCATGGTTTCAGCGCAACATTCTGTGCATGACGGTTGCTTTCCACAAGGAAACCATCTGGCCTATAAGGAGAGGCATGAGCTAAAGAAGATGATCACCAAGCTCCAGGACCATGCAGGTTGTGGGGCTACTCCTCCTGTTGGTACTCCTCCCACTCCCACCGCGTTCGTGACTGCGTCCTATGAGAACTGGAACACCGATCTCTTCTCGTGGGGTGACTTTGAAGAGGTCACTTCGGATCCTTCCTCTTCGACCAACCGTGGCAAGGCCCCTATGACTAATGAAGAGGAGGATAATGAGGAGAATACTGAGGTTGAGGATGAGGATCTCGAGTTCTTCAACAGTGGTGATGAAGAGGAAGATGAAGATGAAGATGATGAGGGAGAAGAGACAGACCAAGTTGATGACAATGAAGATGAGGACTATGAGGATGATGACTAATGCCTTGGGTTCGTGTAGTGCTCTTTGCCCTTTTTGGTGTCTCGGTGCCAAAGGGAGAGAAGTAGCTTGCCTTGTCCGGGCTTTGCAAGGGTTGCTTTGATTTGATTTGCTTTGGAACACAAGTCTTTGAACTTGATTTGCTTTTTATGACTTGTGTTCCCTTTATCTTAGTTTCTTTAATTTCCTAGTGAATTGGGTGTTATGTGTGTGGTGAGACTACATAGTGAAGCTATCTATCATATTTTGCTTAATATTGCTTTATCTATCATCTCTATGCATGTATGTATATTGTTCACTAGTAGTTGATCTAGAGGGCTTTGTTTGTAAAATATAGGGGGATCTCACGACTTAAGTGTTCCAAAGCTCGTCTATCTTTTACAAACATAGCCTAGCTGTAATTTTATCGCAAACATGTGTGTTGTCATCAAACAGCAAAAAGGGGGAGATTGAAAGTGCAAACACGCTTAAATCATCTTGTTTTGGTATTTGTTAACAACATGTATATCCTTAAGTGTGTTGATGTTTTTCAGAGCTTATAAAACATATTTGCAATGGTGAGTAGTGAGATACAAAAAGTGGCAAAGACTTTTGTGTGCTAGAGTTTCTGGTGTCACTCACTGGTCTCATATCGGAGACAAACCGGAGACACACCGGAGTCTCCGATCTGGGTATTGTCAGTGGAACCAGCCGAGTGGCGCAAGTGGTGTCACCTCCTGGTGCCACACCGGAGACTTACCGGAATGTGTCCGGAGTCTCCGGTCTGGCACTTATCTGCGAGTTCAGCGAAGCTGCACACACGGTGTCACCTCCTGGTGCCACTTCGGAGTATTACCAGAGACTGTCTGGAGTCTCCGGACAGGCTCCTGTCTGTGTGCCTCGATGAACATCAGACAAGGTCTGCGTGAAGACGAAGGACTTTCTAAGTTTTTCACCGGAGTCTCCGCACCTGCTCCCCGGAGTCTCCGGACTGGTATTCGCGCTGAAGAATCAAGAGGTGGAGCGTGTGGTGTCACCCCCTGGTGCCACTACGGAGACTTACTGGAATGTGTCCGGAGTCTCCAGGCTGGTGCCTCTGCGAAAAGCTCAGGCCGAAGTCTCTGGCCTTTACACCGGAGTCTCCGGTGTGAGTTTGACAGAATCGTCTCCAACGGCTCTAAGACTTTATGTGGGGTATACGTACCCCCTCCCCTTCACCTACCTCTAGCTAGCTCGTCCCAAATATATCTCACCATGGCTAGAGCTCACCCACCTTGCTAGATCTCCAAATCCCTCCACCCAAAAGCCTTTATCTTTGTAGGATTGAAGGAGAAGGCCCCGATCTACGTCTTCACCAACCGGATTTCCATTTCCCTCTCATTAGCTTGAGGGATCTTTCCCTAGGGTTTCCTCTTGTGGAGAACCTAGGCTTCTTGCTACTCTTGGTGATTTGTGATTGTTGGGAGCCCCCAATTTGGTTGTGGGTGTGTGCCCCAAACTTGTTTGTAAAGGATTCGATCCCCGCCTCAAAGGGGATCAATAGTGGA
The DNA here is from genome assembly GCA_028641055.1 of Alopecurus myosuroides. Lineage (NCBI taxonomy): Eukaryota > Viridiplantae > Streptophyta > Magnoliopsida > Poales > Poaceae > Alopecurus > Alopecurus myosuroides. The sequence continues at coordinate 313,839,647 of CM054061.1, forward strand.
AAGTGGACTAGGCCTTTGTGGCGGGGTTCATCGGAGGATAGGGTGAGGCCTTTGTGGCGTTGAGTATACCTTCGTGGCAAGGTCACACCCCTCCAACGAGACGTACTTCCTTTACAAAGAGGAACTCGGGAATACATCGTGTCTCCGCGTGCTTCCTATCGGTTATCTCGTTCCCTTATCCTTTACTAACTTGTGTTGCATTTATTGTTTTACTAGTTGCATTTATTGTTTTACTAGTTGCATTAATTGGCATCCTTGTCATATAGGTAAATTCACCTTAGTTGCACTATCTAGAGAATTTACCTTTGTGTCAAGTCTAATTGTGAAGAAAAATTAAAATTGGTGGTAGCACCTATTCACACCCCCCCTCTAGGTGCCCATACTTTACTTTCAGAGAGAATACAAAAAAAGAATAGGTTCAATAGGATTTTGTTGCTATAAACCCTATTCTTTTTGTAGTCTTTCTCCATGATCGAGTACGCAAACTTTGGAATCAACTAACTCAGCCCCAACCATGCTTCATGGACCATGAACGTATCTATCCCCTCTAGACTTTGAGGGTGCGAGATGAGATATTAGAATATCAAGAATTATTGAAATATCCTAATTAAAATTCATAAATGGGGTACGGAAGAGAATGCAACATTGGCGGTGATAGAAGTTGTTCGATCTGAAATGTCCTCACCGGGCAACTTCTACGACTGGCAGTGCACCATACTCCTTATACCCATTGATGAATTTTAATTGAAACATCAGTAATTATATTGATCCTATATATGCAACACCGGCGGTCGATCCATCTACATCCACTAACACTAGTTATCTAAATCAACATCATTAATTTAACGATAAAACTAGATTATCTAAATACACTAACATTATGTTGGCATAGATACAATCTAAACCTAAATCTGCCATAGATATATACAATCTAAACCTAAATGTGTTGGCATAGATACAATCTAAACCTAAATTTGGCATAGATACAATCTAAATCTAAACCTAAATGTGGCATAGATAAAATTTGAAAAATATTACAAGCTAAATCGGATAGGGCAGGGGAGGGGATCCACATGTGTGTACCTTCTCAAGGTAGCGGAGGACGACATCGACACGCGGCGGGGAGGGCGACAGCGACGCTTGGCAGGGAGGGCGATGGCGGCGCACGACGACACTCGGAGCGGCCGGGGCAGCGCTCGAGGTGGGGTAACGGAGCAGGGCAGCGCCCGGTGCGGCGCTTGGGGCGGGGTGACGGAGCGGAGTGACAGAGCGACGGCGACAGCGCTCTTCCAGAGGGGAGGTTTTTGGTCCGAGGGGATTTAGGTGTGTGTGGGGGGGTGTACGGTGCCCTGAATAGAGCTCAAGCAGTACTAGCAGTGTGGGCGTTAGCCGAAACGCAGCTAGAGATCAACTTATCGGCAGCGTACCCGCATGGTCACACGCTGCTACTAGTGGCTGCTACGCCCAGAGCGCTTGGCCAACTATACTGGCTGCGTGCGCATGTAATTACACGCTTCCGATACGTTTCTCTAGAAGCGTACGCATCTGTGTGCTAGCTGCCAATAATGAGTAGAAGCGTATGGCTAAACTGGCTCGTTGCTAGTAGGTTTACCACTATAAGGTTTTTCCTACTGGTGATGTACGTGATTGTCTTGCGATTGGGATGTCGTGATTTCGTTCAGTGTTCCATATAATATGATATGGGCATATAATATGGGCATGGTTCCAATCTGTGTACTCCCTCTGTCCCGGTTTATGCGTCTTGCCCATGTCTCTAGGTCGTCTATTTGACCAATGTAACATGAGTTGCATAACACAAAAATTACACCATTAGAAAATAGAACATCTTAAGTTTCAAATGGTATAGGTTTTGTAATATATAACGTGTTTTGCATTGGTCAGGTAGAGGACCTAGTAACACGCGCATGACCTATAAACCGAAAGGAGTACAATATGTTTCCATGTTCCTATGTGGTTCGGTTGTTACACAACTAAAAAGTTGTGCTTTGGTATTACTTTATTTCTGCTTCAGTAATTATCATGTTGTGCTTCTGATGGCTCACTACCACATGAAAGCATTGGTATAACATGTCACATGTTTCTAACATAAACACAGTATATATGTTCCCAGAATCCACATATGTGCTTCTGGGACAAATTTTGTGTTGTGCTGGAAGAAAATGGTTGTTTTTTGTAACTAAAGCAAATAGTTGTTACTACCTTGGTTATGGAAGAAGTGCGGCAGCTCACATCCGAGGCAAAGAAGAGGGCTCTCGCACGGCGTCCTGGTGCTGCACGGAGGGGCTCGATGGAGCGGGAGCGTGACGACCGCAGGGGAAAGCGTCCCTTCGAGGAATACGCGGGCGGTGGCAACCGCCGTGAGCTCTCCGACCGTTTTTCCAGCGACTATGCGGATCATCGGCGCCAATACGGCGACAGGGAGTCCCCTTCCTAGCGGGGACGCGACTCGGACCGCTGGCTCGATGGGTGTGCCACCGGGTACCAGGGGGCTTCCCGCGGGGCCGAGCAAAGGGACGGAACAACATCAAGGAGGGAAACAAAGGGGCGGCTGATACGTCTCCAACGTATCTATAATTTCTGATGCTCCATGATGATATTATGCCAATTGCTAGATGTTTTCTCCCTTATTTATATCATTTTTATCGATTTTTTGGACTAACCTATTGACAAGATGCCACAGGGCCAGTTCCCTATTTTCTGTTGTTTTTAGTTTCAGAAAAGTTGTTCTGGAAATATTCTCGGAATTGGATGATTCAAAAGCCAGAAGTCTTAGAATTCCCGACACGTCCCGGAAGTCCAAACAAGACCCGCAGGGGGACCCTAGATCCCCCACACCATAGGCTCGCGCGGGCTCCCCCCTGGCCGCGCCGGCTAGTGGTGTGGGCCCCTCAGGCGCCCACCGCCCTTGCCCTTTCGCCTATTTATACCCCCAAAAAAAACACTAAAAAGATCGACCTTTTCCACAAAATACATCCGTAGCTCCGCCGCTGCCACCGACAAGTTTCGGGGGACAGATCTCTGTTCTGGCACCCTACCGAGACGGGAAATTACCCCCGGAAGTCATCTCCATTGACTCCACCGCCATCTCCATCACCGTTGCTGTCTCCTATGATGAGGAGGGAGTAGTTCTCCCACGAGGCTAAGGGCTCTACCGGTAGCTATGTGGTTCATCTCTCTCTCTCCCATGGTGTGATCTATATGTGATCATGAGCTTTGTAATCTATTTGAATTCGTAGATGCTACTCTTCATGTTTTGCTACTCAAGTGCTTTATTAATATGAACTATGGAGTCACCTTGTATCGCGGTGTGAAGGTGACAGTGTGCACATCGTGTGTGTCTCCTCTATGAATTGTGGTGTTTGTCTAGTACCTTCTAGGGCGCTCATAGTGACAGCGTGGGGTTAACTTGACATGAGAATGCTTACTTTAAGGAATGCTTTTTACAGACCTACGCAATGGTTAGTGTTTGTTATCCAACCGGAGAGGGTTAAGAGTAGCATAGTGAGAGAAGTTATCTAGTTATTCATTTATGTGATCATTGTTGAGAGTGTCCTCTAGTGAAAGTAGGAGCCCTAGGCCTTATTTCCAAGCATTGAAACACCGTTTTCTGCCCATTCTTCTACATGTTTGCTTGCTGCCATTTTTATTTCAGATTGTTATTATCCCTTATTATCATCCATATTACTTGTATTTTACTCTCTCTTCGCCGAACTAGTGCACCTATACAAGTGACAATTGTATTAGGTGTGTTGGGGACACAAGAGACTTCTTCTATCTTGATAGCAGGGTTACTTGAGAGGGATATCTTTGACCTCTACCTCTCCGAGTTTGATAAACCTTGGGTGATCCACTTAAGGGAAACTTGTTGTTGTTCTACAAACCTCTACACTTGGAGGCCTAACACTGTCTACAAGAATAGAAGAGTGCATAGACATCAAGCTCTTTTCTGGCGCCGTTGCCGGGGAGATAAGGTAAAAGGTTCTCACATCCTCGGGTGTGAGTGCTCGAAGTTATTTCCTTTAGATCCTGCAATTATATCTTTTTGTTTCTTGTTTTTATTTTCACTAGTTAGGCTTATTTTTACTTGTTGCTTGTTTTTATTAGTTAGTCTTAATGGAAAACAAAAAAAATGATAGAGCTTTATAATCTTTATCTTGAGTTAGGACATGAAGTGTTTGAAGAGAAAATTAAAAACCCTATGGAACTTTATTTGCATGCTAGTGGCAATGTTATTAATATGAACTCTTTAAACAACATTATTGCTAATGCTATGGAAAAGTCTAAACTTGGGGAAGCTAGTTTTGATGAATATGATATTTTTTAGTCCCCCAAGCATGGAGGAACAAATTTACTTTGATGATACTTTGCCTCCAATATATGATTATTATAATGATTGTGGTATTCTAGTACCACCTATTATTGATGATAAATTTTATTGTGATTATGATATGCCTCTTATATGTGATGATTAATAAATATGATATTTTCAGTCCACCTACTATTGAGGAGAAAATTAATTATGATTACAAAATGCCTCCTATATTTTATGATTATGGTGATGAGAATAATAATGATAGCTATTTTGTTGAATTTGCTCCCACTACTATTAATGAGAATGACTATGCTTATGTGGAGAGTAATAATTCTTTTATGCATGTGGCTCATGATAAGAATGTTTTATGTGATAGTTATATTGTTAATTTTATTCATGATGCTACTGAAAGTTATTGTGAGAGAGGGAAACATAAATTTATGCATCTCAACAATATCAAGTTTCCCCTCTTTATGTTGAAATTTTGGAAGCTGCACTTATTTTTTCTTCCTATGCTTGTTGCTTTGTAATTTCATGGCTTGTTTTTCTACAAGATTATTTTTCATAGGAAGTGGGTTAGACTTAAATATGTTTTATATTTGCTTCTTGATGCTCGCTTATTGTGCTTCAAACTCTTATTCTTATGTGAGCACCTTCTCAAATTATCATGCCTAGCTAAAAGGCTTTAAAGAAAAGCACTTCTTGGGAGATAACCCATAGTTTTATTTTTGCTTTGTTTTCCTCTATTTTTTTATTCAAGGGGTTTTATACTTCTTTAGAAACTCCTTTGTATCTTTCTTTTCATGTTTTAGTAGTTCCAAGTAAAGTTTCTGACGAAAGTTGGAGTTGGTTTTCGGATTTCTGCGTGGAGAACAGATTTCTGATGTCCACCGTAAAACATCGTATAAAATCCTGGAAGATCAGAATGATCTGAATTTTTTGTTCTTATTCCTCATCTCATTCCACAACTTTTCTTAGTTGACCACTTTTTGATTTGAGCAACAGAAGATTTCTGAAAAAATAATCTTTACCTGCTGTCCTGTTTTGGCAGATTTCTGCTAATAATTGCGTTTGCATCTTAATCTCTTTCTTTTGGTGTTCTTTTAAGAAAAATAGTTTTAAAATAAGTTGTGACAGTAGCTAATGTGTTTATGAGTGTTACGCTTGTGTTGAAACTGAACCATGTGAATTTATTATTTCGATTTGCACTAACGTTACTAATGAAGATTGTGAGAAATTTGGTGTGAAGGAAGTTTTCAAGGGTCAAGAGAAGAGGATGATATGATGTGATCAAGAAGAGTGAAAAGCCTAAGCTTGGGGATGCCCCGGTGGTACATCCCAGCAAATTCCAAGAAGACGCAAGCGTCTAAGCTTGGGGATGCCCAAGGCATCCCCTTCTTCATCAACAATTTATCAGGTCACTTCTAGTGAAACTATATTTTTATTCAGTCACATCTTATGTGCTTTACTTGGAGCGTATTTTATTTTTGTTTTCAGTTTGTTTGGTTTTCTTTGTTGTAATAAATAGTTGGATCCTATCATATTTGTGTGGGAGAGAGACACGCTTCGTTTTCATTGTTTAGAACACTCTAGTTTTCATTCTTATTGTTCTGTGAGTGTTCACTTTTTGCTAGTACTGCGTTTAGCGTTTGTTTTCATGCATTTCTTATTCAAAGCTGTTAGTTTTAGTAGAGTTATGTGAGTAGTCTCATGGTTGCTTTTTGTAGCATGTAGAGAATTTTTGTTAAAGCATGTCTTGTATGGTGCTTGTTGGGAAAAGAAACTGCTGCTTGAAGTTGTATTTGTAACGGTGCACGTAGAAGCTTGTATAGACTATGGCTAGAACTTTTGTATGCCATGCTAAATGTTATTTTAGTTTTAAATCCTTGTGGTTATTGAGTAGCATGAATGGCCTCAAATAGTTGAGAGTGTTTAATATGCCATTGAAAGATTCATGTGTTGTTCTTGTCATAATAAATCATAAATTTATGGTATTCTCTTTCGAATGTTTTATTTGGTTGACTTGGCGCATGCTCACACCATGTTTATGACTATGAACCATTCACGAATAGCCTCCATGACCCTTTAGTTTTTGAACTTGCGATACCACTTATGCTTTAATTAATGATGTTTATGTCGCTACGCATGATTATGGCTCTTATGCTCTCTTGATTTGTCGCTCCCAGTCTTTTGCTAGCCTCCACCTGTACTGAGTATGAGATCTACTCGTGCATCCAACTCCCTAAAACCAAAGTTTTCCCATTGTGTCCACCATACCTACCTACATGTGGTATTTCACTGCCACTCCAAGTAAATTGCTCATGTGCTACCTTTAAAACTTTTAAAATTACTCCTGTTTTGTGTTCCTGTTTTTGCTCATGAGGACGTCAATAGAGAATCTTTATCTCACTTGTTGATTGGATTTCACACCCTGGACTAGTGGCTTCCTCCGCTTATCCAAATTATAGAAGAGCTGGCAGCGGGGTGCCCAGCCCCAAATTAATACAAACAAATTCTCTTCACTAATTGTGCCCTGATTTATCAGTCAAAGCATAATTATGTAAACAAAAGAGAAAGAGGGATGACCTTCTACCCAGATGCGTCCTTCATATGGGAGCCGCTCTTGTGAATCCAGTTGGCTTGGGACGTACTGTATTTTCTGTTTACCATTCGTTGACATTAGCATACACCTCTCCTAAAATATAGACACTCCTCCATGGTATGTGATTGTTGGCAAGCACCCGAGGATTCGGGTAGCCATGGTTTGTGAAAGATGGATGGGAGGAGTGTCAAACTTTTAATACTTCTGTTTAATAAACTAAAAAACTCTAGCACATGAGTGATCCCTGCATCCCTCCGCGAAGGGCCTTTCTTTTACTTTTATGTTGAGTCTCCGCCTTCTAACTTTATGCACGGTTGAGAGAGCATTTTTGTCATTTTGAGTTTTATGTGCATTTAACCCATAAACATCACTAATTGATTCATGATGTGCTATTGTTTGTTCTCAAATTATTTTCTCTTGTCTTCCTCATGAACTGTGAAGGTGTCCTGGCATTTATGTTTTGTCCCACTCTTAAGGACTAGCGAAATACCACTTTGCCATGCTTTCTCTATACTTGAAACAAACGTATATCTTTCTTTGCATTATTATTCATGATCTTTTATTTGAGTTACTTCTCATGATGCAAAGTGATTGCTATGCTTTATTATTAAATTTTTATTTATCATGTTTGTGTTTAAGTTCTATGATCTCAGCTTACATATGGTTTTACATTATAATGATCAAGTTTATGTTAGTAGCATGTCACCTCAGAAATTATTGTGTTTTATCGTTTACCTACTCGAGGACGAGTAGGAACTAAGCTTGGGGATTCTTGATACATCTCCAACGTATGTATAATTTATGATGCTCCAAGATGATATTATGCCAATTCCTACATGTTTTCTCCCTTCTTTATGTCATTTTTATCGATTTTCCGGACTAACCTATTGACAAGATGCCACAGAGCTAGTTCCCTGTTTTCTGCTGTTTTTAGTTTCAGAAAAGTTGTTTTGGAAATATTCTCAGAATTGGATGATTCAAAAGCCAGAAGTCTTAGAATTCCCGACACGTCCCGGAATTCCAAAGAAGATCTGGAGGGGGGGCCTAGAGCCCCGAGACCATAGGATTGCACGGGCTCCCCCAGGCCGCGATGGCTAGTGGTGTGGGCCCCTCGGGCTCCCACCGCCCTTGCCATTTCGCATATTTATACTCCCCCGAGGGAAACCCTAAAAATATCGACCTTTTCCACAAAATAAATCCGTAGCTCCGCCGCCGCCACCGATAAGTTTCGGGGGGACAGATCTCTTTTCTGGCACCCTTCCGGGACGGGTAAGTGCCCCCGGAAGTCATCTCCATTGACACCACCGCCATCTCCATCGCCGTTGTTGTCTCCTATGATGAGGAGGGAGTAGTTCTCCCCCGAGGCTGAGGGCTCTACCGGTAGCTATGTGGTTCATCTCTCTCTCTCCCATGGTGTGATCTATATGTGATCATGAGCTCTGTAATCTATTTGAATTCGTAGATGTTACTCTTCATATTTTGCTACTCAAGTGCTTTATTAATATGAACTATGGAGTCACCTTGTATCGTTGTGTGAAGGTGACATTGTGCACATCGTGTGTGTCTCCTCTATGAATTATGGTGTTTGTCTAGTACCTTCTAGGGCGCTCATAGTAACAGCGTGGGGTTAACTAGACATGGGAATGCTTACTTTAAGGAATTATTTTTGCATCCCTACGCAATGATTAGTGTTTGTTATCCAACCAGAGAGGGTTAAGAGTAGCATAGTGAGAGAAGTTATCTAGTTATTTATTTATGTGATCATTGTTGAGAGGGTCCTCTAGTGAAAGTAGGAGCCCTAGGCCTTATTTCCAACCATTGAAACACCGTTTTCCCCTTTTCTGCTACATGTTTGCTTGCTGCCATTTTTATTTCAGATTGTTATTATCCCTTATTATCATCCATATTACTTGCATTTTACTCTCTCTTCGCCAAACTAGTGCACCTATACAACTGACAATTGTATTAGGTGTGTTGGGGACACAAGAGACTTCTTGTATCTTGATTGCAGAGTTGCTTGAGAGGGATATCTTTGACCTCTACCTCCCTGAGTTCGATAAACCTTGGGTGATCCACTTAAGGTAAACTTGCTGCTGTTCTACAAACCTTTGCACTTGGAGGCCCAACACTGTCTACAAGAATAGAAGCGTGCGTAGACATCGGCTGCTGCTGCAAAAAAACAGGAGGAGCCTGCCAAGGGGGCGGGCAACTCTTCGGCCGCGACCGATATAGCGGCGCCACCAGAGGCGACCAAGCTTACATGCTACAACTATGGGCAGGTGGGAGACAAGTAGGCGGACTGTGAAGAAGGGGCTTTCTGCATCAAGTGCAATGGTCCCGGCCACACTACGGCGATGTGCCATGCCCTGGACTCGCGCTTCAACCCCTACCGGGCTGGGTTTGGCGCTGACGGGATTGGATTCATGTGTCTCGAGGTGGATGAGGAGGAAGTCAGGGCGGTCCCGCACAACTCTGCCACTGTGTTCGTGGAGGGCCAGGCGCTCTCGGTCTAGAAGGTGGAAGCAGAGGTCAAGGAGCTCGTCGACGAATCTTGGGCGTGGGAGGTCCGCCAAGTGAGTGTGGCTGACTTCGCACTGGTCTTCCCGTCCGCGGGCAGCTTACGCATGGATATTCGGGGGGGTGGTTTGCGCCTCCCGATTTCGAAGGCGACAGATATCGTTCTGGAAGGAGCTATGGACGAGATGGTGATCGAGGTCTTGTCTGAGGTTTGGGTGAAGCTCCACGGTGTCCCTCGACCCTTTCCCAATGCCAACAGGCTGAGGGTGGGTGCTAGGCCGGTGGATCGCCCCATGCTCATGGACGAGGCCACCTTCGACGACCCAAAACTCCCCATCCGCATGCAGTTTGGCTGCAGGGTGGGTGCTAAACTGGTGGACTCTTTTCTTTTGTGCGTCAACGGACAAGGGTACAAGATCAAGGTGGAGGCTCAGAAGGCGCTGGGGGCGGGCAGACCGAGCTTTCCCCCTCCTCCTCCCCCTTCCGACCACGGTGATGATGACAAAGACGTGGCGGAGCCGTCGGAATATGAAGATGAGGAATGGCGCGGCAAAAGGGGCCGTCGTTCCTCCCCGAAGCGCAAGTCGACCACGCCCGTCGCCTCGGGTGCCAAGCAGGGCCCGAGCTCCAAGGGCACCATGCTCGAGAAGTCGGGCCCCCTTGAGCCGGCTCCTCTTCCGCCATCGTCCCTGCCTGCTGCGGTGGCTCCCCAATCTCTGCCAGTGAACCGGTACAGCTCCTTCCTCCGCGGGCCGGGGGGCAGGGGTGTTGTGGCGGTGGGCTCTCCTAGGGACGCGCAGCCGACGTCGCCGATCCCTCCTCCCCTTCTGGGCTCGCCGGGGAAGTGCACCTCGCAGTCCTCTGGTTTGCTGCCTGGGACCCTCCGGTGGCCACTCCTACGAGCTAGACTTCGAACCCCTCAGCGAACCAGGCTAGGTAGCGCGGGAGCAAGGCCAACGTGGACATGCCGGCTAAGGTGTTGGCGTCCTCTCTGGCGTGTTCCAAGCACTGTGTGCGCCGGTTGCTAAGGGACTTCGCAACAGGGTGATTCCGGTGTCCGTGTCCCGCAAGAGCGCCAGGGGCGGGGGGCTCACGGAGCAGACGGTTCTCGAGCGTGCGGTGGCGCGTGCCTCGTCTCCTTCTGCGGTTGGTGAGCTCTCCATATCCAACTTTACTGTTCTTCATGAGCTCTGTGATTCCCACCTTCTTCAAGTTGCCTCCGATTGCGGAGTTGCTTTCCTACCGTCTGAGGAGACGGGGGACCCGATTACGCTGTTGAGAGCAGCTGAACTTGCTTAAGAAGAGTTGGCCTTAGCGCACGCCACAGCCTTGGCTAAGTCGGAAGCAGAGCATGCCTCGGCCGCCCTTGCTCAGGGCGTTCCCATGGAGACAGTTGTGGCCGAGGAAACACCCGTGCCATAGGCGTCCGGGTCGTATGCTACAAATGCGGCTGCTCCTAGGTCTCTGATTCCCCGTGTGGGCCCAATCACTCATCGCCGGGCTGGCAAGATTCCACCCCCGGCTCCCAGCAAGCCTTACACCCGCCAAGCACGGGTTATAAAGTCGGTTGTATAATGCCTTACCTCTTCCTTAACATCCGCGGGTTCTCCGCGCCGGGGCGCCGTTCCCTGCTTAAAGACCTTCTCCGGACGCATAAGATCGATGTTATATGTCTTTAGGAAACTATTAAACACCAATTCTCTGACCAGAAGCTTAGTAGCTTGGAACCGGGCGAGAAGTTTTTCTGGCATTGGGTGCCGGCGACAGCGCAATCTGGGGGGTTGCTCATGGGCGCTAGGGATAGTATGTTTGACGTTGGCTCCATTGACCAGGGTCGGTACTTTCAGAGCCTTGAGGTCTTCCACCGCCCGTCTAAAGAGAAACTTATGCTCGTCAACGTTTATGGCCCGGCGGACCACGCGCACTCTGAAGCTTTCCTGGTCGAGCTCTCGGCCAAGCTTGCGCCGCTTCAAGTTCCAGTAGTGTTAGGAGGCGACTTCAACCTGATCCGCGGCCCTTCGGAATAGAATAACAACAACATTAATTGGACGCGGGTGAATCTGTTTAACTCTCAAATTGCAACCTGGGGGATGCATGAGGTGGAGCGCTCGGGTGCGTGCTTCACCTGGAGCAACAAACTCCCCAACCCCGTTTGGTGCATGCTGGACAGAGTGTTCATCCCAGCCAGCCTTGTCCTTGCCTTTACGCAAAGCACTAGTGGCTGAAACAAGCCTCGGGTCAGACCGCACACCCCTCGTTTTCAACTCGGGAGTCAGCTCTCTGATCCGTAGAAATCGATTCTTCTTCGAGTCCAGCTGGTTTGAGACCCCCGGCTTCCAAGATGTTCTGCTGCAGGAGTGGGGCAAGCTCGCAACTATTGTTAGGGGGCGTGATATCGTAGACTGGTGGTCGTTCATGAGTGGGAGCCTGAGGAAATTCCTTAAGGGTTGGAGTACGAACCTGGGCAAGGATGCTAAAACCAAGATGGCGCTTCTCCTTTCCCAAATCAAGGCCCTGGATGAGCAGGTGGATTCGTCCGGTCTCGACGATGAGGCATGGGTCTTCCGCTTCCACCTAGAAGACCAACTCTTCCAGATTTACAAGCAGGAGGAGGAATACTTGCGTCAACGGAGTAGGATCCGTTGGGCGCTCCAGGGGGACGCCAACGCGGCCTACTTCCACGCAGTGGCCAACAGGAAGCGTCGTAAATGTGCGATCTCCTCTCTATTCTCGGATCAAGGGGTGATTTCGGGTAAACTACCATTACAACAACACATATATGCATTTTATCGCAATTTTCTAGGATCGATGGCTGCGAGGCACTGTGTCCTGGCGTCCTACATTTGGTCGGTGTAACAGCCCAATTTTTGGAAGACAGGAAAAACTTGTTTTCAATAACCCAAAAATCAGGGCCAACAAAAACTTTTTGATATATTTGACTAATGCTTGTGTTTCTTTTCTATTTGCTTGTTGATTGTGTTTTGTTTGTGTTTGTTAACACCTGACATTAAAAACCAATGATCACTAACTTTCTTAAAACACAACCCTTGTGATCAAGTCATGACAAGAAAGCTTATCCTCTTCATCCATTACACTCTTTTGGCAAAAACCTTTTGGAAAATGTTTTGATTTGAGAAGAAACCCAAAGGCCATGTTTTGAGAAAACAAAAGATAATTTCCAAAACTATATGAAAGGTATTTTTGAGCTAATCATCTTCAACCTGTTTTCAACCAAGATGTTTTTGCAAGTATTTCAAAAACTCCCTCTCACTTCCTTCTTTTGCAAAAGCAATAAGAGGGGACTATGTTACCCCTGTGCTTTTACCTCAATTATATTCTTTTGGAAATAACAACCTTTGAGTTGAACCTCTTTATAAAATCCTATTGTCATTGTGTGACTTGATCACTACCTAAAATTAACACTTGAGAAAACATCCTGGAAATTAAATTGAAGAACTCAGTGTTTGAGTGATCATGTGTGTCTTGTTATTTTTATCTGCTTGTTGTGTGATTTTATCTTGTGTTTGCTTGAAGTATTTATTTATGTTTGTTGATTAATGTGTAATGTTTTAATAAAATAAAACCTAGTAATAACAAGGTCAAACATATATACCATATTCCATCTCATGTCCATATCATCTTCTGTTTTCTTAAAAATCTCCAACTTTGGAGACAGACTTCTATGCCAAATCTTGAGCTAATCATCCATGCACCATAATACATCTTATTGTCTATATCTATGATATCCATCTAAGTTGTTATTTTGTATATTGAAACCCTTTGGTATCATCTATCAAAGTCCTTTTGAAGGCATCCCCAAAATAATGATAATATCTCCTTTATTATGAAGCACATTGTCCATGTTACTCCAAATTACTCCTTATTGTTTTCAGGCCCACTAAACCTACCGTTGTCATCTCCATGACCTATACATCACCTCCATATGGTTCATTTATTTCCCAAAGACCATTTAATTATTTATATCTCTTGGTTTTTAGCCTATTAAACAAACCCCTGTTTTCACACTTTTCCACTTGGTGTCTCAAATATTTTCAAAGGAGTTGTTTATTAAAAATCACTTTTGAGACCTATATTATGTACTCTCTCATACCAACTCAAAAATATTTGTTTTAAAAGCATTTTACTATTTATTATTTTCCATTTTTCAAAAGGCCAGAAATGCACTTTAAAATATTTTGTGAAGAAAAGTATTTCCTAAAATCTTGGGAAAATTACCCAACATGATTATGGTCATGTGGGACTTATGTGTACAAAAGTATTTGCTAGTTGTGTTGAAATTTGTTGAGAAAACATTTAAAAATTGTTTCTGCCATTTTTGAATTCCCAAAATTTTGTGAAAGAAATGTTTTTATAAAAACTTGAGACCACCATAACTAGACTCCATTTTTCATCCTCTATCCAATGAACACAATCTTTCACATATGTTCTATTCAAACTTTTGGTGAAAACATTCAAAAACCAATTCTGATATTTCTGATCACTGTGGAGAGCACACATGTTCTGTCCAATCATTGCACTCTTTCTGCCTATTTCTTGCTCTGTGACATGGTAATTTTACTCCTTAACACCCTGGACATCCTCCATGCCCCCAAAACCTCCTCCCTTCTCCTCCACACCTCCTCCAACCACAAGAAGCCAATGAACATCACAGGTGGCTGTCGAGCTCCGCTGCTCGATCTTCTTGTCTACTAGCATCATGGGATATCCAGGATCACACCCGTGTACTCCACTTCCCTCCCCTCGCCCTCCTTTGTCCTCATTCCTCTGTCAAACACCTGCGGGTGCGTCGGGAGAACACCCAAAATCCACGCAGTATAGCTCCCAATTCCTCCAATCTCTTTCGCTGCATGCGTTACTCGACGTTGCCCTCCCCTTGCTCACGAGATTCCCCCTGGTTCTCGCCTGAAGAAGAGCCAACGTGGCCGCCATGGTCACCAAGCATCGAGCTCTGCGGCTAGGCATCCCCGAGCCATCCCCTCGCTGTCCAACATGTCACACTACTCTCCCTCCACCTCAATAGCATTCCAATCACAAAATCCCCCTCCTTATTTCCCCTCATCGCCGGAATCGAGCTCCATCTCCCGCCGGCGAGCACCCGTCAAGCCGGCGATTCAGTCAACATCAGCGTCTGATTCTTTCTCCCTCCACTCCCTCTTGAAATGTATGAACTGGTGCGCCGTCTTTATTTATGGATTTTCCCTCGCAGGTGCAGCATCCGTGGATGCCTACCACGGCAGTCGCCGGACTCCGTCGAACCCTTGCCTGTTGGCACTCCCGTCAAGCTCCTGAGGCATCACGTCCTCGGCAGCGCTCTCGGGAGCATCTCTGTGGTTTGTGCATTTCCAGGAGATCACCGGAGCTCCCGGCGGCGAGCCCGGCAGCAATCCGCGGCGGAGGAGGCGGACACCACCGTTATTTTGGGTCAACGCCGGCAGCCTCCTGCGGGATCGCATCCTAACCGTCAGATCTGCATCTGACGGTGCGATACCGCTTCGCCAATATTTTGGATCTCGTCTCCGCGCGGGAGAGCGCCATGGGCCGGCCCAACTCGCAGTCACCGGCCTCTGTGCTGTGTCTGGAGCAAATCCGGCCCTTTTATTTTTTTTGTGCAGGTTGATAATTACTTTTTATTGCAGATCTGTTTCTGGTTGATTGGTTTAATTCAAAATGAAAATGCTAATCAAGAATGTTTGCCACACAAAAAATCACAATTCTATATCTACTAATTATTAACCATCTCCAACTTGTAGATCTGTATTTTGTGGTATATTTTAGGAGAAACAAAAGAAATGGCAGAAGCACTCAGTAACACCTTTTATTTAATAACTTGAGTTTTAAGTATCCAAATCATGCAAACCCAACTGTTCTGAGTAGACCTTGAAAATTTCTATCTGTTTCAGTTGGCCTTGTGTTGACTTGAGTTGTTGATTGAAAATGACATGCATGTTAGTTTTAGGCCAGAGAGCACTTCTGTGAATTATTTAATTTTATTGGTGATGATTTTTGAAGTGAATCCAATTGTGTTGGTTTGTTAGTGACTAGGAGCACCTAATACTGTATTTTCATGATTGTATGAGTTACAGAATAGGTTTGGTGCAATATTTAGTGTTTAGCCTATTTCTGCATATTATTGCTATGCCTTTATTAAAATTGTGTGTTATATTGTTTTTGGTATAAAAATTGATTCCTAGAATGTGTAGGTTATTAATACATGATTGAGATGTGTTTTGAGTGATTCATTAGCATCATAGGGTTTGGGTGTGGAAAACCATGTTAGTTATAGTTTTATTCTCATAGGGTGTTTTCCTAGTAATAATATGTTAAACTATGTTATTCTTCATGTTGGTATGATGAATTGAATAAATGCTTTAGTATTGTTTTCCATAGCATGGCTACTGTTATTTTACCATATTATACTTACTTGCATGCTTGAGTGAGCTCTAGATCAAATTGTCATGCTATAATAGTTTTAGATGATTTCTGCCTTGATGTTGTTATTTGCATGCTTAGTTTTTGATAAATTGGTTAGATTGTTATTTTGATATTACTAGCATGTCTAGGTGTTTTTTATCTGTTATTTGGATGTTATCTTACAGATCCATCATGTTAGAATAAACCTTGCTTAATGATCTCTTATGGTTATGCATGTCTACTTGTCTAAATAACCCTTTTTCATGTCTAGTTTTAATAGTTGTTTTGCTCCATGATTATTTTCATGTATTGAGTGATGCCATGATATGATTGGTATTGTTTTGTCTCTGTTATTAGGTTGCTTAGCTACTGGTTATATTAATTCTCCATGTTTAGAAAAGCATGTGTTACTATGGGCTTGTAGTATTGCTTGTTATTATTTTTCTATGCATGTGTATGTGTTCCTAGGTTGTTTTCTTGTTATTTTGCTCATCCTCATGAATGACCAGAGAGTCATTTAACCTTATTTGAGCATGATATGAGAGTGGCACACCCACTTAACTCATGCCATTTTGGTTGAGGATCCTTAGCACCTATTCTAGTGTTATTCGTGTGTATTGTCTGTGCCTGTTTTGCTTGATGGTGTGCACCCTAGTAATATTGTTTGTGTGAGAACTTGTTTGATGAAATGCTTGCTGTATGTTTACCTTTTTGTCAAGTTCTTGCCTTTGTTAATTTCTGATTGAGTGTTTTCCTTTTTGTGCTTACGACGTTAGATAACAAAGACGGTATTATTTCCCGGAGAGGTTTTTATTGCAACTCTTGTTTATTTCAAGAGCAAGACCATGACCAGTGCCAAGGCAAGCCATTCTGAATGCTTGCTGTTGTTTTACTTATCATTATCTATCATGCATGCTTTACTTCTGGAGTTTTACAAAAGATTGATTCAAAAAAATATTCTTTTAAGTGGACTATACCACTATTTATTTCATGTATCTAATTTGTTATATCCACTATATAATCTTGGTGTTACCAAGCCCTTTAGACATTTTAGTATCATCACTTAATCAACTTAAGTCCCCTAGTGGACATTTTAACTTGATGTTTTTGGAAAGCAAAAGCTTGGAAAAACCCCGAGGAAAGGTGGGACCTTGTCCAAGGGAGGTTTGCGAAGAAGGAAATGTTTTCGACTTGTTTTCAAAAAATGACACATAACCTAGTCTTCGCCGGACAACCAAGCCGTGCTGCCACATTACCTCAATATGGGAACGGGGTCTAGCTAATTGCTTGTCGGTGTTAGTCCGTGTCTTCCTCAATGTGCTATAGGGGTTAGTGTCCCCCGAACCGAATTGTCGCCAGGAGGGAGAAATGGGACATTCAGAGTGTGGGGATTAAGTTCGCCACCGGTTGCAACAGTTGGGTCTCCTGCCATGGCGGTGTGTTGTCAGGGGAAACCGGATCGATACGGCTGACTCACTCGGTGCCGGGGAGAACAAACCCAGTTGAAGAGGTAGTCATTTACTAGCGCTGACATAGTGGATGGTTAGGACCAGTTATCCGATGTTTGCATACTGTCTCGGACAGTCCGTGGTTGTTCATGGCGGATGTACTGGATCTTGTGGATTGTGTACACCTCTGCAGAGTAAAACTATTCAGAATAGCCGCGTCCTCGGATATGGACACTTGAATGGCCATGTATAGCATTGTGTCAATGTTTTCAAAAAGCTGGAAAGGTGTTTTGGAACTTGTACCTGGGAGGTACGTTGAAAGGGAATGATTGTACCTTTGAGGTACCGGATAAATGATGATCTTAAAGATGTGTTTTCCAAGAAGTTTTGCAAAGAGAAATGTTTTCTTTATTTAGAATGCTTTATCAAAACCTTGTGAACATGCTATATCTACAAGAGAAATAAAATATCTTTGAAGTATCTTCTTCAACAAAAACAACTAAAACCTGTGCAACCATGATGTGTCTTAAATTCATCATGGCTAGTTGAACCTTAACTACAGCCTTCCTACCACCTATATATATGCATACTTGCATGTTTAGCTTTCATTTGGGGTGTCTTGCGGAGTACATTCAAACGTACTCACATTGGTTTCGTCCCTGGCTATTGTCTTAGCCAGACTTTAAGCAGAAACCCGGAGAACCTGAAAAAGATGGTGTCGCTGACGGCTATGCGAACTAGGAACGTCTCCGAGTCAGTAGCCTGTAGGTAGTCAAGGCGTGACTTGGGTTTACCACGAGTGTGTTTTGTAGTCTTCCGCTATTTTTAGTGTGTGTTCATGTCCTGCGTGGCAGTTGTTTTTCAACTGAGTCAAGTGACCAGTTGTGTAAGCCGTGTATTCGTGTAGTAGATGTTGTAATCTGCAATGCCAACTCGAGTATGTTGTTCACGACTAACTGATCATGAGATCATGAATGTATGCATACTGGAGGTCTCGGACTGCTAGTCTGGGGTCCCCACAGTCGGGCTGTCAGAAGGTTTCGGAGGAAGACAACGCTGGGTTGCTCTCACCTTCATTGAGGATGAGCTTGAAGGCCTAGTGGCCGACATGGCCTCAGACACTGCCCCGGGGCCGGATGGCTTTCCGGTGGCCTTCTTTAAGAAATGTTGGAACTTGGTGAAACACGGGGTCCTTCACATCCTCAATGACTTTATCCTCGGGAGGATACATATTTCGCGCCTTAACTTTGGGGTGCTGGCCTTGATCTCGAAGATCCCGGGTGCGGATAATATTGCTCAATTTAGACCCATTTCCCTTATCAACGTTTTTTTCAAGATCATCTCCAAGGCCTTCGCGTCTCGCTTGGATCCCATTGTGAATAAGGTCATCAGCCCTAATCAGACAGCTTTCATCAAACGGAGATTCATCTTGGAGGGGGTGTTGGCCCTCCATGAGATCGTCCATGAGCTCAAAAGCAAAAAAAAACTAGGGGGCATCCTGCTTAAGCTGGACTTCAAGAAAGCGTACTATAGGGTCAACTGGGATTTCCTTTCGGAGGTCCTCCGACGGAAGGTCTTTGATGCTGGTTTTGTTCACCGGATCTCCCAGCTGGCGGCGGGGGGTCAGACGGCTATTTCTATTAACGGAGAGATGGGCCCGTTCTTCAGGAATAAACGGGGAGTACGGCAAGGGGACCCTATCTCCCCGCTCCTATTTAATTTCGTTGCGGAAGGCCTCTCCGCTATTCTGACTAGAGCGTGTGTAGCGGGACATATTCGAGGTGTGGTCCCTCACTTGGTCGCTGGGGGAGTCTTCCATTTGCAATATGCAGACGACACGATCATCCTTATTCAACACAACGACCGGGAATTACCAACCTTAAGTTCATGCTCATGTGCTTTGAGGACATGTCGGGACTTAAGATCAATTACGACAAGAGTGAGGTGATAGTGCTTGGACAACCTCCCGAGGTCCAAGCTGAGGTTGCTCATCGCCTCAACTGCAAACTGGGTGCTTTGCCAATGTCCTACCTGGGCCTTCCCATCTCGGACAAGAAACTTACTGTCGACAACGAGGCTTTCCTTGTCCAAAAACTCGATGCACGGATTGAAACTTGGCTCCGTAGGTTCCTCTCCCCAGGGGGGAGACTGATCCTATCCAACTCTTGCCTTGCGAGCCTTCCCATGCATGCGATGAGCATGTTCCTGTTACAGGATGGGGTTCACGAAAGGATGGATTCCCATAGAGCTAGGTTCTTTTGGGAAGGAGTCAGCCCTCAACGTAAATATCATATGGTCAATTGGCATGATGTTTGTAGCCCTAGGGAGATAGGGGGTCTGGGGATGCTACACTCCAAACATATGAATGAGGCGTTAATGCTCAAATGGATTTAGAAACTCTATCAGGAGGAGGACTCTATTTGGGCCACAGTCATTCGTGCTAAATACACGCCCAACGGTGATATTTTTACTTCGTCTTCTCAGAACGGCTCCCAGTTCTGGCGAAGTCTTCATAAAGTCAAACACATGTTCAAACTCGGCGCTAAGCATGCGATTCGGCATGGAGTCCGCACTTCCTTCTGGCACGACTGGTGGCAGGGGGAGGGCCCTCTCCGCCATCGTTTCCCTCACTTTTTAACATATGCGTTTCTCCTGAGATGTCGGTGGCCTAGGCTCTGGTGGAGGGATGTGAGTCCCGCGGATCCCTTGACCAGGCTAGGTTGGAGGCCTGGCACGCTCTGAACTGTATCTTGGCCACGATTGACCTCTCCTCTTCTCCGGATCAGATTATTTGGCATCTGGACCCGTCGGGTTCCTTCTCGGTGGGGTCTATGTACGCTAAACTGTCACAAGGGGTGACAGTTCCTAGCGCGACGACTCTTTGGAAAGCCAAAACGCCCCTGAAAATCAAGGTCTTTGCGTGGCAATTGGCCATCGATCGCCTTCCCTCCGGGGAACAGCTTCTGACTACATCTGACCTCTCCGACGGCAAATGTGCGCTGTGTGGGGAGGTGGAGAATGCCTCCCACATCTTCTTCAAGTGCTCCTTACCAGGCTTTGCCTGGGCTTCCCTCCGCCAGGTCCTAGGGAGGACGTGGAATCCGGGCAACTTCCAGCAGTTCTTCTCCCTCCTGGCCCATTTAGAGGGCCAACATCGATGTCTTGCATGGGTTCTCTTCCTGGCACAATCGTGGGCGCTCTGGTTGATTAGAAACAAACACGCTATTGAGGGAAAGATTTTACGCCATCCTGCTAACCTTACTTTTAAAACCTTGCTTCTTTTGCAACAATGGGCTCCCTTGCTCAAGCTCAAGGGTAGGGAGGGCGCTTTGAAGACGGTGGAAGCGATGCGGCAGATCTACAGGGAGCTTCTACCTGCGCCCCCTTGACGCCTTCACTCCTTCCTGCCGGCCCGCGTTTAGATTTCGCCTTTCGGCTAAGCTGTATGCCTCAGCAGTTGTTGCACTTTTATTTGGCTAAGTTGTATGCCTCAGCAGTTGTATGCTTTACTGTTGTGAACCTTTGCTTTGTTAATTCAAAGTTGGGCATTCGTGCATTTTATCTAAAAAAAACCTTAGTTTCCTGTAAACGGAAACACATTTTAAAAGAATGGAAAGAAAAATTCATCAACACTGGATGTAAAAAAAATAATCACATACACCTAAAAATGTGCATACAAGTTGTAGGGGTAGATGCAACTAAAAATGGCAATTGCTAGATTAGTTCGGGAATAATTGCTATTTACATGATTCGCTCCTAGAAATGTGCATGCAAACACTGTAATTAGCTACAGATGCGTGGTTCAGGAAATAATTATGGAGAAAATCAGCTAATAGGAATGTTTTAATTGGCGAAAATCATGCATGCATGCGTTATCACGGGGCTGGTTTATCCGAAGTAGGGCATGCTTCCAAAGTTCTAATGGAACTGCTAAACACTAGTCTGGTAGGAATCAGATATCGGCGTCTGGTTACTAGCGGTGGCCGGAAAGACATCAACCTCCTCCCAAAACGGCTCTCCGCTACATCAACCTCCTCCCAAACCGGCTCTCTGCTGCGCCTTTTTTTTGCACTTCAAACTGGGGTTCTTTATTGATTCAAAGACAAGTGATTACAATCCGCCCGTAGGCAACTGATCAAAAACGACGGATATGCCTCGAACCAGCACTCCGAGGTCGTGAGACCACAGGGCATGCTTAGCACAGAGGTCCGCACACTTATTTGCAACCCTTTTCACATGAACTATAACGAAATCATCAAAAATAGAAGCTAACGCCCCCACTTCTTCTAAGATAGGCGACACATAGGATCTCGAGATGTGCCGCGAACGCCATAGGTTCACCACCTCCATACAATCCACTTCGACAATGATCTTGGAGAAGCCCCTTAGCCTTGCCATTAGTACTCCCTCGCGAAGAGCCAGTACTTCTGCAGTTAAGGGATCCGTTACACCGAAGAAGGGTTTGCTCCAAGCTCCCAAAACAGCAAGATTTGAGCGAAAGACACCGCCGCCTCCTCCGTTCCGAGCCTCATTACTGATGGCGCCATCCGTATTGACCTTGATCCACCCAGAATCAGGTGGTCGCCAAGACTGCCCCGACAATGGGGCTGAAGTGGTCTTCGGAATGTCCATCACGGCGAGATCGTCTCTCACCCGTTGAACCACATGAACTGGGCTAAAACCTTCATGTTCATGTGTCCATTTGTTTCTTGAGGACCAAATAGAATACATTATGGAAATGATTGTGCACCTATCTTGGTTCGAGAACTGTTGGTCCAATAAGATATCCTTGGACCATGTTGCTGGATGTAACTTTGGAAGTTTGAGCTCGAATAATTCCTTCGCCATCCTCCAATATTCCTGTGCATGGGAGCAATATATAAGCGCATGCATGAGGTCCTCGTCTCCTCCCTTGCATAGATCACACCGAGCCATAGGTTTTACATGGCGATGAGACAGAGTGGCATTATCAGGGAGAATGCCTCTCAATACTCGCCACCAAAATACCCTCACACGAGGGAGAACTTTGAGCTTCCATAGGGTAGACCATAAACGGTTTTGTGCTGCTGAGGATCCTTCTATCCTCCCTTCCTCTTGAGCAAAACGCTCGTTATGAGACATGAGAGCACGATAGGCCGATTTCACCGAATATACTCCACTCCTTTCCAGAGCCCAAGCTAAAAAGTCTTCACCCCCCCCGACGCCCTCAGAGGTATATTCAATATTGCGTCTGCGTCTGGAGCAAGAAAATTCCTGCGGATCAAAGGTATCTTCCACATACCTTCTCCCGCATTTATAAGATCAGCAACATGTACTATCGGGTCCTTCCCAAGATTTTTCATAGGGATCCGAGTTGAGGAGTTGGGAATCCACCAATCATCCCAAGCCGAAATTGACATACCATCACCAACTCGTTTTATTAAACCTTTCTCCAAAGCAGCTCGCCCCGCTATAATCGCCTTCCACGTAGCCGAGGACGATGGTGGTGCAGTTGCTTCGAGAAAATTGCCGTGTGGGAAATATTTCCCTTTTAGGACTTGTGCACACGGAGAATCTGGTTGTGTTATAAGGTGCCAACCATGTTTTCCGAGCAAGGCTAGGTTGAATAGTTCAAAGTCTTTAAACCCCATGCCACCGTGAATCTTCGGGATCGTCAATTTGTCCCAAGCAACCCAATGAATCGAGCGCCTATCAATAGAGCTACTCCACCAAAATTTTGCCATAAAGGAAGTCAGTTGCTTGCATACCTTCTTTGTAAGTTTAAAAGAACTCATATTGTACACTGGGATGGCCTGTATCACTGATTTGAGGAGAATTTCCCTCGCTGAGCATGCCATATTTTCTCAGACCATCCCTGCATCTTTGATCTGCACCGTTCCCCAATGTGGTCGAAAGTGCCACTGAGAATTCTGCCAACTGCCGTTGGCAATCCCAAATATCTCTCCAAAAATGCTTCCACATTAATCCCCAGCACAATTTTCAAATCATGGCGCACTGTATCGGGGGTATTAGGTGTGAGGTAAATAGAGCTCTTCTCACGGTTCACTGCTTGGCCTGAACATTGGGCATAGATTCCCAATATGTCATTCAATCTATCCGCACTTGTTAATTGAGCCTTCATGAATATCAAGCTGTCATCTGCAAATAAGAGATGACTGACCCATGGTGATCGCCAGCTCACACGAATACCACGATCAATAGTGTTCCCTCCATAGTTATTCAACAGAGAAGTGAGACCCTGCGCACAACATAGGAAGAGAAAGGCTGACATGGGATCCCCTTGCCGAAGGCCCCTTGTAGGTTGAAAATATGAGGACAAATTCCCATTCACTTTGACTGCAAAACGAAGTGAAGATACGCACTTCATAATCAGGCGTACCACATTGTCAGAAAAACCCAATTTGGTTAGTATAGCTTCCAAATAATGCCACTCAACTCTATCGTATGCTTTTAGCATATCCAATTTGATAGCACACAAAAAAACCTTGCCCCTGTTCCTCCTCCTCATTGCATGGATGCTCTCGTGAGCAACTAGAACATTATCAGTAATTAGGCGGCCAGGGACGAAGGCACTCTGCTCAACACCGATAATCTCATCCATTATGAGTCTAAGACGGTTGGTGCACATCTTTGCTGCTATCTTGTATAAGACAGAACATAGAGCTATCGGACGATATTGTGTAATCTTTTGCGGGTTCCGTACCTTGGGGATGAGAGTGATTGCCGTGTCGTTTAGCCCTCCGGTAGCTCCCCTCCATGCATAAAATCCAATATCGCCATAGAAATATCAGTACCGAGAATCTCCCAATGCCGCTGGAAAAAACCCGCGGTAAACCCGTCGACTCTCGGTGCTTTGGACGGAGCCATCTGAAAAAGGGCCGTGCGCACCTCCTCCACCGTGTACGGTCTGTCGAGGGAGTCATTCATCCCCTCGCTAACCCGTGGAGAGACCACCTCCAACAATGTACTCATATCATTATAACCTTGGGAGGAGTACAAATGCTTATAAAAATTCAGAATTTCTGATTTAACTTCCTCTGGATCTTCACACATCTGGCCACTCGAATTTTCCAAAGAAGTGATCCTATTGATTCTCTTTCGATGCGCCGCCTGCGCATGAAAATAACTCGTATTGCGGTCACCAGCACGTAACCATAGAACCCGAGAGCGCTGTTGCATCCAAATTTCCTCTTCCTTGAGTGTATCACGCAGCTGAGATACCACCGCTACCTCCTCGTCCGTTGGACCACGACCAACTGATCGCGACCGTAAGCTTTCAAGTTTCTTCTGTAACTTTCGGTCTTTTTTGTTTAAATTCCCAAACTCGCGATCCTCCCACAAAGTGAGCTCGCGTTGAACCGATGATAGTGCTTGGATCACACCTGTCAGACCCGCCTGCCCCGAGCCCGACTGCCAAGTGTTCCTAACCAGCTGGTCGTACTCAAAGTGAGTCTGCCAAACATTTTCGTATCGAAACGACCGAGGCTGTGGGGACCCCAGACTAGCAGTCCGAGACCTCCAGTATGCATACATTCACGATCCCATGATCAGTTAGTCGTGAACAACATACTCGAGCTGGCATTGCAGATTACAACATCCACTACACGAATACACGGCTTACACAACTGGTCACTTGACTCAGTTGAAAACAACTGCCACGCAGGGCAGGAACACACACTTAAAAACAGCGGAAGATTGCAAAACACACTCGTGGTAAACCCAAGTCACGCCTTGACTACCTACAGGCTACTGACTCGGAGACGTTCCTAGTTCGCATAGCCGTCAGCGACACCATCTTCTTCAGGTTCTCCGGGTTTCTGCTCAAAGTCTGGCTAAGATAATAGCCAGGGACGAAACCATTCATGAGTACGTTTGAATGTACTCCTGCAAGTCACCCTAAATGAAAGCTAAACATGCAAGTATGCGGATATAAAGGTGGTAGGAAGGCTTTAATTAGGGCTCAACTAGCCATGATGAATTTAAGACTCATCATAGTTGCACAAGTTTTATTCTCCTCTGTTGAAGAAGATACTTCAAAAGAGATTTCATTTCTCTTGTAGATAAAGCATGTCCACAAGGTTTTAATAAAACATTCTAGATAAAGAAAACATTTCTCTTTGCAAAACTTCTTAAAAAAAACACATCTTTAAGATCATCATTTATCCGGTACCTCAAAGGTACAAATCATTCCCTTTCAACGTACCTCCCAGGTACAAGTTCCAAAACACTTTTCCAGCTTTTCGAAAACATTGACACAATGCTAGCTACATGGCCATTCAACTGTCCATATCCGAGGACGCGGCTATTCTGAATAGTTTTACTCTGCAGAGGTGTACACAATCCACAAGATCCAGTACATCCGCCGTGAACAACCACGGACTGTCCGAGACAGTATGCAAACATCAGATAACTGGTCCTAACCATCCACTATATCAGTGCTAGTAAATGACTACCTCTTCAATTGGGTTTGTTCTCCCCGGCACCGAGTGAGTCAGCCGTATCGATCCGGTTTCCCCTGACAACACACCGCCATGGCAGGAGACCCAATTGCTGCAACCGGTAGTGAACTTAATCCCACACTGTGAATGTCCCATTCTCCCTCATGGCGACAATTCGGTTCGGGGGACTCTAACCCCTATAGCACTTTGAGGTAGACACGGACTAACACCGACAAGCAATTAGCTAGACCCCGTTCCCATATTGGGGTAATGTGGCAGCACGGCTTGGTTGTCCGGCGAAGACTAGGTTATGTGTCATTTTTGGAAAACAAGTCGAAAACATTTCCTTCTTCACAAACCTCCCTCGGACAAGGTCCCACCTTTCCTCGGGGTTTTTCCAAGCTTTTGCTTTCCAAAAACATCAAGTTAAAATGTCCACTAGGGGACTTAAGTTGATTAAGTGATGATACAAAATGTCTAAAGGGCTTGGTAACACCAAGATTATAGAGTGGATATAGCATATTAGATACATAAAATAGATAGTGATATAGTCCACTTAAAAGAATAGTTTTTGAATCAAACTTTTGTAAAACTTCAGAAGTAAAACATGCATGATAGATAATGATAAGTAAAACAACAGCAAGCATTTAGAATGTCTTGCCTTGGCTCTGGTCTTGGTCTTGCTCTTGAAATAAACAAGAGTTGCAATAAAAACCTCTCCGGGAAATAATACCGTCTTCGTTATCTAACGTCGTAAACATAAAAAGGAAAACACCCAATCAGAACCAAACAAAGGCAAGCACTTGCTAAAATGTAAACATACATCAAGCATTTCATCCAATAAGTACACTCACAAACAAAATTACTAGGGTGCACACCAACAAGCAAATCATGCCCAGACAACACACATGAATAGCACTAGAATTGGTGTTATGGATCCTCAACCAAAATGGCATGAGTTCAGTGGGTGTGCCACTCTCATATCATGCTCAAATAAGGTTAAATGACTCTCTGGTCATTCATGAGGATGAGCAAAATAACAAGAAAATAACCTAGGAACACATATACATGCATAGGAAAATAATAACAAGCAATACTACAAGCCCAAAGTAACACATGCTTTTCTAATCATGGAGAATTAATATAACCAGTGCCTAAGCAACCTAATAACAGAGACAAAACCATACCAAAAATACCATGGCATCACTCAATGCATGAAAATAATCATGGAGCAAAACAACTATTAAAACTAGACATGCAAAAAGGCTATTTAGACAAGCAGACATGCATATCCATAAGAGATCATTAAACATGATTTATTCTAACATGATGGATCTGTAAGATGACATCCACATAACAGAGAAAACAACACCTAGACATGCTAGTAATATCAAAATAACAATCTAAACAATTTATCAAAAACTAAGCATGCAAATAACTACTATGGCAGAAATCACCTAAAACTAGCATGGCATGCCAACATGATCTAGAACTTAATCAATCAAGCAAGCAAGTATAACATGCAAAAATAACATTAGCCATGCTATGGAAAACAATACTAAAGCATTTATTCAATTCATCATACCATCATGAAGAATAACACAATTTTAACCTATTTTCACTAGGGAAAACACCCTAAGAGAAATAAAACTATAACAACCATGGTTTTCACACACAAACCATATCATGCTAGTGAAACACTCAAAACACATACCAATAATGTATTAATACCTTACAAATGCTAGGAATCACTTTTATAACAAAAACCATATAACACACAATTTAATAAAGGCATAGCAATAGTATGCAGAAAATGGCTAAACACTAAATATTGCACCAATCTTATTCTGTAACTCCTAACATCACGAAAATATAGTATAAGGTGATCCTAGTCACTAGCAAACCAACCCAATTGGATTCACTTCAAAAATCATCACCAATAAAATTAAACAATTCACAGAAGTGCTCTCTGGCCTAAAAACTAACATGCATGTCATCTTCACATAACAACTCAAGTCAACACAAGTCCAACTGCAACAGATAGATATTAACAAGAGCTACTCAGGAAAGTTGAGTTTGCAAGTTTTGGATACATAAAACTCAAGTTATGGATTAAATAGTAAAACAGAGTACCTCTGCCATTTATTTTATTTCTCCTAAACTATTGCTCAAATTACAGATCTGCAAGTTGGAGGTGGTTAAGATTTTGTAGATCTAGTACTATGATTTTTAGTTTGGCAAGATTCACTTGTTAGCATTTCTGTTTTGAATTAAAGCAAACAGACAGAAACAGATGCACAGGGAAAAAGGAAACAACCTGCAGAAAAAATAAAAAGGCTGGATCTGCAGCAAAATGGGCCTCGCAGAGGCAGGCCGGCCCGCTGGCGTGCGCGCGCTGCCGAAGAGGTACGCGGCCGTCAGATCTCGGATCAACGATGGAGATTAGATGGTCCAGGATTCAAACTGCCCCGTCGGATCTCGGATCGGACGTCCCAGAGGACGCCACGCAGTCCTGGCCATAAACAGGCGGCGCGACGGGGTCGTGCGGCGGCCCGAGGCGGTTGCCGCCGGAGATCTCGCCGTAGGGAGTTAGGAGGCCCGCCTGGACACGGGATTGGGTCACCGAGAACCACGGGGGCGCCGTGGATCTGATGCCCTCAACAGTGGCCGCAGGGGTGGACCAGAGCAGGGTCGGCGACGAAGCACGGCGGCCGGTGATCTAGGTCATCGATGGCGGCTACCCTGCAGCAGAGGAAAGTAGAAATTAGAGGGTGCGTGAGATTCGCATGAGTCCAAGGAGGGTGAGGGAGGAAGTGGCACGACGGGGGATGGCTTCAATCGGCGGGTCGTCGGTTGCTCACCCGCGGCGAGTGCGGGCACGCCGTCGTCGATGTAGAGGGCGAGGCAGAGGGGTTTTGTGATGGATGTTCGATTAGGGTGTAGCAGAGAAGGTTAGGCAAGGTGGGGGAGCTAATGCGCGGCTTTGGGTGTCTGCATCAAAAAGGACGGCGAGCTCGCTGCGCACGTCCGTACGGCGGACATGGCGGCTCGCGGGTGGTATTCTAAGGAGGAGGAGAGGATGTCTAGGGGATTAGGGACGACGAGGAGGACCTCCGGTGAGATACCAGTATGAAGGTGGTCCACCGAGGAGGGCAGGAGTGTGGTGTCGCGGCCCGATCCCGCAGGTGTTCGACAGCTAACCGGGGGAGAAGGATATCGAGTGGAAGGCACTTGGAGGCACGGGTGTGCTCATGGGCGCCTCGTGGAGCTACTAGACAAGGTTAGAGGGAGGGGTGCGTGACCCAGGTGGCGGAACGTGATCGACGTGTCCGGCATGCTCTGTTCGCCATGGCCAGCTCATGGCTAAGGAAGAAGGAGACAAGGGGAGAGCTAGGGGTCGTTTCCAGAGGGTTCACGTGTGTGATAGAGGCCTGGTGGCGCAAGGTCCTTGCCTGGAATGGACAGAGGAGGTGGGGGTGAGAAGGAGGGGTGCTCACCATCCTTGTCCCTTAGTTGTTGGCTGAGCTAGAGGGAGAGAGAGAGAGGGTGGATCAGCTAGACCATGTCTAGGAGGTGAGGATAGATATTTCCTACCCCTCAGAACAAGAGAGAGGTGTAGGAAGTCCAATTATTGGTTAGGACATGCAAGAACACAACCATGTCCAAAGTAACCAGCAGTAGTTTTTGATTGTTTTCACCAAAAATTTGAATGAAACGTATGTGAGAAATTGTGTCCATTGAATAGATAATCAAAAATGGAGTATAGGGGTGGTGGTCTCAAAGTTTTCTAAAAACATTTCTTTCACAAAATTTTGGAAATTCAAATATGGCAGAAACTGTTTTTAAATGTTTTCTCCAAAATTTTCAAAACAACTTGCAAATGTTTTTCTATAAATAAGTCCCACATGACCATAGGCATGTTGGGTAATTTTTCCAAGATTTTAGGAAATTCTTTTCTTCACAAAACATTTAAAAGTCCATTTCTGGCCTTTTGGAAAATGGAAAATAATAAATAGTAAAATGCTTTTAAAACCAATATTTTTGAGTTGGGATGAGATAGTACATAGTATAGGTCTCAAAAGTGATTTTTAATAAGCAACTCTTTTGAAAATATTTGAGACACCAAGTGGAAAGATGGTGAAAACATGAGTTTATTTAATAGTTTAAAAACCACGAGAGATAAATAACCAAATGGTCTTTGGAAAATAAATGGACCATATGAAGGTGATTTATAGGTCATGAAAATGACTAGGGTAGGTTCATTGGGCCTGAAAACAAAGAGGAGTGGTTTGGAGTAACATGGACAAAGTGATTCATAATAAAGGAGATATGATCATTAATTTGGGGGTGCCTTCAATAGGACTTGGATAGATGATAACAAAGGGTTTAAATATCCAAGTTAACAACTTGGATAGATATAATAGATGTATATACAAAGAGATTTATGATGATGCATTGTGAATAGAAGAAAATAGGACATAAGAGCATGTCTCCAAAGTTGGAAGTTTTTAAGAAAACATAGAATGAGATGGGCATAAGATGGAATATGATATAGATGCTTGATCTTGCTATTAATAGGTTTTATTTTATTAGAACAGCACACATTGATCACAAACATAAATAAATACTTCAAAGCACACACAAGATAGGATCACACCACAAGCATATAAAATAACAGGACACACAAGATCACTCAAACAACTGAGTTCTTCAAATTAATATCCAGGTGTTTCTCTCAAGTGTTAATTTTAGGTAGTGATCAATACATACCATGACAAGAGGATTTTATAAAGAGGTTCATCTCATAAGTTGTTATTTCCAAAAGAATATATTTGAGGTTAAACACAGGGGTAACATAGTCCCCTTTTATGGTCTTTGCAAAAGAAGGAAGTGATAAAGAGTTTTTGAAATACTTGCAAAAACATATTGGTTGAAAACAGGTTGGAGATGATTAGCTCCAAAATACTCTTCATATAGTTTTGGAAATTGTCTTTTTTTTCTCAAAACTTGGCCTTTGGGTTTCCTCTCAAATCAAAACATTTTCAAAAAGGTTTTTGCCAAAGGAGTGTGATGGATGGAGATGATATGATTTCTTGTCATGACTTGATCACAAGGGTTGGGTTTTAAGAAAGTTATAATCATTGTTTTTAATGTTAGTTGTTAACAAACTCAAACACAAACACAATCAACAAGCAAATAGAAAAGAAAACACAAGCATAAGTCAAACATATTAAAAAGTTTTTGTTGGCCCTGATTTTTGGGTTATTGAAAACAAGATTTTCCTGTCCTCCAAAAATTGGGCTGTTACAGCTCTTCCCCCCTTAAAATGAATCTCGTCCCCGAGATTCGTAAGGGAAAACAAGGAAGAGGGTTTTCTTAACAAACAACAAAAATAAAACTCTTTTAACTAATTTTTTAAGAAAACCAAAGTTTGCTTCAACCCTGAAGATAAGACTGGATACTCACAAAGGGGGTCACAGAGACCTAGTTGTGTAGGGTAGAGGCTACAAACAACTAGTGATCTTGGCAAGATTTTTCTCACGATTAGAAAGAGAGTTAGAAGCTTGGTGCACCCGGATTTCTCTGGAGTCATACACTGATGTGTGGGACCAGGCCCACCTGGCAGTCGATGCCCTTCTCTCTTCTTCTTTTTCTTCTTGCCTGGCCTTCTCTCCTGGTGCACACACCCTTGGCACCAGGGCGTCCCGCCCACTTTGAGCTCAGGGTGGGCTGACACCTCGCCATGAGACTGTGATGAGTGAGACATGTCGATTCTTTGACCACTTGGTGGAGGGGCGCGCTGGTGATTTCGCGCCATTTGCGAGTACTGCAGCTGGATTCTTCGGCTTTTCCTGCGTAGTGCTTGATGAAGGAGAGGGCTCTGCTCTTGCTGCTATAAAAAGGTGGCCGAGGTTCTCTACATCGCACCACACGATGAGCTTCATTTCCCAGTTAATCAATGACTTCTTCAGGGAGTATGTCTCCCTGCTAGAGCGAGCAAATTTCTTGGAGCACGTGCTTATCGTGCTACTCTTCAGTGTTTGCCTGGTGGGATCAGTCACGGTGATCCTGTTAGCCATGATCTTTGCAGCCTGGGACATCCATGACTGGTGGTCTGGCGCCAGGAGTGATTCCGCGATGGAAGAAGGACGAGCAGTGGCGCCGGTGGCTGCGGTTGTGGAGGTCCAAGCTGGCGGCACAAGGCTAGGAAGACTAGAGGCGCTTCGCCGTCGCCTGACTTGGTGTTGAGCGTCAGGTGAGACTGGCTCACCTTCAGACCGGGTTCCAGCCAGTGAGGGCTAGGCAAAGTTAGTGTCTACACCAGAGTAGGTGTAGTGGTCTGTGTTTGGAAACGGACTTGTATCTTACTTTCTGAAACTTTCATTAGTCTGGTGCAATGTTATCCCTTGAATCATGTATCCCTTTGAAGTTCCAGTGAAAATTGTAGCTCTGAAGTGATTCTTCTTCTGCTTCTGGGTGTTGTGGAAAAACAGAGGGATATGGGTGCACTAACTTGTTAACATGTTGAAACACTGGTGCCAAAAGGTAAACAGGAAAGTTTTTTTTTTCATACTGATAAATAGAGTTGTGAAAAAAACTACTCAACCAGAACAAAGCAAGACAATCCAACAAACACAATTCATTTAACAAACAGCACACAGTCAAAGGCAACCCAGGTATTTTAAGCACAAGCAAACGTCTATTACCGCTGAAGAACGGGTTAGCTCAAGTAAAACAACTGAGCGAAGCCTATCAATTCCTATGGGTCTGGGTCGACAAAAAGGGTCGTTGAGGTCTCCTCTTGATGTTGAGGTCTTCGGAAGAAAGTTTCTTTTTCTTCGGGTTGCTAACCACTGAAGTCTTCTCGGGACATCGCCAAGTATGTAATTTTTAATAGAGAAATAACAGAAGAAAACTTTTTGATATACTTTTAAATGAAAACCTTTTTTTTGAAATACTTATGTTTATTTATTTCAAAAATATTTGGAGTCATGAAAACAAAAGACAAGCAAGGTATGTTTACTATTTTCTCTGGTTTTCTTCAAAAGTTTGTTTTATAAACAAGTCAATAGTTTTTGAAAATATAAGAAAAATAGAAACCATGCCTAGGGTTTATGAGATAAAAACATTTTTGGCAGTAATGTAGTTTTTACCAAAATAGTTTTGTTTTCCTATCTGACGTCCATGCTAAACTAAGGTCTCCTAAAGTCAGGATGGCTCTGATAGCAACTCTGTGGGGACCCCAGACTAGCAGTCCGAGACCTCCAGTATGCATACATTCACGATCCCATGATCAGTTAGTCGTGAACAACATACTCGAGCTGGCATTGCAGATTACAACATCCACTACACGAATACACGACTTACACAACTGGTCACTTGACTCAGTTGAAAACAACTGCCACGCAGGGCAGGAACACACACTTAAAAACAGCGGAAGATTGCAAAACACACTCGTGGTAAACCCAAGTCACGCCTTGACTACCTACAGGCTACTGACTCGGAGACGTTCCTAGTTCGCATAGCTGTCAGCGACACCATCTTCTTCAGGTTCTCCGGGTTTCTGCTCAAAGTCTGGCTAAGACAATAGCCAGGGACGAAACCATTCATGAGTACGTTTGAATGTACTCCTGCAAGTCACCCTAAATGAAAACTAAACATGCAAGTATGCAGATATAAAGGTGGTAGGAAGGCTTTAATTAGGGCTCAACTAGCCATGATGAATTTAAGACTCATCATAGTTGCACAAGTTTTATTCTCCTCTGTTGAAGAAGATACTTCAAAAGAGATTTCATTTCTCTTGTAGATAAAGCATGTCCACAAGGTTTTGATAAAACATTCTAGATAAAGAAAACATTTCTCTTTGCAAAACTTCTTTAAAAAAACACATCTTTAAGATCATCATTTATCCGGTACCTCAAAGGTACAAATCATTCCCTTTCAACGTACCTCCCAGGTACAAGTTCCAAAACACTTTTCCAGCTTTTCGAAAACATTGAAACAATGCTAGCTACATGGCCATTCAACTGTCCATATCCGAGGACGCGGCTATTCTGAATAGTTTTACTCTGCAGAGGTGTACACAATCCACAAGATCCAGTACATCCGCCGTGAACAACCACGGACTGTCTGAGACAGTATGCAAACATCGGATAACTGGTCCTAACCATCCACTATGTCAGTGCTAGTAAATGACTACCTCTTCAATTGGGTTTGTTCTCCCCGGCACCGAGTGAGTCAGCCGTATCGATCCGGTTTCCCCTGACAACACACCGCCATGGCAGGAGACCCAATTGCTGCAACCGGTAGTGAACTTAATCCCACACTGTGAATGTCCCATTCTCCCTCATGCCGACAATTCGGTTCGGGGGACTCTAACCCCTATAGCACTTTGAGGTAGACACGGACTAACACCGACAAGCAATTAGCTAGACCCCGTTCCCATATTGGGGTAATGTGGCAGCACGGCTTGGTTGTCCGGCGAAGACTAGGTTATGTGTCATTTTTGGAAAACAAGTCGAAAACATTTCCTTCTTCACAAACCTCCCTCGGACAAGGTCCCACCTTTCCTCGGGGTTTTTCCAAGCTTTTGCTTTCCAAAAACATCAAGTTAAAATGTCCACTAGGGGACTTAAGTGGATTAATTGATGATACAAAATGTCTAAAGGGCTTGGTAACACCAAGATTATAGAGTGGATATAGCATATTAGATACATAAAATAGATAGTGATATAGTCCACTTAAAAGAATAGTTTTTGAATCAAACTTTTGTAAAACTTCAGAAGTAAAACATGCATGATAGATAATGATAAGTAAAACAACAGCAAGCATTTAGAATGGCTTGCCTTGGCTCTGGTCTTGGTCTTGCTCTTGAAATAAACAAGAGTTGCAATAAAAACCTCTCCGGGAAATAATACCGTCTTCGTTATCTAACGTCGTAAACATAAAAAGGAAAACACCCAATCAGAACCAAACAAAGGCAAGAACTTGCTAAAATGTAAACATACAGCAAGCATTTCATCCAATAAGTACACTCACAAACAAAATTACTAGGGTGCACACCAACAAGCAAATCATGCCCAGACAACACACATGAATAGCACTAGAATTGGTGTTATGGATCCTCAACCAAAATGGCATGAGTTCAGTGGGTGTGCCACTCTCATATCATGCTCAAATAAGGTTAAATGACTCTCTGGTCATTCATGAGGATGAGCAAAATAACAAGAAAATAACCTAGGAACACATATACATGCATAGGAAAATAATAACAAGCAATACTACAAGCCCAAAGTAACACATGCTTTTCTAATCATGGAGAATTAATATAACCAGTGCCTAAGCAACCTAATAACATAGACAAAACCATACCAAAAATACCATGGCATCACTCAATGCATGAAAATAATCATGGAGCAAAACAACTATTAAAACTAGACATGCAAAAAGGCTATTTAGACAAGCAGACATGCATATCCATAAGAGATCATTAAACATGATTTATTATAACATGATGGATCTGTAAGATGACATCCACATAACATAGAAAACAACACCTCGACATGCTAGTAATATCAAAATAACAATCTAAACAATTTATCAAAAACTAAGCATGCAAATAACTACTATGGCAGAAATCACCTAAAACTAGCATGGCATGCCAACATGATCTAGAACTTAATCAATCAAGCAAGCAAGTATAACATGCAAAAATAACAGTAGCCATGCTATGGAAAACAATACTAAAGCATTTATTCAATTCATCATACCATCATGAAGAATAACACAATTTTAACCTATTTTCACTAGGGAAAACACCCTAAGAGAAATAAAACTATAACAACCATGGTTTTCACACACAAACCATATCATGCTATTGAAACACTCAAAACACATACCAATAATGTATTAATACCTTACAAATGCTAGGAATCACTTTTATAACAAAAACCATATAACACACAATTTAATAAAGGCATAGCAATAGTATGCAGAAAATGGCTAAACACTAAATATTGCACCAATCTTATTCTGTAACTCCTAACATCACGAAAATATAGTATAAGGTGCTCCTAGTCACTAGCAAACCAACCCAATTGGATTCACTTCAAAAATCATCACCAATAAAATTAAACAATTCACAGAAGTGCTCTCTGGCCTAAAAACTAACATGCATGTCATCTTCACATAACAACTCAAGTCAACACAAGGCCAACTGCAACAGATAGATATTAACAAGAGATACTCAGGAAAGTTGAGTTTGCAAGTTTTGGATACATAAAACTCAAGTTATGGATTAAATAGTGAAACAGAGTACCTCTGCCATTTATTTTATTTCTCCTAAACTATTGCTCAAATTACAGATCTACAAGTTGGAGGTGGTTAAGATTTTGTAGATCTAGTACTATGATTTTTAGTTTGGCAAGATTCACTTGTTAGCATTTTTGTTTTGAATTAAAGCAAACAGCCAGAAACAGATGCACAGGGAAAAAGGAAACAACGTGCAGAAAAAATAAAAAGGCTGGATCTGCAGCGAAATGGGCCTCGCAGAGGCAGGCCGGCCCGCTGGCGTGCGCGCGCTGCCGAAGAGGTACGCGGCCGTCAGATCTCGGATCAACGACGGAGATTAGATGGTCCAGGATTCAAACTGCCCCGTCGGATCTCGGATCGGACGTCCCAGAGGACGCCACGCAGTCCTGGCCATAAACAGGCGGCGCGATGGGGTCGTGCGGCGGCCCGAGGCGGTTGCCGCCGGAGATCTCGCCGTAGGGAGTTAGGAGGCCCGCCTGGACACGAGATTGGGTCACCGAGAACCACGGGGGCGACGTGGATCTGATGCCCTCAACAGTGGCCGCAGGGGTGGACCAGAGCAGGGTCGGCGACGAAGCACGGCGGCCGGTGATCTAGGTCATCGATGGCGGCTCCCCTGCAGCAGAGGAAAGTAGAAATTAGAGGGTGCGTGAGATTCGCATGAGTCCAAGGAGGGTGAGGGAGGAAGTGCCACGACGGGGGATGGCTTCAATCGGCGGGTCGTCGGTTGCTCACCCGCGGCGAGTGCGGGCACGCCGTCGTCGATGTAGAGGGCGAGGCAGAGGGGTTTTGTGATGGATGTTCGATTAGGGTGTAGCAGAGAAGGTTAGGCAAGGTGGGGGAGCTAATGCGCGGCTTTGGGTGTCTGCATCAAAAAGGACGGCGAGCTCGCTGCGCACGTCCGTACGGCGGACATGGCGGCTCGCGGGTGGTCTTCTAAGGAGGAGGAGAGGATGTCTAGGGGATTAGGGACGACGAGGAGGACCTCCGGTGAGATACCAGTATGAAGGAGGTCCACCGAGGAGGGCAGGAGTGTGGTGTCGCGGCCCGATCCCGCAGGTGTTCGACAGCTAACCGGGGGAGAAGGAGATCGAGTGGAAGGCACTTGGAGGCACGGGTGTGCTCATGGGCGCCTCGTGGAGCTACTAGACAAGGTTAGAGGGAGGGGTGCGTGACCCAGGTGGCGGAACGTGATCGACGTGTCCGGCATGCTCTGTTCTCCATGGCCAGCTCATGGCTAAGGAAGAAGGAGACAAGGGGAGAGCTAGGGGTCGTTTCCAGAGGGTTCACGTGTGTGATAGAGGCCTGGTGGCGCAAGGTCCTTGCCTGGAATGGACAGAGGAGGTGGGGGTGAGAAGGAGGGGTGCTCACCATCCTTGTCCCTTAGTTGTTGGCTGAGCTAGAGGGAGAGAGAGAGAGGGTGGATCAGCTAGACCATGTCTAGGAGGTGAGGATAGATATTTCCTACCCCTCAGAACAAGAGAGAGGTGTAGGAAGTCCAATTATTGGTTAGGACATGCAAGAACTCAACCATGTCCAAAGTAACCAGCAGTAGTTTTTGACTGTTTTCACCAAAAATTTGAATGAAACATATGTGAGAAATTGTGTCCATTGAATAGAGAATCAAAAATGGAGTCTAGGGGTGGTGGTCTCAAAGTTTTCTAAAAACATTTCTTTCACAAAATTTTGGAAATTCAAATATGGTAGAAACTGTTTTTAAATGTTTTCTCCAAAATTTTCAAAACAACTTGCAAATGTTTTTCTATAAATAAGTCCCACATGACCATAGGCATGTTGGGTAATTTTTCCAAGATTTTAGGAAATTCTTTTCTTCACAAAACATTTAAAAGTCCATTTCTGGCCTTTTGGAAAATGGAAAATAATAAATAGTAAAATGCTTTTAAAACCAATATTTTTGAGTTTGGAGGAGATAGTACATAGTATAGGTCTCAAAAGTGATTTTTAATAAGCAACTCTTTTGAAAATATTTGAGACACCAAGTGGAAAGATGGTGAAAACATGAGTTTATTTAATAGTTTAAAAACCACGAGAGATAAATAACCAAATGGTCTTTGGAAAATAAATGGACCATATGAAGGTGATTTATAGGTCATGAAAATGACCAGGGTAGGTTCATTGGGCCTGAAAACAAAGAGGAGTGGTTTGGAGTAACATGGACAAAGTGATTCATAATAAAGGAGATATGATCATTAATTTGGGGGTGCCTTCAATAGGACTTGGATAGATGATAACAAAGGGTTTAAATATCCAAGTTAACAACTTGGATAGATATAATAGATATATATACAAAGAGATTTATGATGATGCATTGTGAATAGAAGAAAATAGGACATAAGAGCATGTCTCCAAAGTTGGAAGTTTTTAAGAAAACATAGAATGAGATGGGCATAAGATGGAATATGATATAGATGCTTGATCTTGCTATTAATAGGTTTTATTTTATTAGAACAGCACACATTGATCACAAACATAAATAAATACTTCAAAGCACACCCAAGATAGGATCACACCACAAGCATATAAAATAACAGGACACACAAGATCACTCAAACAACTGAGTTCTTCAAATTAATATCCAGGTGTTTCTCTCAAGTGTTAATTTTAGGTAGTGATCAATACATACCATGACAAGAGGATTTTATAAAGAGGTTCATCTCATAAGTTGTTATTTCCAAAAGAATATATTTGAGGTTAAACACAGGGGTAACATAGTCCCCTTTTATGGTCTTTGCAAAAGAAGGAAGTGATAAAGAGTTTTTGAAATACTTGCAAAAACATATTGGTTGAAAACAGGTTGGAGATGATTAGCTCCAAAATACTCTTCATATAGTTTTGGAAATTGTCTTTTGTTTTTCTCAAAACTTGGCCTTTGGGTTTCCTCTCAAATCAAAACATTTTCAAAAAGGTTTTTGCCAAAGGAGTATGATGGATGGAGATGATATGATTTCTTGTCATGACTTGATCACAAGGGTTGGGTTTTAAGAAAGTTATAATCATTGTTTTTAATGTTAGTTGTTAACAAACTCAAACACAAACACAATCAACAAGAAAATAGAAAAGAAAACACAAGAATAAGTCAAACATATTAAAAAGTTTTTGTTGGCCCTGATTTTTGGGTTATTGAAAACAAGATTTTCCTGTCCTCCAAAAATTGGGCTGTTACAGAGGCCCCTTCGGCCATGCATTTGCTTGTTCAACACGCAATTCGGCTAGAACATAGCAATGATCAGAGACGGAAGAACTGATGTGTCTCACACTCGAATACCAAAACATATTAAGAAAGGACGGATTTGCTAGCGCTCGATCCAACCTTGCCTTAACATTAGCACCCCTTGTTGCTTGTTATCCCATGTGAAGGGGACGCCTCTCCAGCCCATATCCTGGAAGGAACAGAAATCGATAGTCTCGCGGAATGCCTGCATCTGCCAATTCGGTCTCTCACGAACACTAAAGTGCTCATCCGCGTACATGGTCTCGTTGAAATCTCCCATGCAGATCCACCCAACATGTTGGATCCCGTGGAGAGTACGGATAAAACTCCAGCTATGGTGACGATTTTCAGACCTCGGTTCCCCGTAGAAGCCAGTGAACCTCCACGGCGGCAATCCTCGATCCTTCCATGTGACCGTAGCATCGATATGCGCTTGGCTGTAATTTTTGATATCAACAATTACCTCGTCAGTCCAGAACAAGCCAACGCCACCACTAAGTCCATCGCTGTCAACAGCGAAACAACCAGAAAAACCCAGCGAGATACGCAAGGCTTCCACACGTTTCCCTCTGATTTTGGTCTCCATAACGAATAAGAGGGAGGGGACTTCCTGCTTCGCAATTTTACGAAGCTCACGAACAGTCGATAGGTTCCCAAGCCCTCGACTGTTGAAGCTTATAGCATTCATTGGGCCGGGAAAGGCTGCATCGCAGCCGCTGCCAAATCTTCCGACCCGCTAGGGGTTCTTTGTTTCTTCTTACTCCCACCCGTGCCCGATATATCATCAGTTTCTTCCTGCTGTGGATCATTGGGGGGATTCTCCTTCTCCAGCAAACGGCGCATCAGCAATCATGAGAGGTTTTGGAACGTCTCGATAAATTTTCCCCTGGGGCTCCACCTTCCGTTTGAGATGTTTCTTAAAGGGTGAGGTCGCCTCCGGGCCCTTCTCCACATTAGTGCTGGATTGCTTTGTTTCTTTTTTACTCTGAGATGCATAGTGATCCTTGGAAGAATTATCGTTTGAAGACGCCGAAGCCTTTCTTCTCTCCTCGACAGGGCGCAGCTCTGGTCTAAAGGGCCACTTACCATCAGCATCTTTCGTTCCCGGCGTGGGACATAGCATATCTGCATGCCCAATTCGGCCACAAGCAAAACAGAAGTGGGGGATGTTCTCGTACTGAACTTCGTACATGTCAATGCTTTTCCTCTTCGCCGAGTCAATCAACACCGACCTCCGGAGAGGTTTGGCAATATCAATGGAGACTCTCGCCCTCAGATATCCCCCCAGGTGATCAAACTGAGCGTTGGAGGCTTCCTTGTCTATCTGTTTGGCGATCTCCTTGCACCAAAACGTTGTCCTCAAATTATATGGAAGATTGATGATCCTTGCCCAGACTTTGAGGCTGTCAAACCGCAATTCAGATGGCCTCATACAGTCTGTAAATTCTGACAAGATCGCGGCATGTTTACTGACATGCCAGGGAGATCCCTCCCACACACGATCCCGGTCTCGTTGGCTCTCGAATTCTGCCACGAAGACATTCTCTCCGAAAGATCGGAAAACAAGCCCCCTAGGGTTCCACCAAGCAGGCCGAAGCGCGCTCGAGATAGTTTGTATGTGGAAGATGCTGCGATGAAGGATCTTCCCCGCCAACATCCACTTCTTCTCCTCCTCCGCTTCGCGATCATCAATTACAAACGGTGTCGCTTCTTCCTCTGTGATATCCAGCTTCCCCAGAGCCTCCTCCAACCGAGACCTCGCCTCATCAGGCGTGGCCGCCTTCGCCTTCCCTCCGTTCTGATCGAATGATGAAGCCATCCCCCGACCCTGAACCCCTCGCCCCGTCGATCGGAGATCCACGGGCGCCTCTGTCGCCGCCGAAACCCTAATCGCCTAAGGTAGGTGAAGGGGTACGCGGAATCGATCGCTCTCTGCTACGCCTACTCAGTTCAAATCCAAAACATCTAGCCCCATACGTGCAGGAATACAACCGTATACAAGTATACAACCAAATTACACGCGAAACTCCATTATTCTCAGAATCTCAGCTAGCGAGTAGGCCCAAAAGTGGACCATCGCGCGCGAGCCGAGCGCTCCCGCAGACCCTATATATCGCTCTTTGCGATTTGTCGATACAACTCGCCGAGAAAATAAGAGGAAAGGCTGAGATTCGAACTAGGAACCTACGCATGAGGCTCATAGGTGCAGAACCACCCGGGTACGAAATGCTTGTGTCCAAACTACAGTTTAAATCTTTTTATTGTCTACTTTTTCTATTTTTATTTTTTCCCATTTTCTTTTCTGTTTTTCTTTTCCGTTTTATTCTTTATTTTCAGTTTTTTTCTTTTTTATTATTTATATTTTAGTTTTATTTTTCTTTATTTCAAAATATTTGTTTTGATATTTAAAAATCTAAATTATTTTTACCGAATTATTTTCAAATATAGAACCATTTTTTAGTTTAAAACATTTTAAGTTTGGAACCATTTTTTAAAAATCAGAAACATTTTCAAATTTGGAACCATTTTGGTTCACCAAAAAAATTCTTTCAATATTTTCTTTGGTTAATCGGCTTTTTTTGGTTCACCAAATTTTTTGTTTCACTATGTTTTTAGGTTAATCGGCTTTTTTTGGTTCAACGAAATTTTGGTTCACTACTATTTTCGGTTCGCCAATTTTTTTTTCACTATTAGTTTTCGTTCACCGAAATTTTTGGGTCACTATTATTTTCGGTTCATCATTTTTTTTCACTATTAGTTTTTGTCCACCGAAAGTTTGGGTTCACTATAATTTTGGTTCACCATTATTTTTAGTGCATCCGTATTTTCTTGTTCAATATTTATTTTTGTTCACTTTTCTTAAAATTGTTCAACTAAAAATGTTCAAATTTTAAAATGTTCATATTTATAAATTATTCAAATTCGAAAAATTGTTCTGACTCAATTTGTTTTTCACCATCTTAAATTTGATTTTTAGAAAAAATCTCAACATTTTTCATACTTGAACATCTAAAAGAAATTTTTTCAAAAAAAGAAAAGAAAAATTATAGGCAAGCAAGAAAAAAAAGAAAGACTCCAAAAATCAAGTGTTTTGGCTTTCTTTGCAGGGTAGCACGTGTACGAGGGAGTGAGGGAGCAGGGCAGCAGCGACAGCTTTTGGCAGGGATGCCTTCGGTCAGCAGTGCGGTTGCTGGCTGCCCTAATTGGGGCGGCCCACGTGTGGGGTGGTGGGAAATCATGAGGAAGAGCCAGTGCGCGGGCGAGCGACGCTACCGACTCGCTTAAAGCGACCTATAGGGATTCCCTAGGGGAACCCCTCTGCTTGTATATTACGCCTCTATGCCTCCTCTGCATCCGGTTCACGAGCATGCCACGGCCCAAGATGGTGGCCCACAAGCCAG
Source organism: Alopecurus myosuroides (assembly GCA_028641055.1). Lineage (NCBI taxonomy): Eukaryota > Viridiplantae > Streptophyta > Magnoliopsida > Poales > Poaceae > Alopecurus > Alopecurus myosuroides. The sequence continues at coordinate 313,882,361 of CM054061.1, forward strand.
CCCATCTAGGGAGGTGGTTGACAACGCCAGTTCTCAATTCTCTTCGACAGGGCCCAGTTCGCCTGCTGAAGATCTTAGATGCCACCCACATGCGCTGGTCCTGGTCAGAGGATGGAGAAGTCGACCAAGCTAGTCTTTTGGTATAACGAAATTCCGCCCTCAACCGACTCTCAAGCTCCTCAGAGCTCAACTTGTACAGGTCGACAACGTCAGGAGTATCCAAATGTCCGACCCCAGACAGTATCCCGTTGTATCCCTCCGTCTTCTCCGTGAAGTCCGGCTCCTTCATCAGCGCGAGGAAGCCGCGTAGGAGCGCGGCTGGCCCGTCAGCCCCGACGGCTGTGAGGGGAGGCTCGCCCCCCGCCAGCGTTCGCCACTCGGTGAGATACTGGAGGTCATACAGCTGGGGGAAGTAGGCCCGTGAGTTCCCCACGAAGTTCAAGCGGTCGGACACGCGACGGACGACCTCGGGCTGCAAGAAGCAGTTCATCAAGTGACAGACGTCCTCGGCACCGTCATAGGTAACCCACGTGACGGCGGTGTTGTAGACGACGTTGCAGGCCAGGAGAGCCGTCCCGATGTGTTCGCGGTGGACGCGGCGGTGGCCAGGAGGCTGCACGCCCAGCTCGAGCAGGAGGCGATCGTCGGCGGCGAGCGGCACCCCTATGTGGAACCTCCAGAAGCGGCCCATGGCAACGCCTCCATCGCGGTTAACAAGTGCCAGGACGAGCTGGAAGAAGCGCACGCCCCTGGTCCTTTCGTGGAGGACCCAGCACCTGGAGTTCAGATCGCGTGGCGAGGACACGACGTGGTGGACGCCGTCACACAAGTCGAGGTAGCCGGCGACCTGAAGACGGCGGGCGGGGAGGTCTTGGTATGTGGCCACCACCGCGATCGGGAAGTCGACGAAGAGATCCGACATACTCCCTCCGTTCCATATTAGATGACTCTCTAATATGGAACGGAGGGAGTACGTGCCAGCTCCTCCTCCTCGTTGTCGGCCCAGACGTCCACAACACGCGCCTGCTTGCCGGCGGCATGCAACGACGGCGACATGTTAGCTACTGGATCAGTACTTGCAGGAGGATCCTTACTGCGTTGGGCCGGTAGGAGAGACTTGCGGTCAGATCTTAGGCCTTCCGTAATGCATTGTATCTTAGCGCGCTATCATAGGTAGAAGAAAAAATTAAGAAACGACCACCCTAATGCATTGTATCTTATACATTGTATCTAAGTCAAGTAGTATTAAATGATTTTGGCCTAATACTTGCTTGTGATTGGCCTATCACTCTTTTTTGCCTATGATCTCGTGCAAGAGTTGTATCTTATATAAGATACAACTACAATCTCTTTCATCATTAAATAGGGTGCCACGTAAGCAAATTGCCTATGATCCCGCGCTAAGATACCCCCATTACGGAAGGCCTTATATAAACTCTACCGCTTCCCCGCTGGACAGGCTAAAGCCTCGTGAAATTGGGGATCGAAATTGTCTGTATTGTGTTCCGAGTTCTAGTGGGACACGGAAAAGAATCCTATAGGTACGACCCTAGACGGTACGACCTGCCGTGGACCATGTTCAGAGCGGCACGATCCAATTAGCAGGGGGGAAAGTGTGTGTGGCAACCAGAATTTGATTAGCTAGAAAATCTTGTTTTGCCAACGTGTGATGTTGGAAGTGGTCCATGCTGAAATTTAGGGTGGACTTTAGGCCCACTAGCCAATTTTCATTTAATCCCTAAGGCCTATGCTGCCGTAGTAAGTGGTGCGAGTTTAGTCTCATATTGCTAGTTGGACGAGTTTTGCACCAGTTTATAATATGAGCTCTCTCCACTAGTATAAGTTCGTATGAAGAGAGAGGAGTTGTGGAGGTGTTCCACACGGGCGCTCCTCCTCCGCCGCCCGACTCGTCATGCCACGGGTTGCGAGAATGAGCCGAGTCGATGTCTTTATTTTCGCAGTCGAAAACGGAAAGTCAACGAACACGTCTATAATATGAGACGTTATATTGATTGGTGTCTGTAATTGCGTCACATTTATTTTATTAGCAGCCGCATGCAGTAAAACGCCGCATTGATCACGTATTAACGGCTGCAGTAAACGTCAATTGAATTTGTGAGCTGACTGTTCTCCTACCCGGCCATGCCTATATACTGGAGGCTCAGACGAACACAGGTATACAGACCTTATACGCTCTGTCTCTTTGCGCCCTGTCATTCGACCCTCTGTTGCTGCCGCCGGTGATCCCATCCCGTCTACAACGTACATGGCCTACGGGAGAGCAGGCCTCCGAAACACCGCCTCTAAAGATCTTGTACGGCAGAGGAGCGATTAGGTTTTTGGGGGAGCGTCTCCGACTCGACTGCTCGCTGCCGTACGTCTACTTCGACTACTACCGCATCGTCCACGTTGTCAACATGTCCATCGAAACCGAACGCGCTATTGTTGAGACGACTGCTACAGCCGCCATCGCTGCTGCAACCACCGCTGATGCCACCACAGCTGCTGCAGCCGCCACTTCTGCTGCAACCGCCGCCGCATCTGCAACGGCTACTGGCAACTGGCCAACTTCAGGGTATAATATGTTTGTCCCTCCCCTGATTATTTCCATGTGTGCAATACTAATAGTTTGCGTAAATGTATCTACCATCAGTGTAGTATGTAATAATATGGTCAATTATCAGTATGTTTACGTCATGCTCATGATTTATATTTGGATGAATTTAATCTGTAAATTGCCTAAATACTCAACAATCCGAAAACCTAATTTGTGTAGGCAATTTTTGATCCATGGTTTTGCTACTGCACTGAAACCGGATCCGACTACGGGGACATGCTTTAAGCGTTGGCAGACCACACAATCTTATGGTTCACGGCTATGAACGTGTTCTGGGTCGCCAGTGTCACTCCCACGGGAACGATTACTGCTGAACAAGAGAAGGCGTTTAGGCATGCCACTGTCGTCTTTGTTGGATATGTTCTAAGCATGACCGGAGATAAGTTTTTTCACGCATACTTACGTATGCGGGTTGCCAAGGACTTGTCGGAGGCGCTCGAATCCAGATTCGGCGCAACCGATGCTGGCAGCGCGATGTACACTATAGAGATGTTCCGTGATTACAGAATGGTCGAAAACCGTTTTGTATTGGAGCAGACTCATGAGATACAGTGCATCGCTAAGTTTCAAATTCTCAAGTGCGTGCTACTGGGCAATTTTGTCGTGGATGCATAACCGCCAAGCTGCCTAATTCTTGGAGAAACTTTGCCACTACTATTAAACATCAGAGGCATGAATTCTCACTGTCGGATATATACTGAATAGGGGTATATCAGATGGTAGTCTAAAGTGCCGGATTACCAGGGTGGCCCAAGTGGTAATGGGCTATGGTCCATTGGGCGGCCCAGTAAGCTGACGCACAGAAGTTGGATTCTAGAAGAACCCGGATCACGGCCCGCGTGTTCTGGCTTGGAGGAGAAGACGGATTCCTTACTTTCCAAGTTAGATGTTACCGTAGACTTCTAGGTTTCCTATTCTGTACGCCCTAACCCGGCTATTATATAAAGCCGGACGGGAGATTAGATCAACAGACAAGAAGCTCTAGGCTAACTCGCCGGGAAGTTGATCCTCAGCGAATAGCTAAACTTAACCTCACATTATAATTGTATACACAGGCTTTAGCCCTGATTAGTGAGATTGCAGGAGTAGGAACGTCGTATTATCACGACGTACCGAACCTGGGTAAAACCCTTGTCTTTATCTGCAACGCGATACCGTTCCCCCACGTCTCTACCCGTAGTCTCATGGCACCCCCGTCTATGAAAACTACTACGATGTCTCGACAGTTGGCGCCCACCGTGGGGCAAACGACGTCAGGCGTGAAGTTCCGATCTGGGATACTCGGCGGAATCGGAAGATCAATAACTGTCGGAAGCCTGGAGTTCGACAACGACGTCGGACGCTTCCTCGACAACGGATCCTACATACCGGCGCAAAATCATCTGGTAAGTGCCTGCGTGTTACCGATCGGATCTGCTAACATCTTTATCGGACTAACTGCAGAGGCCATGGGGTTTTGCGGTGGAAGCAAATTTATCCCACCCGCCCTATACCCGGTCGAGGATGACTATGATCCCGGATTCTGCTCAGATCGCCGAAGTGATTCGCACTTTATCGGTATGGTGCAATCCGAAGTCGCCGAAAACACGGATGATGTAAATCCCGCGCAAGAGGCAGATAACAACTCACCATCACAGAGGTGGAAGATCCGACATCCGTCAACATGACGACAAACTCGGAAGCTGACTCTGTGCTAGCCGCCATTGAGGCGAGATTGGAGTCAGAAACAGGATAGGATGATTTCGATTCCGAAGACGAAGACGAGGACACTTTCGAAAAGAAGGTGAAATCTCTTCAAGAGGGATTCCATGAAGTACTAATGGCAAAACCGGCTGAAACCACGGATGCCGGCAGTCAGGAAAGCCCTAAAACACCTCCGCCAGAAGAAGAGAGAGAAGACGGAGAAACTTCTCCAGTATTTCCTAGTGTTAAGGAATTGACAGAGGATGAACCTGTCAAAAAACCTCCCTCTTCCAAGAAAAGGCACAAGGCCGCTGAAAAACTCCGGAAGAAAAAATCTGCTGATCCAGCTGATGAAAGCCCGGAAGTAGGAGATGCAAGCGGAATAAAGCCTGCGGAAAAGAAAACTAAGGAAATCCTTGTTATGCCAATGACAGAACAAGAAGAACAGGATCTGTTACAAACGCCAGTGGGTCCAAACGAACCCCCTGAGATGCTAGAGGCCAGGAGACGAGCGTTCCAACGGCAACAGCAACATCTACTCAGATCTCGGGAACACCTCCAAAAAACCCAGAATGACATCAAAGTCATGAAGGAAGAAATCGAGGAGTACGAGAGAAAGAATAGATCTGCCATAAAACCTACAAGGTTACCCGGAATAGTAAGACCGGAAGTACTGCCGCCAAAAGAAAGGTATCACAACCCATCTTGGCAAAAGCAGGTAAACGGCAAAGATGCCAGAGGCGAACCAATATACAAAACCGCAGCAGAAAACGTGGAAGCGGCGTTCGCCATCCTGAACAATGACATGTACTCCAATGGTGAAAAGATTCAAGGGTTGTATGCTTTCCTAGGAAAAGCATTGCAACAACAACAGCGTGGCCAAGAGCGATCAGGGAGGCTGCATGACAATTCCGCCCTATGTAAAACAGCTACTTGCGCCGCTGGGGTACCCGGACCGGAGGATGAACCTGGAGATTCAGACAATTCTAAGGATAAAAAAATGGATCCGAGAAAAGACAAGAAAAATCCCGACAATAGGGATGAAGCGTCTAGAACCGGATCCCATCTCCCGAAAGGTGGACTCAAACCCCATGATCGGGAAGAAAAACACCGGAATGACGGCAAAGCAATGCCACCTCCGAGAAACCCAGCCGAAAAAGCTGGAAGATATGATATGCCTCATAGGCGTGAGAGATCTCGGACACCTCCCAAGGATAAAGAAAGGCACAGGAGCAGAACTCCGCCTAATCCAAAAGGGCGTGATCACGGAAGAGATAGAAACAATCCCGGAAAAGCGCGTCCGCGCAACAATGGAAAAGAAAGGAGCAGATCCCCTTCTGTCCATTCAGCCGGAAGATATTCCGCACACATTGACAGGGCGGAAAAGGATGATCTATACTTTGGGCCTAAGTGTTTCACTGATAGGATCCGAAGGATAACCCTGCATTCTGGCTTTGCCAAAGTCGGTCCAACGTACCAGAAATACACCGGCAGTACAAACCCGGATACTTGGCTCTCAGACTATTATACAGCCGTCCAGATTAACAATGGGACAGACCTGGAAGCTGTAAAGTTTCTTCCCCTAATGTTACTGGACGGAGCCAGAGATTAGATCAATGGACTGCCATCAAGAACTGTCGACAGCTGGGATGATATGGCTAAGGTATTCACTCAGCATATCCGGGGAACGTACAAACGCCCGAACAACATCAACCAGCTGAGCCGTTGCACCCAATTCGAGGATGAACCATACGTGGATTTCATCTCCAGATGGACTGCAATGAAGAATAGTTGTTCTGGAGTAACTGACGTACAAGCAATGCATGCTTTCGTCAACGGCCTAAAACCCGGACTTGTACCGTTCATGGTTGGTTCCAAGCAGCACAAAGATCTCGGATCTATGCTTACAACTGCCAATGAACACGCTGCAGCCGAGGACGACATCATAGCAAGAGGAGGTAATATCGACACACTGATATTGGCCAAGAAAAATCCTCGCACTGAGAAGAAAGGAACTTCAGAAGCAACACCTAAACCCAAAGAAGTTAATATAGCCTTTAGAAGTGAAAAAAGAAGTAAATGGAAAGGACGCAGCCCAGAACCAATCAACTACACCAAAGAAGAATGGGAGAAGATTAAGTCTGAACCCTGCATCCACCATTCACAATTTGGGAAACCAACCCATACAAACGCGCAATGCCGGCTGAATAAGCACATGAAAGGCAGCGCAGGATCCGGAAATAAGGGGAAGAACTCCAAAAGGAAATTCTTCCAAACAAAAGCCAGAAGCTGAAAAGGAAGACAGTGAATCGGACACTGATGAAAAAATCCAGGAACAGCAGCGAAAAGGCGAACCCAAATTTCCGAGAGTTGATGGAGAGGCACTCTTAACATTCCTAGCAACTCCGTCAGCAAAGGTGGCCAAAAGAACGCTTCGAGAAATAAACGCGGTTGTTCCGGCAACCCCGAAATTCTTGAAGTATTCGAACACACCAATTACCTGGGATCAGTCTGATCATCCCGGGAACATCCCTGAACCCGGCACACAAGCTCTTGTTGTAAGCCCTATTGTCCAGAACACTAGGCTAAAAAGAGTGCTGATGGATGGAGGATCCAGCATTAACATAATGTACCTGGATACGCTGAAGCATCTGAAAATCTCCGAGTCCCAGCTCAACTACAGCAACATACGCTTCCATGGTATTGTTCCTGGCAGACAAGCACGATCCTTAGGAAAAATTTCCCTAAATGTCACCTTCGGAGATAAAGATCACTTCCGTCAGGAAAAAGTATCCTTCGAGGTGGTGCCGTTCGAAAGCGTCTATCACGCAATACTCGGACGTCCAGCTTTCGCCAAATTTAAGGCAAGATCATGTTATATCTATAACAAGCTGAAGATGACGGGGCCCAAAGGAGGAGTAATCACCATTGCTGGAGACTTCAAGCTCGCAAACGAGTTGGAAAAAGAAAACGCCCTTTGCGCTCAAAGAGTCATAGCAAAGGAAGAACTAAAGGAGCTGGCCAAGGAGGTATCGCCGACAGAAATGCCGGCAGGAAAAGAAACCCGGAAGCCAGCAGATAGCTTCAAGGCGTCCGAGAACACAAGACAGGTAATCCTAGATCCTAAAGATCCGACAAAATTTGTCGTAGTAGGAACTGGGATGACCGACAAATAGGAAGACGAGCTCATCAAGTTCCTCCGTGAGAACTGGGATATTTTCGCCTGGTGTCCAGCGGACATGCCAGGCGTACCCAGGGAACTTGCTGAGCATCAACTCAAGGTGATTCCAGGCTCCAAACCCGTCAAACAAGGTCTCGGTCGTTTTGACGGAAGAAGACGGAAGGCTATTGGCAAGGAAAGTATCCGGCTTTTAGCAGCAGATTTCATCCAGGAAGTAATCCACACTGAATGGTCTGCAAATCCGGTGTTAGTACCGAAGAAAAACACTACTGCTCTTAGAATGTGTATAGATTACACAGGCTTGAACAAATTGTGTCCAAAAGATAGATTCGCGTTACCGCGAATCGATCAAATAATAGATGCCACTGCAGTCTCTGAACTTTTATGCTTTTTGGATGCATACTCTGGGTACCACCAAATACACATGAAAAAGGAAGATCAAATTAAGACTTCTTTCATAACCCCGTATGGGACGTATTATTACGTAACCATGCCATTTGGCCTGAAGAACGCAAGTGCAACATACCAGCGTTGCATGCAACGTTGCTTGCATAGTCAGATTGGCAAAAACGTCCATGTTTACGTGGATGACATTGCTGTCGTAACCAAGGAAAAAGATACACTCCTTGAGGATTTGCGAGAAACCTTCGAAAACCTGCGCACTTACAAGATGAAGTTAAATCCATCAAAGTGTGTATTCGGGGTTCCCTCAGGAAAACTTCTGGGTTTTATCGTTTCTCACAGAGGAATAGAAGTTAACCCAGAAAAGATCAAAGCCATCTTGAACATCTCCAAACCTACGTGTGTGAAAGATGTCCAAAGATTGACGGGTTCCGCCGCTGCTGTCAGCAGATTTATTAGTCGGCTGGGGGATAAAGCCCTACCACTCTACAAGTTGCTGAAAAAATCTGAAAAATTCGAGTAGACTGAAGAGGCCGATGCGGCGTTAACCCAGTTGAAGGAAAATTTGATCAAAGCTCCGATTTTGGCATCCCCAAAAGACAAAGAACCTATGTTATTGTACCTCACGGCTACAAACAGGGTTATTAGTGCGGTAATCGTTGTGGAACGAAAGAAAGACGAACAAAGCATACCAGATCAGCATCCGGTATATTACATAAGTGAAGTTTTCTCCGAGTCCAAGCAAAGGTACCCACACTATCAAAAACTGGCATATGGCGTATTCTTCGCATCTAGAAAATTGCGCCATTACTTCCAAGGACATTCCATAACAGTGGTATGTAAAGCACCACTAGGGGATATAATAAACAATGCGGAGGCAACTGGCCGGGTAGCCAAATGGGGTATCGAGCTAGCAGTCTTCGACATTAAGTACCAGCCAAGGACGGCAATAAAATCCCAGGTTTTGGCGGACTTTGTCGCCAACTGGACGGAAGCAATGGAGAAAACACCAATGCCGGAATCCGAGTACTGGATCATGCACTTTGACGGATCCAAGATGAAGGAGGGAGCTGGAGCTGGTGTAGTATTAAAATCCCCTAAGGGAGACACAATGGAGTACGTATTGCAAATACACTTCAACGCCAGTAATAACGTGGCAGAATACGAAGCTTTGCTTCATGGCTTGCATATTGCAAAAGAAATAGGAGTAAAGCGCATATTGTGCTATGGCGACTCGGATTTGGTAAAGCATCAGCTTAACCAAACTTGGGACGCAAAAAGCCCTATAATGGCCGAATACCGGAGAACAGTGGACGAGTTCGCCATTTGTTTCTTTGGATTTGAAGTACTCCACGTCAAAAGGGAGGAAAATTGGAACGCGGATGCGTTAGCCCGCATGGGGTCAGAGAGGGTAAAAACCCTACCACCAGGTGTATTCGTTCAGCATCTGTACGAACCATCCATAAAAGGTGGAGATATCGATTATCCTCTGGCTTCCGAGTCAATTGAAGTCATGTTCGTTAACCCGGATTGGACAATTCCATATTTAAACTTCTTAGTCAATCAGAAGTACCCGGAAGGAGCAGACGAAGTCTTGCAGAGACAGATTAAGCATCGATGCAAAGGATACACGGTAATTGATAATTGCCTGTATAAACGCAGTACTTCCGGAATTTTTCAGCGGTGTATCTCACCAGAAGAAGGACGAGAAATACCGGAAGAAATCCATGCTGGAGACTGCGGACATCATGCTCAATCAAAAAGCATAGTCAAAAAAGCATTCCGTGCTGGGTTTTTCTGGCTAACAGCCAAGGCAGATGCTGAGCACATAGTCAACACATGTGCAGGGTGTCAATATTACGCCAAGCAGACTAATTTGCCGGCCCAAGCACTCAAAACTATCCCCATTACATGGCCATTTGCGGTCTGGGGGCTAGACATGATGGGACCATTCAAAACTGCGAGAGGCGGACTTACACATCTACTCGTAGCAGTGGATAAGTATACCAAATGGGTGGAGGCCAAACCCATCAAAAAGCTTGATGGTGTAACTGCCAGAAATTTCATCATTGACATAGTCATGAGATATGGCGTTCCACACAGCATAATAACCGACAACGGGACAAATTTCTCCATTGGAGAGTTGGCAAGATATTGCCGACAAACGGGAATTCGCCTAGATCTAGCATCTGTGGCACACCCGCAATCCAATGGCCAGGTTGAGCAAATGAATAGCTCAATCCTGCAAGGAATACGCCCAAGACTCGAATCTCCTCTTCATAGAGCAGCTGGAGCATGGGTAGAAGAGTTACCTTCCGTGCTTTGGAGTATTCGAACGACACCAAACAGGTCAACTGGGCAAACCCCGTTTTTCCTAGTTTATGGTGCGGAAGCTATTCTTCCAACGGACATGATCCATGATAGCCCAAGAGTGCAGGATTTCGACGACTCGGACGCCGAAGAAGCACGACAGGATGCCGTCGATCTCTTAGAAGAGGAACGAGAGCTTGTGTTTCAAAGATCCGCTATCTACCAGCAAGGTTTACGACGTTATCATAGTCGGAAAATCAGGCATCGTTCTTTTAAAGAAGGTGACCTAGTGCTGAGATTGGTGCATCAAAGGAAGCACAAATTGGCCCCAGTATGGGAAGGACCATATGTCATCAGTAAAGCCATGAAAAATGGGTCATACTATCTTGTTGATATTCGAGATACGGAAGACGATCCCGAGAAGCCGAATCGCAAAAGAAAGAGAAAGATAGATGATGAACTAGGAGAGACAAAGAGGCCTTGGAGCATCCAGCAGTTACGTCCCTTCTATACTTAGTTCAATTTCTATGTAAACATCTTTTGAGATCATGAAATAAAGTTGTCGGAATTCTGATATCCATGTTTTTACAAGTTCATTACAGTACAAAGCATGATTCCACCATATCTATTTCCCAATGATCTTACAAAATACTCAATGTTAACCCGAATTGTGCCTGCGTGCTCGGCGTTTAAAAACTGAATGATTTTCAGCCTACTAACGGCTAAAGGAAACTTGGATTGTGCCTGCTTGCCCATGTTTCAAAAAATTCCTTACTTTTCTCTAAGCATTATCTGATTGTTTATGTGTTGGGTCACTGGAGCTAGTTAGTAAAAATGCCTTTAGTATGATCCATGTTTTCGAGTTTAAACTGATTGGTTCTACCCAGTTACTCGGCATGATGATTCATAATACTATCGAGTCATTTCAAACACTAAGGACAGTTAAAACATATAAGCCAGAGAACTTAGAAGATAAAGGAATACTAAAACCCGAAAAACCATGCAAAGAATTTCATAATGAAAGCTGCAAAAGGTGGAATTCTTGTTTATACAAAAGGAATAGAAGCATTACAATATGAATTACATTTTGAAAGTGCAGTAATGCTCCTATTATCTACTTCCACCATCCAGGTTTAAGGCAGCCCTTCAAGCATCCGAGTCTTCCTCGCTGCTATCATTCTCGGGGGCTTCAGGGATCTCCTCTTCCGGATAGTTGATGGCAAGGTTCACCATGGAGGCGATCTTGGTGGCGTGACCTTTGATTTCGTCAAAGATGGTGGCTCGCTGAGTTTCCGTGTATCCTTGAGGGATACCGGACGCCACGCGCCAAGACTTCGCGCCAGGGTAATGCATACGCATAAGGCCAAGTGCCATGCGTGCACCACCCTGTGCAGCGGAACGTAGGGTGGACTCCCAGGACTCCGCCAACTCCATGATGGCACCCGGAAGTTTTTCAACTTCCGAGAACTCCCCAGTCCTTGAGGGAAGGAACTTGTTGATCAGCTCCATTCCAGCAGCTCTGATCGCAGTCCACGTCTTCCCAAAGGCTCGGATTCTATCAATCCGAGCCTGATCTGGGTTACCTCCTGATTTTTCAGACAAAACAACCAAAAAGGTTAAGTGAAAAAGCTGAGAGAAAAAGCAAGACATGCAAACATGGTGAATGGAGCAAAGCTTACCGATAAGTTTATCACTTTCGGAGCCTTCCTCCAGGCGAAGGTTGAGAGCATTTTCCAAGTCCTGGATAGTGGACTTGTCCTTCTCTGCCTGTTCGGAAGCCTTGGATTGGGAAATTCCAAGGGCCAGATTACTGGCTTCCAGATCTTTCTGAGCCTTCACAAGCTGCTTGTGAAAGTCCAGATTCTCCTCACGGAGACTGGCAGCATTGCCAGCATCTTCAGCTATTTGCTTGGCCTTGGCCAAAGCAGCTGGAAAGCAAGGAAAATTCCGAGATTAGAAAAATCCTGGAAAAGTACTTAGACAAAAGGCTGAATCAAAAACTTCAGAGGAAAATTTTTTACCTGTTGTTTCTTTCAGCTGCAGCTGAGATGATGCCAATTCCGCCTCTCTCAACTCAAGAATAGAAAGAAGGTTTCTCACTTCTTTATTCTTGATCGAGAGCTTGTTGAAAACTTCCAAGTTAATGGATTCAGCGGTTTGCTGGAACACGACAAGGAAAAGAATAACTAAAAAGCATCAAGGCAAAAAGTATACATTTTGTCTAAATGCTTGGGGGCTAGAGTTAAATACCTGGCTCATTCGCTGCAAACCCGCCAAGTTTTCATTGAACTCCTTTGCGTACTCCGCAAAAAGAATTCCGGCCGCTCTTAGGCCATCGTTGAGTTTCTTGAAATCCTTGTCGAAGGTGGGAATCTCCTCATCGATTGTCCAAGAAGAATTTCCCACCTCTGGGACCGCCCTTTCCCTCGTGTCCGTGTTCGACACAACGGGCTGGCTGGGCTCCAGCGGCTTGGTGGTGGGGGCTGTAGCATGCTCCTCCGCCATCGTGGACGGTGTGTCCGGGGGGATGACGGGAGAAGGTTGAGCGCCTCGGCTGGACACAACTTTGTGTTTCTTCATCTTCTTCGGCTTTAAGTTGGAGGGAGGTAGGCTAAAAACAAAAAACCCGGAAAGGTTAAAACTCTGACGACGAAAGAAAACTTTGACAAAAGCAAAATAACCCGGATGATCTTACCTGGAGGTGGCGACGGGAATTTCGTCAAGGTCGATGACTTCCTCAGAGGAAGAAATCTTCTTGCGCTTTCGTCCACCTGCGAAGGTGGCACGCAATGCCTCCATTTCAGCCTCGGAGGCAAGCTCCGATTCGGGAAGCTCGGCGATCTGTCGAGAAGAAAAAACAGAATTAGAGGCAAGAAATCCGAGAAAGTATGGAAAACCCAAATGGCGAAGTAATACCTTGGGAGCCGGATTGTCGGCCGTATACATCGGCCGACTTGCTTCATATTGGTCGCGTGATGCGACCAACTGGTTCACGCGCCGTCGAAGATCCCTCACGGTCCAGTCTTTGCTGGTTGTCCGCATTTTGTCGTTGGCACCCGTGTAGTCGCAAAGCAGACGGCCACCGTGGTTAGCTAATGGCTGGATCCGCCTATCCAACCAGCAAAGGACTGTGTCCATGCCGGTTAGAGGAGGATCAGAGGAAGTGAGTTTGGTGATGCGCCGCTTGATCCTTAGAAGATCAGGCGGCAGAACCTGGACGGCTTCTGTTCCCCAATTTTCTTGGGGAACAGCAGCAGTGTTGGAGAAAGGTGGAACCCCGATGGCCTTTTTCGGAAAAGGGACATCGGGATGATAGAAAAAGGAACCCATCCAAAATTTGACGGATTCCGATGTTTTGATCTTGGGGAACCAATCTTCCCTAAATCTCCTAAGAGTAAAGGAGATGGTTCCGCAAGTCGGGAGTGCACCCTCCGAAGAGTTCCGCTTAACCCCGAAACAATACATCCAGAAGTCTAACCTAGGTTCTATACCTAAGAAACCCTCAAAAAGAGCCTGGAACCCGGCCATATAAAGAATGGAGTTGGGTGGCAGGTTATGAGGCTGGATGTTATAATGGGAGAGAACTTGGAGGAAAAAGGCAGAAGGTGGCAACCCCATACCTCTTAGGAGATGGGAGGAGAGAAGGACCCGTTCGCCGTCGTTCGGCATGGGTTCGTTCTCGTCCTCTGGGAGCCGCCATTTTCCCTTCAGAACCAACCCCTCCTTTTCCATGTTTGGAAGGAGGGCTGGCGGAATGCTACAGGCAACCCAGTTGCCGGCAGTCTCCAGTTCTTCGTCCGCTCCGGCGGCGGCGGACGCGGCGGTTTCTGCAGCGGCAAGCTCGTCGCCGAGAAGTGTGATCTTTTCCTCCGCCGTCTCAGGAGCGAACGGCGGAGAGGGCGCGGAGCTTGACCCCGCAAGATTCACGGCGGTGGAAGGATTTCCTCCATCCGCCGTGGAGTCCGCGTTCTTCACCGGCTCGTCGCCGGCGCGCATCGGGGAATCCAACCGTGGATCCAAATCGTTGATGATATCCTCGATATCGAGCGCAGTGGTGCGGGCTGGGGAGGGCGGCGAGGATGCCATTGGGTGGCGGCGCGGCTCGCTTTCGGTGATGTTCGGGGCACGATGTGTTCGGTGCTCTCTCTCTCTCTGCTGGGAGCTTGGGCGCTGTAATGGTGTTCGAGTGGTGCGGAAGGTGTAACGGGAGGACGACGAAGGCTATTTATTGCCGGAAATCCGTCACGATACGTGCTAACGGTTCTTTTGACCGTTGGATGATCAACGCGTGTCACTCACCGGAAAATCCGGGAAATGAATCGACAGGGTGATTATAGCTATCTCCTCGTTTCCCGCGAGAATTTGTCAGAGATACGCGTCTGGGTTTTCACCGAAAACCCAAACGTCCCTTACGTCAGCAAGATTAAAGTGCTGACGTAGGAAGTTCCTTCTCCGCGAAGGATCGTGCGAGAAAAGCCGGATTTTCAGGATTCCGAGTTTCACATTACCATCTCTTTTTAAAGAAGAATAAGAAGAATCAAGACTACTGGCTCATATTTCTCGGACAATATACAATTGGCGAAAGGCGGCGAATCAGAGTTTTAATCCTTCTTGGGGGCTACTGTCGGATATATACTGAATAGGGGTATATCAGATGGTAGTCTAAAGTGCCGGATTACCAGGGTGGCTCAAGTGGTAATGGGCTATGCGGCCCAGTAAGCTGACGCACAGAAGCTGGATTCTAGAAGAACCCGGATCACGGCCCGCGTGTTCTGGCTTGGAGGAGAAGACGGATTCCTTACTTTCCAAGTTAGATGTTACCGTAGACTTCTAGCTTTCCTATTCTGTACGCCCTAACCCGGCTATTATATAAAGCCGGACGGGAGATTAGATCAACAGACAAGAAGCTCTAGGCTAACTCGCCGGGAAGTTGATCCTCAGCGAATAGCTAAACTTAACCTCACATTGTAATTGTATACACAGGCTTTAGCCCTGATTAGTGAGATTGCAGGAGTAGGAACGTCGTATTATCACGACGTACCGAACCTGGGTAAAACCCTTGTCTTTATCTACAACGCGATACCGTTCCCCCACGTCTCTACCCGTAGTCTCATGGCACCCCCGTCTATGAAAACTACTACGATGTCTCGACACTCACTAGAGGACTGCATCGGCCATCTGAGTGTTGAGCAGAATTTGAGGGCAAAGGACTCGCATGGAAAAAGGAACGAAGTGACTTCTGCGGCCAATATGGTGCAGAAGAACTACAACTCCCACAAGAACAAGGCGAGGACTGGTGTCCAACAGAATACCGACTTCCAGAAGAAGGTTAAGAAAAACTTTCAAGAAGGATAAGAAGAAAGATGGTTGCTTCACGTGTGGTTCACTGGAACACTAGGCTGGGAAGTGCCCAAACAAGTACAAGAAAGGCAGGACAGGATTTAAAGGCTGTCAACATAATTGTGAGCAACAATGAGAATGGAGCATCTGAGTACGGTAATTTGTTTATTGTATCTTCAGTTTGTCGGTCTACAGATTGGTGGATTGACACATATGCAAATATTCATGTGTGTGCTGACATCTCATTGTTTTCTTCTTATGAGGTCACAAGGAACGGGTCCGTATTGACGGGGAATGGCTCAGGTGTTTCTGTACTTGGTGTTGGCACGGTTCATCTAAAGTTTACTTTGGGAAGGATCGTGCAGCTCAAGAACGTGCAACATGTCCCTGCCATCAAGTAGAATCTACTTAGTGACTCCCTTCTATGTATATATAAGGGTTTAAGTTGGTTTTCGAGTCCAATAAAGTAGTTGTAATGAAATATGGACTGTTTGTTGGAAAAGGGCATGAGTGCGGAGTCCTGTTCCGCTTTTCCATCGCTGATTTCTGTAATAAAGTCATAAACAATATTAATTCGAGTGTTGATAAAACAGAAGTTTGACATTCAGGTCTTTGTCACATTGGTTTCAGTTCCATGACGCGGTTAGCAAAATTATATTTAATTTCAAGTTTCACTTTAGTCAAAGATTCTAAGTGTCATTCGTGTGTGCAAGCAAAGCAACCTCGTAAGCCTCATAAGGCTGCGGAGGAGAGACACTTGGCGCCATTAGAACTCATACATTCTGATCTCTGCGAGATGAATGGTGTGTTGACTAAAGGTGGAAAGAGGTACTTCATGACTTTAATAGACGATTCCACTAGGTTTTGCTATGTATATCTGTTAAACACTAAAGATGAGGCTCTACACTACTTTAAAATCTATGAGGCAGAAGTTGAGAATCAATTTGAAAATAAAAGTAAACGAATCCGGTCAGATCATGGTGGAGAGTATTTCTCTAACGAGTTTGACTCTTTCTGTGCGGAACATGGTATTATTCATGAGAGGACGCATCCCTATTCACCTCAGTCAAATGGGGTTGCCGAACGGAAAAACTGTACTCTAACAGATTTGGTTAACACCATGTTAGATACATCGGGTTTATCCAAGGCATGGTGGGGGAAGGCTATATTGACATCATGTCATGTCCTGAAAAAGTTCCGACAAAAGATAATGAGAATACTCTCTATGAGCAATAGGATAAGAGAAAAACGACGCTCTCATACTTACGTACTTGGGGTTGCTTGGCGAAAGTAGTTGTGTCGATCCCCGAAAAGCGTAAATTTGGACCAAAGACGGTGGATTGCGTTAATTTGGGCTACGCTAAGAATAGTGTTGGCTATAGATTTCTAGTAGTGAAGTCTGAGGTACCTGACGTGAAGGTCGGTATGATTATGGTGTCTAAAGATGTTACGTTCTTTGAGGATATTTTTCCTGTGAGAGATATGCAAAACACTTCTAGAAATGAATTAGAGGAGACTCCTGAGCCTGCCATTCCTATGGAATATTATGAACAAACACGTGATGAAAATCCTAATAAGAATGACGAGGAAACTCTTGGTAGGGGCAAGAGACGGAGGACTACAAAGTCCTTTGGTGATTACTTCCTTGTGTACCTTGTGGATGATACTCCCACTTCTATTTTAGAATCCTATGCATCTCCAGATGCTGACTACTAGAGAGAAGCGGTTCGTAGCAAGATGGATTCCATCATGGCTAATGGAATGTGGGAGATCACTAAATGACCTTATGGATGTAAACCATTAGGATGTAAGTGGGTGTTCAAAAAGAAGTTTAGGCCCGATGGTACGATTGAAAAGTACAAGGCTAGACTTGTGGCCAAGGGTTATTCCAAGAAAGAAGATGAAGATTTCTTCGATACTTTTTCACATGTGGCCAGACTAACCACCATTCGATTATTACTCTCGTTGGTGGCCTCGCATGGTATTCTCGTCCATCAGATGGATGTTAAGACGACTTTCCTAAATGGAGAGCTAGACGAGGAAATCTATATACAACAACCATATGGCTTTGTGATAGATGGTCAGGAAGGGAAGGTGTGCAAGTTACTTTATATGGGCTGAAACAAGCACCTAAGCAATGGCATTAGAAGTTCAATACAACTTTAACATATGTTGGCTTTGTTGTGAATGAAGTTGAAAAATGTGTGTAATATCGCCATGGTAGGGGTGAAGGAGTTATACTGTGTTTTTATGTTGATGACATACTGATATTTGGGACTAACCTCAAAGTATTCGATCAGGTTAAGTCGTTTCTATCATACAACTTTGAGATGAAAGATCTTGGTGTGGCTGATGTTATTTTGAATATAAAGATGTTGAGAGACAATGAGAGTGGGATTACACTTCTGCAATCCCATTATGTTGAGAAGGTTTTGAGTCGTTTTGGATATTCGTACTACAAAATTTCTCCAACATCATATGATCCTAGTGTGCGAATTCAGAACTTCGAAGGCACAACTAAGGATCAGCTGAGGTACTCTCAAATAATTGGTTCACTCGTATACCTAGCGAGCGCTACGAGGCCTGACATCATGCTTGTTGTGTGCAAACTAAGCCGGTTTGTTTCCAATCCGGGTGATGTGCATTGGCATGCTATAGAAAGAATTATGCGCTATCTGAAAGGTACTATGAACCATGGACTTCACTACAGTGGATATCCTTCGGTACTTGAAGGGTATTGTGATGCAAATTGGATCTCTGATGTTGATGAGATGAAAACCACAACGGGGTATGTGTTTACCCTTGGAGGTGGTGTTGTTTCCTGGAAGTCTTGCAAGCAAACAATCTTAGCGAGATCGAAAATGCAAGCATAATTAACAGCATTAGACACATCTAGTGTCAAAGAAGGATGGCTTCGAGATCTTTTGATGGACTTGCATATGGTTGAAAAGCCAGTACCAGCTATCCTTGTGAACTGTGACAATCAAACTGTAATTGTCAAGGTGAAGAGTTCAAAGGACAATGCACAGTCCACAAAGCACATAAAAATGAGATTAAAAGTTGTCAAACATTTAAGAAACTCTGGAGTGATAGCGGTGGATTATATCCAGTCGGCTAAAAAAATGGCAGATCCCTTTACTAAAGGGATATCACATGTTGTGACAGAAAGTGTATCAAATGAGATGGATATGAGACCCACATGAGTTGCCATCGGAGTAACCCAACCTATGAGATCGGATATCCCATGAAGTAGTACCTGGGAAAATAAGCTAGTGGTTAACCGAGGAGAGTAATTTTTACTAACCCACCACTCCGCTGGAGATGCAGTACTCTCAAAACTGCATGGCAGGTTGACTTTTGTCTTAATGTGTTCTAAGGCTTGTATAAGCAAAATGCTATCCTACGGAGCGATCTTTGGAGGAACACACCTATATGAGCCTGACTATTGGTCACAGTCTACGAGATTGGGTGATCTCTAATAAGTTCATGAATAGGCCAGGAATATGACTAATATGCTCCACCCGAGGGGTCAGCCTTCGGCAGGCTAGTACTAGAAAGACATTTAGTGAAACTACTTTACGCCAAACTGATAATTCAAGGCATAGACCATTGTTCAGTTGTGATGTAGTGTAGCTATTTTCTCTAGGTGGATGTTCAACCTTAACGGGTCTCCATGCTGGTATATAGAAAACAATGATTGTAAAAGAGGACAACACCATGGGTCGTCGGGATCTGGTGGGGGTTTACTGAAATTTGGGGTGGACTTTAGTCCCACTAGGCGATTTCCATTTAATCCCTAAGACACATACTGCCATAGCAAATGGTGGGAGTTTAGCACCATATTTCTAGTTGGGGGAGTTTGGCACCAGTTTATAAGGTGAGCTCTCTCCCCACTAGTATGAGTTGGTATGAAAAGAGAGGAGTTGTAGAGGTGTTCCACACGCGCGCTCCTCCTCCGCCGCCCGCCTCGCCACGAGAGGTCACGACGCGCCGCGGGTTGCGGGAATGAGCCGAGATGATGCCTTTATTTTGGCAGTCGGAAACGGAGAGTCAACAGACACGCCAATAATATGATACGTCATATTGATTGTTGTCTGTAATTGTGTCACATTTATTTTGGTAACAGTCGCGCGCAGTAAAACGCTGCATCGATCACGTGGTAACGGCTGTAGTAAACACCATGTGAATTCCTGAGCTGACTGTTCTCCTACCCGGTCGTGCTTATATACTGGAGGCTCAGGCGGACACAGGTATACACACCTCATACACTTTGACTCTTTGTCCCATTGTCATTCCACTCTCTGTTGTTGCCGCCGGTGAGCTCATCCCGTCTACCACGTACACGGCCGACGGGAGAGCAGGCCTCCGAAACCCTGTCTCTCCAGATCCTGTACGGGAGAGGGACGATTAGGTTTTTGGGGAGCGTCTCCTACGCGACTGCTCGCTGCCGTACGTCTACTTTGACTACTACCGCATCGCCCTCGTCGTCAACATGTCCACCAAAGCCGAACGCGTTGTTGCTGATACGACCGTTGTAGCGGCCACCGCTGCTGCAACCACCGCCGACACTGCCAGAGCTGCTGCAGCCTCCTCTGCTGCCGCAACCGTCGCCGCCTCTGCTACGGCTACTGGCAACTGGCCTACTGCAGAGTATAATATGTTTATCCCTCTCTTGATTATTTCCATGTGTGCAATACTAGTAGTTTGTGTAGATATATCTACCACCAGTCTAGTATGAAAGAATATGGTCAATTATCAGTATGTTTACGTCATGCTCATGATTTATACTTGGATCAATTTATCAGTATGGGAGATGTATGCTAATGTCAACAAATGGTAAACAGAAAATACAGTACGTCACAAGTCAACTGGATTCACAAGAGCGGCTCCCATGGTGAAGGACGCAACTGGTGTAGAAGGTCATCCCTCTTTCTCTTTTGTTTACACAATTATGCTTTGACTGATAAATCAAGGGCAAAAATAGTGAAGAGAATTTGTTTGTATTAATTTGGGGCTAGGCACCCTGCTGCCAGCTCTTATATCATTTGGATAACCGGATGAAGCCACTAGTCCAGGGTGTGAAATCCAATCAACAAGTGAGATAAAAATTCTCTATTTACGTCCTCATGAGCAAAAACAGGAACATAAAGCAGGAGTAATTTTGAAGGTTTTAAAGGTAACACATGAGCGGTTTAATTTGGAATGGAAGTTAAATACGACATGTAGGTAGGTATGGTGTACACAATGGGAAAAACTTTGGTTTATGGGAGTTTGGATGCACGAGTAGAGCTCATACTCAGTATAGGTGGAGGCTAGCAAAAGACTGGGAGCGACAAATCAAGAGAGCATAAGAGCCATAATCATGCATAGAGACATAAGCATCATTAATTAAAACATAAGAAGTATCACAAGTTCAAAAATTAAGTGGTCATGGAGGCTATTTGTGACTGGTTTGTAGTCATAAACATGGTGTGAGCATGCGCCAAGTCAACCAAATAAAACATTCGAAAGAGAATACCATGTATTGATGCTTTACTATGACAAGAATAAATCATGAATCTTTCAATACATATTAAACACTCTCAGCTATTTGAGTCTAATCATGCTACTCAATAACCACAAGGATTTAAAACAAAAATAACATTTAGCATGGCATGAAAAAGTCCTAGCCACAGTCTATACAAGCTTCTACTAATACTGTTATAGATTCTACTTCAAGCAGCAGTTTTCTTTCTCCCAACAAGCACCATAAAAAACATGCTTTAACAAAAATACTATTTATGATACAGCAAGAAAACATTAGAGTAATCACATAATACTACTAAAATGAACAGCTCTAATAAGAGATGCATGCAAAACAGGAGCTGAATAAATGCAGTAGCTAGACAGAGTTTGAGACTACAACGTATTCTCATGAAAAAGCGGAGCGTGTCACTCTCCAATAAAAGAATGACGGGGTCAAACCAAGCTTATTATGAAAGTAAAAAAAACTGAAAGAAAAATCAAAAGCAAACTGAAAACAAAAAGAAAATACGCTCCAAGTAAAGCACATAAGATGTGACCGAATAAAAATATAGTTTCACTAGAAGTGACATGATAGTCTGTTGATGAAGAAGGGGAGGCCTTGGGCATCCCCAATATTAGACGCTTGAGTCTTCTTGTAATTTGCTTGGATGTACCACCGGGGAATCCCCAAGCTTAGGCTTTTCACTCTTCTTGATCACATCATATCATCCTTTTCTCTTGACCCTTGAAAATTTCCTTCACATCAATATTCTCACAATCTTCATTAGCAACGTTAGTACAATTGAAATAATAAATTAACATGGTTCAGATTCAACATAAGTATAACACTCAAAAACACATTAGCTACTGTCCCAACTTATTTAAAAACTATTTTTCTCAAAAGAACACCAAAAGAAAGAGATTAAGATGCAAATGCGATAAATGGCAGAAATCTGTCAAAACAGAATAGCAGGTAAAGATCGATTTTTTCAAAAATCTTATGTTGCTCAAATAAAAAAAGTGGTCTTCTAAGAAAAGTTGCGTATATAACTAAGGATTAATCAAAAACAAGCTCAGGTCATTTTTTATTTTCTGTGATTTTTAACGGAATTAACAGTGGAGAGCAGAAATCTGTTTTCTGCGCAGAAATCCGAAATATAGTGTCAACTTTCCACTGGTGGCTTTACTTGGCTCAACATAAACACAAAAGAAAAGATACAACAGGGTTTCTAAGGAAATAGACAACACCCAGGTGCAAGCACACCAAAGAAAACAAAGGAAAACTGAATGAAAACAGAGAAATAAAACGGGTTGTCTCCCGGTAGTGCTTTTCTTTAACGCCTTTCAGCTAGGCATAAAAAAATCAACTCAAGTATTTTCAAGCGAAGCATTCAAATCAAGATTTGGAAATTCTTTAATAATGCATTTTATTTTATCTAAGTGAATTTCAGAGGCTCCTCTCTTGGTACTTTTAGGCTTACTATCTTCATCAAATAAATTCTCAGGAACAATCCAATAAGAATTCTTTTCCTGGGCTTCATGTAGAGCTACTAATTTAAAGGGGGTTGGTATTTTACTCTCGTTTTCATTATTAGATTCAGCTTTTTCTAGAGCACCAACAATGTCTACACATGAGCAAAGCATATTAAAACGATCAAAGACTTTTCTAGATTCTAGAGCAACATCTCCAAATTCTTTAAGTATAGTTTCTAAGATGAAGTTTCTTTTCTCAACATCTTTAATGTTATTCAAGTTGAGGAACATATGTTGCATTATGGGATGGAGGTTAACAAACCTAGCTTCTAGCATGTGAGCTAAAGAACTTGCAGCAGTCTCGTAATTGGGAGCAAGTTCTACTATGGATTTTTCCTCAAAGTTGTCATGCTTACTAACATGATCAAAGAATTATTTAATAGTGTCATTTCCAAGTATAGAACCACTTCCTACCGGAAAATCATTCAAAGTAAACTTAGGGAACAACATGATGAGAAATTAAACTAAAGAGCAGAAAAGCAAAAATAACAGCAAACAAATAAATAACAGCTATGAACTAAACTATTTTTTTGTGTGTTTTCAATATAAAGAAGCAAAACAAAACAAAAATAAAAACAAGACAATAAACAAAATAAAGAGGTTGGGAGTGAGAGACTCCCCTTGCCAGAAGACTTCCTTCTCCCCGGCAACGGCGCCAGAGAAGTCCTTGTTGCTGGGAGAGTTGAATCATTTCTCTGCGTTGTTGGGAACCCCAAGAGGAAGGTGTGATGATCACATCGGTAGGAGTTTTCCCCTTAGTTAATAACCAGGGTTATCAATCCAGTAGGAGAAAGAGAATCTTCGGAAGGTTGATGCCACTGACGATGGTGCTGGCGCTTCACCGGCGTCAGCAACAACGTGGAATCTGCACACAACACAACCAAAATACTTTGCCCCAACGGTACAGTGAGGTTGTCAATCTCACCGGTTTTGCTGAAAACAAAGATTAGACGTATAGTGCGGAAAAAGTGTACGCTTGCAGTAAGTAAAGAAAGCAGGAAATTGTTGTGGTTTGTTTAACAGTGTGGAAAAATGGACCAGGGTTCATAGTTTCACTAGTGGTGTCTCTCCATAAAAGATAGCATACTGGGTGAACAAATTACAGCTGGGAAATTGACAAATAGAGGTTGCACCGTAGTGCACAATATGACATGAAGATTACTATGGTATTTAGTGCGGGCATTACAACAAGATACATAGACCGACATCCATCTGCATCTATGACTAATAATCCACCCTCAGGTTATCATCTGAACCCCCTTGGGTATTAAGTTGCAAGCAACAGATAATTGCATTAAACAAAGTGTGTAATGTAAGCAATGATTATGCATGTGGGCATTCTCACCGTTGTTTTCTCCCTAATGGAAACATCATATCCTCCCCCTTCACGTTTCTGTCACTCGAGCAAGGTAACAAGGAGGCATGAACCCACTATCGAGCATAAATACTCTCTCTTGGAGTCACTAGCAACTACTTGGCCAGAATAACCACTAGCAACTGAGAGCATGCAATATCAAAAATAACATATGCAATAAAGACTATAATCAACTTGGCATAAGGTCAATATTCATCAGATCCCAGCAAACACAGAAGAGAGAATTACATAAGATCAATCTCGATCATGATAGGTAGCTCACGAGATCTAAACATGGAGGCATATGAGGAGAAGACAACCATCTAGCTACAACTACGAACCCGTAGTCCAAGGATGAACTACTCACGCATCACTCCGGAGGCAGGCATGGTGATGGAGAGGCCTCCGGTGATGATTTCCTCTCCGGCAGGGTGCCGGAAACAGCTTCAGACCCCCCTGATATGGGGTTGAAGGGGACGGCGGCTGCGGAACTCTTTTGGGGATTTTGATCAGGTGCCTAGGGTTTTCCATCCGGGGGGCTTAAATAGGCGAAAGGGCAAAGGCGGTGGAGGCTGGGGGGCCCACACCCATAGCTGGCGCGGCCAGGGGCGCGTCACCCTATGGTGTGGCCCCCCTGCTGCCCCTCTTCGACTCCTCTTCGGTCTTCTGGATGCTTCCGGGGAAAATAGGACTTCCGGGCTTCAAATTTTCCAATTACGAGAATATTTCCACAACAACTTTTCTGGAACTAAAAAAATAGCAAAAAATAGGGAACTGGCTCTGTGGCATCTTGTTAATAGGTTAGTCCAAAAAATCGATAAAATGACATAAATAAGGGAGAAAACATGTAGTAATTGGCATAATATCATCATGGAGCATCAGAAATTGGGGATACGTTTATGACGTATCATGCCACTCTGAATAATTTAGCATCATATCATCAAGAATATTTGTTGCATTGCCCAAAGGGATGGACATAAAGGTACCTCCAGCAGCTGAATCCAATAGGTTCCTTGAGGAGAAATTCAGTCCTGCATAAAAGATTTGTATAATCATCCAAGTAGTCAGTCCATGAGTGGGACAATTCTTCACCATAGTTTTCATTCTTTCCCAAGATTTAGCAACATGTTCATTATCAAATTTATTAAAATTCATTATGTCACTTCTTAGGGATATAATCTTAGCAGGAGGATAATATTTTCCAATGAAAGCATCTTTACACTTAGTCCATGAATCAATACTATTTCTAGGCAAATATAGCAACCATTCTTTAGCTCTTCCTCTCAAAGAGAAAGGAAATAATTCAAGTTTAATAATATCTCCATCCACATCTTAATATTTTTGCATCTCACATAGTTCAACAGAATTATTAATCTGGGCAACATCATCATCAGTACTAATACCAGAAAATTGTTCTTTCATCACAAGATTTAATAAAGCAAATTTAATCTCATAGAAAGCAACAGTAGGAGCAGCTGGAGCAATAGGTGTGCAAATAAAATCATTGTTGTTTGTGCTAGTGAAGTCACACAACTTAGTATTCTCAGAAGAACTCATTTTAGCTGAATAAAAGCAAGCAAATAAATAACAGCTATGAAGTAAACTAATTTTTTTGTTTTCAATAAAGAGAAGCAAAACATGACAAAAAAAAGACAATAAACAAAATAAAGAGGTTGAGAGTGAGAGACTCCCCTTGCGAGAAGACTTCCTTCTCCCAGGCAACGACGCCAGAAAAGTCCTGCTGCTTGTGGTGGCGACCGTGGCAGAAGGAAGTCTTCTTATATATGTTTGTTTGGTCCTCGGCAACGGCGCCGGAAAAGTCCTTGTTGCTGGCAGAGTTGAATCCTTTCTCTGCGTTGTTGGGAACCCCAAGAGGAAGGTGTGATGAGCACAGCGGTAGGAGTTTTCCCCTTAGTTAAGAACCAGGGTTATCGATCCAGTAGGAGAAAGAGAATCTTCGGAAGGTTGATGCCACTGACCGTGGTGCTGGCGCTTCACCGGTGTCAGCAACAACGTGGAACCTGCACACAACACAACCAAAATACTTTGCCCCAACGGTACAGTGAGGTTGTCAATCTCACCGGTCTTGCTTAGAACAAAGATTAGAGGTATAGTGTGGAAAACAATGTATGCTTGCAGTAAGTAAAGAAAGCAGGAAATTGTTGTGGTTTGTTTAACAGTGTGGAAAAATGGACCGGGGTTCATAGTTTCACTAGTGGTGTATCTCCATAAAAGATAGCATGCTGGGTGAACAAATTACAGCTGGGAAATTGACAAAGAGAGGTTGCACCGTAGTGCACAATATGACATGAAGATTACTATGGTATTTAGTGTGGGCATTACAACAAGACATAGACCGACATCCATCTGCATCTATGACTAATAATCCACCCTCAGGTTATCATCCGAACCCCCTTAGGTATTAAGTTGCAAGCAACAGATAATTGCATTAAACAAAGTGTGTAATGTAAGCAATGATTATGCAAGCGGGCACTCTCATCGTTGTTTTCTCTCTAATGGCAACAACACATCCTCCCCTTCACGTTTCTGTCACTCGAGCAAGGCAACAAGGAGGCATGAACCCACTATCGAGCATAAATACTCCCTCTTGGAGTCACTAGCAACTACTTGGCCAGAATAACCACTAGCAACGAGAGCATGCAAGATCACAAATAACATATGCAATAAAGACTATAATCAACTTGGCATAAGGTCAATATTCATCGGAACCCAGCAAACACAACATAAAGAATTACATAAGATCAATCTTGATCATGATAGGCAGCTCACGAGATCTAAACATGGAGGCATATGAGGAGAAGACAACCGTCTAGCTACAGCTACGAACCCGTAGTCCAAGAATGAACTACTCACGCATCACTCCGAAGGCAGGCATGGTGATGTAGAAGCCTCCGGTGATTCTCTCCTCTCCGGCAGGGGGCCAGAAACAGCTTCAGACCCCCCTGATCTGAGGTTGACGGTGACGGCGGCTGCGGAACTTTTTCGGAGATTTTGATGAGGTAGCTAGGGTTTTCCATCCGGGGGGGCTTAAATAGGCGAAAGGGCAAATGCGGAGGAGGCCGGGGGGCCCCAAACCCATAGCTGGCGCGGCCAGGGGGGCCACGCCATCCTATGGTGTGGCCCCCTTGCTGCCCCTCTTCGACTCCTCTTTGGTCTTCTCGATGCTTCTGGGGAAAATAGGACTTCCGGTCTTCGGATTTTCCGATTCCGAGAATATTTCCAGAACAACTTTTCTGAAACTAAAAAACAACAGAAAACAGGGAACTGGCTCTGTGGCATCTTGTTAATAGGTTAGTCCGGAAAATAGATAAAAATGACATAAATAAGGGAGAAAACATGTAGCAATTGGCATAATATCATCATGGAGCATCAGAAATTAGGGATACGTTTATGATGTATCACATAGTCATGCAATTTATTAATTTGCTTCCATAAGTGTATCCCTTTTTGTGACAAGCGGTGTTCCTTATAATATTTTTGTTGTTCTTCCATGGACCCAAATAAATCGCCCATTGATAGAAAGCATGATAAAGCAAGTAAAAAAAGCAAAACAATAACAAAGTAAAAAAATGATTGGAGATGACAGACTCCCCTTGCAGAAATTCTCTTCCTCCCCGGCACGCTAGCTAATGCTTCTAGAGATAAACATGTTTGTGAAATAATTATTAGAAGTGGTGTTTATACTCAGGACCCCTTATATCCTGAAGGACATCCTAAAAGAATTGAACAAGATTCTCAACAACCTAAAAACATTAGTTCTTCTTCTAAGAAAAAGAAGAAGAGACATAAAGATGTTGTAGAATCTTCTGAACTTGCTAAAGATCCTAATAGTATATCTATTTCTGATGCTGAAACTAACAGTGATAATGAAAAAAGTGATGCTTCTGATAAACAATAAACTGTAGTTGAATCTAAAAAGCAAACTAAAACTGTAAAGTATACTAAGGAGGATTTCATTGCCAATAAACATGGTAAAGAAAGAGAGCCTTGGGTACAAAAAGCAATGCCTTTTCCTAATAAGAAACAGAAGTCTAAGGAAGAAGAACATTATAATAAATTTTGTGAGTGGATGAAACCTCTGTTCTTGCAAATTCCTTTGACTGATGCTATTAAGTTGCCTCCTTATTCGAAATATATGAAATATTGTCTCAAACAAAAGGAAAATTCCTAATGAGGAAATTTCTACAATTCTTGCTAATTACTCTTTTAATGGTAAGGTTCCAAAGAAGCTTGGAGACCTTGCTATTCCAACTATTCCTTGTTCCATTAAGAACAATTATGTTAGAACTGCTTTACGTGATCTGGGAGCTAGAGTTAGTATTATGCCTTTTTCTCTTTGTAAGAGACTCTATCTTGAAAAATTGATACACACTGATACATCTTCGCAAATGGCCGATAAATCTACTGCTATTCCTGTTGGTATATGTGAGAATGATCCTGTTCAAGTTGCTACTAATTGTTTGATATTAACTGACTTTGTTGTGTTGGAAATGCCTGAAGATGATAACATGTCTATTATTCTTGAGAGACCTTTTCATAACACTGCGGGGGCTGTTATTGATTGCAATCAAGGAAAAGTAACTTTTAATGTTAATGATAAAGAGCATACTGTTTATTTTCCCAACAAGATTGATAGAAGATATGGTCTAATTTCAATTGAAAATATTGAGACCATCAAAATTGGAGAATTTTATTGTCCCATTCCAGTACCACCAAAAAAAATGAACTTATTATGATTGGTACTATGTCTATCAAGGTTGAGGTAACATAATTGTGTAGTGTTGAACAATTTTTTTCTTCATATGAAAATTATTCTGGTAACAAGACTTGATCACCCTTGTTAACAAAATGATTTTGAATGAAGAGGACAATGTTTTCACTATGTTTTCACCTTACCCATTATGTTTTCACCATGATTACTTCTGTTATCACCTTGAAACTTTAATACAACCATGTTTCCATCATCCATATCCTTGTTTTCACCATCCATACTTTTGTTTTCAGAGTGATTTCCCTTGTTTTCACCTTGTTATGTTTGTTTTCACCAACCATAATTTTGTTTTCACCACTTCCACCTTTGTTTTCATTGGGTATTTACACATTAGAATGTTTTGGAACCTCTGTAGTTCTGGTTTTGGTTTTGTTTTCCACCTTTTCATAATTGTTTTCCAGATTTTTAATTAATTATTAATTTCTGAAAAACCTCAAAAATAAAGTTTCTCGAAAAATTTCTGAAAAAATGCAATAAATTTTTACGTTCAAAATGAGGCAGAAAGCCACCTGGGAGACCCCAAGGGGCCCACCAGTCAGGCACACCATAGGGTGGCGCGGCCTGCCCCTGGTGGCGCCAGCACATAGTGTGGGCCCACTGGCCCTCCACTTATTGTCTCCACTGCCAAAGTCTTCTCTCTCACCCCCAAACTGAAAACATTTTCTGGAGCCCAAGTTCTTGTTGTTCTTCCTCGAGATTTTTTGATCTCTTTGCTCAGCCCATCATTTGTACTGAAATTTGGTGCATTTTCTCTCCGGTATGTGACTCCTCCGATTATCCAAGTAGAATTTTGTTTGGTGGAGTATTTTGGTACTTTAGGTGACAGCTTATGTGAGTTTGCATGCTTGATTTGAGTAGAAATAATTTAGTTTTGATGCATGCTTATCTCTCCTATAAGTCTCTATAGTAGTTTCCACCTTATAGTTGCTTGAAATCAATTTTTGTGATGATTGTTGAAAAATTTCAGAGATGGATAACCATAATTTTGGAGAGATATTTAGGAGTGATGCTCCTAGGAGAACAAGGCCCTCACGTTCTTCAGCTTTATGAGGACATCATACAATGAAGACGTTATTGCACTGACTATTGACGATGCGGGAGGTGATGGTATCTTTAACCCATCTAGCTTTCCTTGCATTAAATTTCTAAGAAGTGCAGGTTTATTAGATGACTTTCGTATGCTTAGTGAAAGAGCTGGTATAACCAACTTTATGGAAGATGAAAGCCCTCAGTATGCCACTCTCACAAAAACTTTTGTTAAGAGCTTTAAATTTCAGAACACACATTTTGGTCCAAATGTTGCTTTCAAGTTATATGGTAGTCCTGTTTATTTGTCCTTGGTAGATTTTTGTGCTATCGTAGGTATCAACGCTTCCGGGACGTTGAGCAGGAGTCAGGATAAACCATCAGATCTCCAGGGGCTCTATCGAGAAATCACCAATTATGATGGTCGTTCATCCCAGCGTGGAAAGATAAGGAACATCCAACTTCCTGCCCTTAGATATTTTACTTACTATCTTGCTACTAGTATCCTTTCTAGGGAGAACACTAGTAACATTTCCAGTTATCACCTTGCTTTCATTGATGCTGTGCTGAACCGTAGCACAAAGTATAGCCTTGGTGCACTTGTTGCACGCCGCCTTGCTGCTAATGGGCCTATTTTTGGGGCATTATTGCTACACGTGTAACATCTTCTTTAAATGTTTCTATTGCTCCTGATGATGAAATAATTGCTCCATGTAGACTTAATATCGCTGCCATGAAGTCCCATCATTTTGTTACTACTAGCTCTAGTGCTAATCATTTAGTATATAAAGTTCTATTTACTAACGGAAATGAGCGGGAAGTTATTTTGCCGCAGCTTGTTTTGTTCAAAGTTGACAGGTCACCATGGAAGCGCTCCAAGGAGGATATAGATGAGCATCTGAGAACGATGGAGTTTTACAGGCAGCAGGAGAGGCGAGATGCGCCCTCCGGGGACTACACCACACAGTACGCCGGAGCGTCCTCAAGCACATATCAGGAGGAAGGTTCCTCCTCGGCATACTACGGGGGCGCCGCCCCGTGGTCCCCTTGGTGATTGATCTCCACTTAGGCCAAAAGCCTAATCTTGGGGGGAGGTATACCGACATCACACTTATTTATATATCATGTTTGGTCGGTTCTTTGTATATCCATACTTTCGTTTGTTTTCGTTTTCTTTCGTTATTTTTTTTATCGTTTCGTTCTTGTTTTCCAAAACACAAAAAGACCAAAAATATTTCTGTTGTTTCTCTTTGTTTGCTTCTTTAGTTTCTTTTTTTGGTTTGCTGTCTTTTCTCATTTCGCTTTAATACTCAAAAATCCAAAAATATTTTGCTTTGTTTGCTTGTTTCTTTCCGTTCTTGTTTTATTTTGAAAACCCAAAAATATTTGTTGTGTTTCTTTGGTTTTGTAAAGTTTGCTGCAGAGTTCACCGGATTACCGTGTCTCCATTGGAGCTTGATTATCATTCTATATTATTCAATCCACAAGTGAAGATCAGTAATGACGATTTACGACAAATCTTAGTTGTGGTGAGAGGCTGATATGAACTCTATTTGTTTCATTTTTGTACATATACTCATCCATGTGAACATGCTTAGTTCGTTCATGTAAGGTGTATGTTATTTAATTGTTTTTTAGTAGTTCATGCTTTCTCATGTTTAGTTCCAACTTATTAATATAAGACAGCCTGGCGTATAGACGTTTGCTTGCATTGTTTTATTCACACAAGGGTATGACATTGTGGTATATCCCTCTGATTGTTTCGCTTGAATTGACTTGGCACATGCTCACGCATGCATAAGACTGAAAACAAAAAGTCACTTAAGCCTCGATGATTTATTTTGTCTCAGAGTATTTGTATCACTTTTATGCCCCTGTTAATTTTGTTTTGTCGCAAGCATGATTATGATAGTTGTTGCTCTCACGATTGTCGCTCCCCGTCTTTTGCTAGCGTTCACCTGTATTGAGTATGAGCTCTACTTGTGCATCCAACTCCCAAAAACCAAAGTTTACCAATTGTGTCCACCATACCTACCTATATGTGGTATTTAACTGCCACTCCAAGTAAATTGCTCATGTGCTACCATTAAACCCTTCTAAACATTATTCTTGTTTTGTGCCCCTGTTTTAGGTCATGAGGACGTAAATAGAGAATCTTTATCTCACTTGTTGATTGGATTTCACACCCTGGACTAGTGGCTTCATCCGCCTATCCAAATTGATAGAAGAGCTGGCAGCGGGGTGCCCAGCCCCAAATTAATACAACTAATTCTCTTCACTATTTTTGCCCCTGATTTATCAGTCAAAGCATAATTGTGTAAACAAAAGAGAAAGAGGGATGACCTTCTACACCAGTTGCGTCCTTCAAGTGGGAGCCGCTCTTGTGAAATCTTGTTGGCTTGTGACGTACTATATTTTCTGTTTACCATTCGTTGACATAAGCATAAACCTCTCTAAAAAAATGTTTTCAATACCTCTATTTAATAAAATAAAAGCTCTAGCACATGAGTGATCCATGCTTCCCTCGGCGAAGGGTCTTTCTTTTACTTTTATGTTGAGTCTTCATCTTCTTACTTTATGCACCTTCTTGAGAGCAATAGCTCTTATTTTTAGTGTAATGTGCTTGTCCCAGAACACGTTAATTGTGGTATAACTTTGATGCTTGTATCTTTGATATCTTTATTTCTAGTCTTCATTTGAACTTCAGAGGTGCCCTAGCATTTATGTTTTGCTCCACTATTAAGGGCAAGCGAGTAAACTTTATCATACCCTATTATGAGCATTGCAATCCTGCAGATTGATATACTTCATGTTGTCTATTATTAGTGTGTTGGCTTCTTTTCATGGTTTGCATAACTGCTGGGTAGCCATTATTTTCTATACATCTTATTATGAATTGCCTCAGCATTTGATCATATAGTGAGTATATTATCATATGAAACAAATGTGTTCGTAAAAGTCTTTTATCGCACTCAATTGTCACTGAATTGCTTGAGGACAAGCAATAAGCTAAGCTTGGGGGGAGTTGATACGTCGAAAATGTATCTCCTTTTCCGAATACTTTTCTTATTGTTTTCCTCTAAACTTGTGAGTTTTGGATACCACTAACACGGACTAACGCTATTTTTAGCAGAATTACCTTGGTGTCTCGTTTTTGTGCAGAAAAAACAACTTTCGGAAAATTGCCCAGAAAAGACCACATTGACCCTAAAACACTAGAAGACCCCGGGAGCCGGAAGGAGACCCCAAGAGGGGCCAGGAGGTGGCCAAACCACCCCCGGCGCGCCCCTAGGCTGCGCAACCTGGCGGTGTGGGCCACCTAGGCACCCCCTCGGACTCCCCTTTCGACTACATATTGCCTTCAACGCTAAAACGCGAGGGAGTTCATCATATTCCACAGAAACACAACAGAGCGCCCCCGCCACCCCGAAACTCAATTCGGGGATCAGAAGTTCCTGTTCTGGCACCTAGCCGGGACGGGGATTCGAAGGAGATCATCGCCATCGACACCTCCACTCCTTCTCCATCAACCATCCATGTTTCCCCCGTCCATGAGTGAGTAAACCCCGCTGTAGGCTGAGAGGGATGGAAGAGATTGGATAAGATTGATCATGTAATAATGCCAGATTGTTATGACATAGTATCTAGTATCCATTGTTAGTGTTTCTACCGTTGTTGCAACTTGTTATGCTTAATACTTGTCACTGGGGCCCGAGTGCCATGATCTCAGATCTGAACATGTTATTGTTTCATGAGTATAATTATGTTTCTTGATCATATCTGCAAGTTGTTTACACACATTGTTGTCCGGAACCCGAGGCCCCAAAGTGACAGAAATTGGGACAACCGGAGGGGGTGGCTGTGATGTGAGGATCCCATGTGTTCACGGAGTGTTAATGCTTTGCTCCGGTGCTTTATTAAAAGGAGCACCTTAATTACCAGTAGTTTCCCTAGAGGACCCGCTGCCACGGGCTGGTAGGACAAAAGATGTTGTGCAAGTTTCTCATTGCGAGCACGTACGACTATATTGGAACACATGCGTATGGTTTTCCTACATGTTTGATACTTTATTATTATTATGTACAAAGCCCACGTTGTTATTATTACATGACCCTTGTTATCCATGCAACGCCCGTTCATACATTCCGTCTATGCCCACGGTACTCTCATCCTGCTGTTTTCCGTGATTGCTACTGCTGTTACTATTTTACTACTGCTGTTATTTTATTTCTACTGCCGCTATAAAACTGTTACCACTGATAAATTGTTGCGAGCAAGTCCACTTTCAGGTGCAGCTGAATTGACAACTCAGTTGTCAAGGCATATAAATATTCTTTGGCTCCCCTTGTGTCGAATCAATAAATTTGGGTTTTACTTCACTCAAAAACTGTTGCGATCCCCTATACTTGTGGGTCATCAGTTGCACAAGTCCAGACGGGTTATGTGAAGAGCAATCTCATGAAGCATATCAACCCTAAGTTCTTCTACGCACATGAGTTGCAGAAGTTGAACGAAGTAAGGATCTTGTATACTAAGTCGTGTGAAAATCTTGCTGATTTGTTCACTAAATCATTACCGGCATCTTCTTTCGAGAGATGTTTTCGTGGAATCGGTATGATGAAACTTAGAGAGATGTAAGGTTCAGGGGAAGAATTTTCACAAACTCATTAGTAAAATCCCGATCCCGATGATTGAGTACTTGACTTAATAGTTAAGTGAGTTGTACTCTTTTTCTATTTAGGGCTCCTTTGATTCATAGGATAGGAAAGACATAGGATTAGGAAAGGCATAGGATTGAAATGTCATGCCTAGTTGACTCATATGGGAAGATGAGTCCTCTTTGATTGTACAAAAGGAAATTTCAACGAGGTATGACCTAATGTTTATTTCCTATAGGATTTACACTACAGAATTCCTATAGGATTATTTCCAATGTGATATGTTCCTACGAATCAAACAACCAGTGTAGGAAAGTTTCCATAAGATCTGAATCCTACATAGTTCCTATACCATTCCTATGAATCAAAGGAGCCC